>CM043017.1:118222065-118638883 GCA_023690525.1 Holotrichia oblita
CACAATTATTTGAAGAGACGCTTAAAATATGGAATGACATTCCGGAAGATGTCATAGAACAGCTAATTCATTCAATGCCACGAAGATCTGAGGAAGTTATATGCAATAAAAGATATTGGACTAATCAATTAATACAATAATTTAAGATCTTTGTAAGGTATAAATCAATAGTTAAGTAACAATAAAATAATTTAAATAAATTTAAATCAATTGTTGCTCCATATTTGTCTTACTACAATAATATTTATATCTATATCTGTGTTTATAAAGGTTCACATTATACAGAATTTGATAACTACATATTCAGCAAAATAGCTCAGTGTACGAATTTAGTAAAATCTATTATAAATATTCACTGTCAACATATGTTACTCCATTTATGTCCGATAATGTGATAGTTAGAGAAATATAAAATCATTATAGTTGTATAGAGAGGAAGTAACCGCTGTCACAACGTTAACTAAAGCCAATGGCTGCTAACCCCACTAGCTCTACGAAAGGTAAAATCATTACTTCAATATTACTAGAACGAAATCTAAAACAAAAATATTTACAATGAAAATTATAACAATTTTAACTTTTTACTATTTTTTTTAATTGATACCGTTCTAAAGTACCAAGTATTTACTAAAACGGAAATAATTTTCGTAGATGATTTCGTTCAAACTCCTCAAAAAGAATTTTTATTATAAGTATTTTAATTTCTTTCTTTACATTCCATATCAACCGGCTTTTTGTACAGGGTGATGCATTTTGGCGCTACGAAGAATATCTTCGCTTTTTAAAATCCTGTACATGATGACATTTTTTTGTAGAGAAATGTAAGCACTTTTATCGGATATCATCCCTTATCAAACTTATTGATGAATAAATAAAATATGATTTGATATATGATTTATATTCTGAAAGAGTGGCCTAAGGACATAAAGCTATATAACCTAAAAAAAAAAACTACCAGAAAGGTTCGATGAAACTTTTATTAAAAAATTGAATAAAAGATTTTATTGGAAATTGAAAATAATCAGTAGATCAGTGTGTCTTATGTATAGATAGTACAAAACATTTCGTTCTGTGATGAAATAAGATTTCACACTAACGGAACTGCAAATCAAAATACATTATTATCCTGTTTAAAATCCACATTGGATCAGACATGTAAATTTTCAAACTGGGGGAGGCGGGTATTTTTAGGAATGACTTTCATATCATAATAAAAATGCTATTTTTTTCTGAAGTTGGCGATTATTTAAGCACTTAAATGCTAATTCAATGTATAGGAAGATGAAATGCAAGAGCGATATGTCAACTACTTTTATTGAGTTATACAAGAAAAGAGTATATGAAATCGCTTCTACAGCGCGATATAAAAGTTCGCGTAATAAGGATCATTTCGTAACATAAAGGAAACGATTTTAATAAGCGTGTGATATACATTTCTCCAAATATTGAATTCTTGTGCTGCAAAAATAAAAGATGGGATATTTGAAAATAAAATTGTTTGCTTGATTTCTTTATTTAATTTATTATTCATACTGTAACTTAAATTTTTTTATTGGTTTTATAATTTTATTTTCTATGTAATGTGCTCTAGTATTATAATTTCGTATTAAAACAGCAATGTAGACGTTTTGCGCCTCATCAGCAATAAAAATTCGGTGTAACCTATTATATATGTTTTTGTTTTTATGTATGTTATTCTCTACAAGACAATGCTATCATATACATATATTATTATATGCAGTTAGAAAAACGAGAAATTTTTCATTGCGCTAAAAAGAATCCCTCTGTATAACAGTAGATTGGGAAGATTTGTAGTGACACAAAATTGATATGCTGCTAAATATATTTTTTGCAAAGTTGATTATTTTTTAACATGCTAAACGTAACGAAACACTTTGGAACGGTACATACATATTTCAGAAAAAAATATCGAAATATTTTTGAAACTATCAAGTTTAGACTACTAATTGGTTATACCTTTTTTGAGGAAGAATGATACCAATCTAAAAAGTCGACAATATACAGGCGGTTCCATTAAAGAAAATACAGCAGTATTAATTGCTTGTGGCATATCTTGTATAGTTTGATATAATTCTGATCTGTATTCCTCTATGTCATCACACAAAAAAATCTGGGAGGATATCTCACTGCGAGATTTTGCAATAGGTATTGCGATTCTAATATTTCGAATCGCAAGTAAAAAATTTCGTGCGTAGTTCAAGTTGGAAAACTAAAAATAATTTTAGATTTCTATTTTTTCCGGTTACACCAGAAATGCATATCGATTTCCTCATTTTAAACGGAATTAACTGTTTCTTTTATTGAATTGTGTTGGCGAGACAGATTTAAGAGGACTGACTACTTTATCTAATGAACCTTACCTTTAAAACTTATGATTTTTGAATTATTAAATTTTTGTAAAAAATATGACAGCTGTGGGTTATTAAAAATAACTACGTTTCTAAAAATTGCTGGTATAAAATGCAGTATTATCATCTTTACAAACCAATATCCGATATTTAAAAACAATCTCTTTATGCAGAATTACTATGTAACTAAAAAAGTAGATTTATTTACAAAATATATTAATTTTAATTAATATATTTAATTTAATAAAAACCAAAGAAGTCATTGTGTAATAAGAATCCAAAACATTTAACTCAATAGCGTGTGATATAAGACCAGGGAATTTTCTCCAACCCCTCCCCTATCTCACCCTTCTCGGCAGAAGTCGTTAGCTACAGTATAACTACAATAAAAATTTTACTAAACACCAATAATTCGAGTTTGATTTGTTTTTATTTATTTACTTACTTATATGGACTAGACGATCTTAGAAAATACAATTTATTATATTTTTTGAAATAGCTCTAAAGCGGTGATATTTAGTTATAGCAAAATAAATATATATGCGGTTCCCAATTTCAAACGTATTGAGCAATAAACAAAATCAGATTATATAAAGCTTTGTATTGTGGCAGTTTACTTACCATCAGACGGTGTACCATGCGGCATCGGATGGATAAGAACACTAAATATAGAACACTAAACACTTCAACTCACAAAGCACCAAAAAACGTTTTACTAAAAACCCGACGCATTTTGACAACAAAGCTGTCATTATCAAGGCAATAATAAAACTAAATTGGACTAAATTTAGTTATAATAAAACATAATTGGACTAAATTTAGTTTTATTATCGCCTTGATAGTGACAGTTTTGCTTTCGAAACGCGTCGGGTCTTTAGTAAAAAGTTTTTTGGTGTTTTGTGGGTTAAAGTGTTTAGTGTTATTTATACTTCCACATCAAGATATCCAGTGAAGAACTTCACTAAATATAGAATTAAAAAAATGCAGAACTTATGCTATGCATATTCAGCTTTAAAAAATGATTAAGTGTCTTTTACCTGGTGAATTCAAAAACTTTCCTTTGAAATCGTTTAAGTTTAAACTGAAAAAATTATAATTGATAAATGCTTATACAGAATGGGGCACCACATTCGCCTTGATATACAAAAAACGGTAACACATATTTAAAATCTTTCCCCTTCGTTCTGGGTTTCTAGGAGTTTGAAAATCTTCTCCGTTGTTATTGTCCCCAGAAATTCCTTCGGGATCCAGGTGACGACTTTCGTGGTTTTGACGATGTCCCTCGCCAGACCGACTCTTAGAACCGCGTTCCCCACTGCGTCTACCTTAGGAATAGTCTCCATTAGCCATGACTTCGACTTCTCGTTGCCACAGGTGAAGTAGATCACTACCTTTTCAGCATAGCTGTTCCTAAACTATGTCTGGCTCACATTTGCAGATCTCCCCCATTACAGCCATCTGTATTTTCTTGGACTTCTCCTCGGATAATTTCTCCTCCTTTCTTCTATCCAGCCACCCATCCTCTTCGCCTAGTCCGCCACCTTAGGATTTAGGTTTTTATTGAGGTTGTCTCCTCTCGGTCCGGGCGGTTAAGCCAAGACCCCCCACTTCAACCACCTGTGAGACGTGTCCACAACAAGGAGTATGGTTTAACAGAGACTGTTCACTCAGTGATCCAGAATCCGGCATCGTTATCCCGAAGCAAGCCCTTAGCCACGACACTACAGCCGAGTCGGAAGGTTGGTCCGCGGAGCGGTTTTTACCTTGTGTCATATTGCGGGTTTAATCGCTCAGACGTACCAGACACTCTCCGCCATGTTGCGGGACTTAGACCGCTCAGGCCTTCGAGTCAATGTGTCCGGCAGGGTTATGATCGCTCATCGCATTACACCTGTTCAATCGTGACAGGTACCATGGGTCTCCTATTCACCACCTGGGAACGCGCTCGATAGGTACCACCACCCCACGGGAACATTGTATTTACTGAACATAGTATATATGCTGCTTTTGTTTTCTTTGACGCATTTCGTACATTATGTACCATGAAATAAAGATTATTATTATTATCATAATTAATAAAACACGTTTTTCGACGTTTTTTTTTTAATCTTTTGGGGATTGAATTGAATGAAAAACGCAAAAAAGATGAAGGAAGGTGGTAAAGTTTGTATGAGAGATGAGAATTTTTACTCTATGTGACCGAAGCTAATTCGTTTGATAAAAATGGTACAGATTTGTAAAATAAATATGTTAAATATGCAACTGCGAAGAGCATTGCGCCAATAACTGTGAAAAAAATTTATTTACATGTTGCAATGCAATTACCATTGTAGTAAAATAGGCGATATTTTAGTAGCTGTTGTAGTTTTTATTTTATGTATTTATACCATATTTACCAAATATGGAAAAATTAAGTATGTGGTTGTGGGTAATATTCTGGTAGTGGAAATGATATTTATATTTTAAAATCCGCTATTGCAAAAATAATACAACAGTTACTTAGATTTTTCTGGTATCATACCTGCAATTATTACTTTTAGTGAAATTTGTTTGTTTTTACTTATACATTTTTTTAAATTTTATATAATCCTTATTTATAGTTGCATCTACGAAAATAATTTCGACAAAAACAATCTGTTAATTATTATTGGCGAACAAACAACAGTACGTCTAGTGTCGGAGCCGGCACCCTTCTACATGCTAATCGTATGAGGGCCTATATAAATATTGGATAATTGATATTCAATATTTAACAATGTCCAATCGGGTCGAAGTTATTTATATCACCGTTAAAGGTATCGAGTACATGTCGTTGTGTGAAAAAGATTAAAAAAACGGTTAAAAAATTAATCAATGAAGGAAACTTATAATGGAAAATTTCATATTTACTATGAAAATATATATCGGCGTAGAATTTGCAATGAAACTTAGAAATCTTCCTAAAATTCAGTATTTCATGCTGTACAAATTCAATAGGCAATAATAATATCATTCATTAAACAATGCGATCGTAAACACAACCCTGGCCCTTTCAGATATATTTATTTATCGGTTTTATTAATTTTTTAATACGTATCTTTGGTTTTGTGATATAACTACATACATATTTTTGGTTGATTGAGTTTAAGAAGCCAAGTTTTTTTTAAACAAATAACAAACACAGCAATCATTTAAAAATCCACGCCATACAACAAAATAATATATCTATAATCGTTTAACTTTTAATAAGCATAATCTAGGTAAACTAAATACTGCAGTAGTTATTAATTTATTTTTACAAATTACTGAATCACAATGCACATTTCGTGTTAACGTTTTATTACCAGTAGATATTATAGATTTATCACATTATCTTATTTACAATAATAAGCATACTCCTCATTATGGCAGATATCATAGGTCACTTTATAACAGCAATCATGATACTTCGTGTGACATCTTCTGGGCACTACCACTTTCTGTTCGCGGTAACCTCGCGTACAACACAAGGTGGCGCAGTTATCCTTACTACTACAACGCCTACCTGCAGTCAGGTTACAGAAATCTGTACTGTTATTCAAGTAGAGCAATCTGTCAGCATGCTGCTTCCTCCAGCTATTTTTGCGTAGTAAGTTCTTCGAATTCACATCGATGGCGCTGTGATATCGATATTGTAATTTTTGTGCAATGTTGACAAATGGTTGTATTCGTTTCCAGCACAGTTTTATTGCACATGTATCTACAAAAAAATCAACCAATAACAACAAGTATCAGCTAATGCCGGAAACTGCATTGTTTTTTTTTAATTTAATTAATACAATAAAATAAATAGAATAAGTTTTTATGTTTAGCTAATTATACAAAGCACAAATTTATTGTATCTTTTGACGGGAGTACTACAAATAATATTTTCTTTGAAATAATGCGAATTTTAAATTAAATCCATTATTTTTAATATTGTCAATGTAAATAATAGAATGCAATCCACAAAAATTACAATTTATTGAGGGTCTTGGATTTCGGAAGTAATTATTCTTATTAGATTGTAAAAAGTAGCAACTTTTTTTTAGAGAATAAATATGACCCATTAAAAAGAAAGAGAGTTTCTATTTTTGTCCTACATTTATTACTTTAGATAGCATGGTTCTCATTACTCAAACTTATACTTACTTCCTCCTGGACAGTAACAATGCGCTTTTTCATTTTCTACAACAGTCTTAATACCAACTTCGATACTATGGTTCAAGACATCTCTAAATTTCGTATTTGGATGGGTCACTTGCATAAATCTTCGTGTTATATGCTTGGCTTTCTTAGTATTATCACCACAGCCTCCCATTTCATATCGGGCCTTTTTGGAGGAACTTCATCCGAGCAGTGACATTTTTGTAGTTTTCCATCAGTACACGCTTTTGCTGCTGAAAACATTATAGCAGCTGTCGCTAAGGATTGCATAAAAACTGTTTCTCTGTACGCCTTTTTGAACATGTCTTTGTCGTAAGAACAATTCCAACGATAATATCTAGAAAATTATATAAAAAAGTGAGGAATTCACTTAAATTGGAAACATTTTGCAAAGACTTACCTGAACTGTTCTTCGCATTCGGATATCGCGAGCTTTCTGGCCGTATTTAGCACTTCTGCGAAACCTTTTCTTTTTTGACATTGTTGCTTTTGGTACTGAAAGCCTCTTAACCACCGACAATTGTCTTTGCTCTTCTCAGTAATGAAAAACTTTTTTGAAAATAATGCAGATATTAAAATCCGTTTCTTGACGTGTTTAGGTGTGATGGTTCTGGAAACAAGAAATTAAATATTAATTTGGAGTTATGTGTTTTGCATTAATTTATGTATATAGGCAGTTAAAAAAGGATTCGTACATTTTTGCATTTGGAGAAATCTGAAACCAATAGAAGACAGATAATAGTCGTTTATTTGGCAAATGGTTTATTTATATTAAGACATCATCTCTTTTGGTGCATTTTCAATATTTTCAATTAGATATTTACTTTGAGAATTATCCATGAATGTGTCAAATATCTTTAGACATCCTGCGTTTGTATATACAAATGTAAGTGCAGCTTATTGTTGGTTGAGGTGTGTACTTTTTATTACTTACTAAGAAACGCATTTGTTCTCATGAGAAATCACATAATAGGCATACATACGTACATCTGTGAATGGTAAACAAACTTATCCAGTGTACCTAAGTGACTAATTGTGAGTGACGAAAAAAACCAAGAATTATATATGCATTTAAATATTAAATCACAGATGTAAACGAAACCTGATACGTTTGTTCAATGTATCTGAAATTGCTAAACGCTGTTCTCTATGCTTGATTGAAGTTTGACATTGTAAATACTTATTTCTTAAAGTTGGACGGCAAGAAATTTAATACCTGTATTGTTTACTAAAAGATTCACAGATGTTTTTGTTACTAAATGATATGAAAATGAGATTACATATTATATATTTTTTATTTGTGGAGGGTGCTTAGTTGCAATGATTCTGTAAGCTGTATTACTTGTCTGGCTATAACTGCAATTGTGTATAAATGGCTTTGTGACAGCATCATATAGCCTTTTGTGATGCTGCGCTGTTAATCCCTTTGCTCTCTAGAGCGAATGGTAAGTCGATCCGGATTTCAACTCTCTGGAAAAATGCCCTCGTCCCTCCAAAGAATTGAAACTTGGCTCCTACCATCCCGCCACAACGACAGTCAGCCGCCTAACCACTGCGGCTATCGACCCGTTAAAATTAAGAAGAATAACATATTTTTTCTATCAAAAGTTTGATTGATTATGGGATGGGCCCAGAGGGGAAAGGTAGTCCACTTATTTTTGTATTCATTGCAACGTGGGAAGCCGGAGGATGATCTACATCTGAGCTGTAGGCGTTTGTCGCAAAACATTGGTTGGTTATTTATAACAGTGACACACTTTTATGGCACAACGACAAATGATAAGACTCTTTTAACGCCTGCGTTATGGAATGGGTCTTAAAAATGAGTTGATTTCACGTTACAATATTGTTCGAAAAATGACGTCCATGCCAAGCGACTTGAAGAGTTAAACGATTCAAGTGTCCGTTGAACTTTGAGGTATTGAATTATTTACGTGTAGTCTACTCTATGTGCTCTCAAGTCAGGTATCTGAGTAATACTCAGTCTTGTGTATTCATTCTCAATCTGGGTTTGGATGATCATATCCCATTTCTGGGATATGTTGGTCTTCTGTTTCGACCTTGTTACCGCTTAGCTCGTCTAGGATTTCAATCTTGCATGGCCCTTCTTTTGCAACAACTTTGCGTAATTTACAGCAATTAAAATAGGGTCGTGTGATATCATTGGACTTCTACAATATGAAAGTTGAGGTCATATCTAATGAAACAAGAAATATAATTAGATTCATGTAACACTAAAAAGTATATTAGTAATTGTATTTGATAGTAAGAAGACACTTCGTTTAAAAGTTAAAAAAGTATGTGTGTGTGTTTAAGTCAAAGTGTTTCCCTTGTTTATCTATAACTTTCTTTCATTGTTGCTTCAAAATAGTTTGAGTCAACAATGTGTCTAGGAATATATTCGCTTAACTGACATCTGTATGAAACAGAACATTTTCAATTCAACGGGAGTTTTTATGAACAGCTGCAAAGAACGGCAATGGGTAACTCCTTGTCGCCCTTTTTGGCTAACCTTTTCATGAGCCGTTTTGAAAAGGACTTAGAATCTGAGGGCGAATACTATCCTAGGGTTTGGTTGAGGTATGTGGATGACATTTTCGCTATATTTGATACTAAAAAATGTAATATTGACGATTTTCTCAATAGATTAAATAATCGGTTCGAAACCATAAAGTTCACTTGTGAAAGAGAAGAAAACGGTCAGCTACCCTTTCTAGATACTTTAGTAATTAGAAATATCAATAGATCAGAGTTTGAGGTGTATAGAAAGGAAACCAGTACACTTCTCTACATTCCTTCAGATTCCCATCATTGTGTTCAACAAAAAATGGCAAGCCTGAATGTTTTGGTTCACAGACTTCTCACTTTTCCCTTGAACAAGGCGACGTATGAGAAAGAGCTTAAAATTATAAAAGATGCGGCCAAGTGTAATGGTTTCTAGCCTCAGCATATCTATAAGTTAATTAGGAAGTTTAATTATAAGAAAACGGTGAAAGAATCTACGACTTTTCGAGAGGATGTTAAAGCTTCACCCGTTGTGACCCTCACTTACGCTCTCTTTATCACTAAAGGTTTGAGTAAAATCTTCGCTCTCAGAATAGTTTACAATTCTGGGACTAGTTTACGAAGTCTCATCGGTAACCCTAAAGATAAGATACAACCTTAGAAAAGTCAAGTATTTACGAAATCAATTGTAAAGATTGTAATCAAAAATATATTGGGCAAACCAGGAGAGTAGTCTGAACTAGGTTTAAAGAGCATATGGCTAATCTTAGATTTAATAGAATTGAGAAATCGAACGTTACCCAACACATTTTTGAAACAGATCACAACATTGATCATACGAATGTTAAATTAATTAGACAAATAAACAATTGTAAGTTTCTAAATGTTGTCGAAAGTTTAGAAATATATAAAAATATGTCATGTGTAATGAACTGTGACAACGGCCCTATCCCGCATTCGTCATTGTTTTCGTTAATCGGAAATTAATGATGCGTATCGGATTGACCGTGCATAACATTTTAGGTTACCTGTTATTTGTAGATTTTATTTTAATTTAATTTTATTATCGTCTTGATAATGACAGCATTGCTGTTGAAACGAGTCGGTGTTTTAATTAAAACTTGTTTGGTGTTTAGTGGGTTAAAGTGTTTAGTGTTATAAAGGGAAGTAATTAAATATTTTTTCTATCAATGCACTGTTGCTTGACGTATTATAATGACGAATAGTTCACCTGTTAGACCGCAATTTAGATCTTTCTTTTCGCATAGAATTTTATATATTAGCAATTTCATACTCCGCAATAACTTTCGGCATTTGATTGAACTTGCATTGACGTTGCAATATTCAACAGATTCTGTTCCTATAAATATTTTTCATACCTAATTCTTGAATTAAAGTTAGACTGGCGGTGTCTCGATAAAACTACGATGTTTTAGTTATCAATCGCATTTAACTATTGGCTAGGTTGTATTGCAACTCATACTCGCAATCAAGTAACGTACATTATTATGGATTTTGACTTCAGAAGTTATTTGTCTCGCCTTTTCGTATATCTTTGGTGAATCTCATATGCCATTAAAATACATCATTTCTTCATAGCATTTTCACCACATGCCAATTGAAATAATTATAATGTTGTGGCAATGTACTTGACAATTTTGTTCATTTAACATTAACAGCTATCTTTACATTTCATTGTTACGCAAACTGCACTTTGCACGCGCTCTTGGTTCAAATATGATTTCGTATATGATTTCGATTCATACAGGAGTATATACATATCGATATACAATTACGTCACGGCGTGATACAATCCGCCCATTCCTTGAATGAAATCACTTTTGGTTGTTTAAACTTGTATTTCGATTTTTTGTATAAACATTATAAAATCTTGTGCATTCAATTATTCAGTGTATGGAAACTAAGGCAATAAGTGAAGGCTTCGAAAATAGCAACAATAACAATCACAATTTTGTACATCAGATATGAGTGATTAACTTCGTCAAATATTTGTTACTGGAAATTTCAAATTTAACATAAAGTTTAATTTATTAATATTAACCCTATATGTAATACGCCAATGCACAACTTAATATGAAGAATTGTGAAAATATCAAATTTGGCAGTATTTATATGTAGTATCTGTATCTGTAAGGTGAAAATATACATTCTCTAAGATAATGTAAAAAAAGAGGGAAGAAAGTATTAAAGCTATAAATGTACAATTAATTTGAAACTTTCAGTGTATTACGACATAAGATAGAAAGAGCTGCAAAATTTGCAACAGCACAAAATATATTGCAAAATCTGAACAGATTCCTTAATCATTCAAAGTATTAAATAATTATAATTAAGGTAATGCACTCACCTATTCGTAATGGTATCCGAAATCGTGTAATTGAAGACAAGAACAAACAGAAGAACTTTTATCATATTTAAACAATACAATCTCTATTAATTAACATGCAACTGTCAAACAATTAGAAGTAGATCTATGTGAGTTCCACCTCCACGGTACCACATCGCGCATGTTGATGGCATATCTTAAACTCAAATATTTAACGTAATTTCTATTTGTCTTGGGCGTTTTGCTGGTGTGACGTACGTTAAACCACCTCTGAGGAAATCCTCATCTTGTACAGTTCAATTTTTCAACACACGCGCTTTACACTGGTGTTATACTGTGAGAGAATTCGTGAAAACTGAATCCTCTGTTTGATATTAGCAAATATTATACGCTCATGTACAAAGAGCACAAGCCAGTTGATTGCAATTGCGTTCCTTGTGATTTAAATAACTCTTTTCTTCGAAAGTATCATATTAAAATCACCATAAATGGTTTACTGTCGATCATGCAGGTGAGGTAATTTTCAATAGGAATAATGATATAATGTGACCTAATAATGACGAGTACGTCTATTGCTATGCAGGAATGCAACAGATTTATACATATTGTATCTATCTGTGATCGTCATCATACCATGATGCGCTCATTGATTTGACAAGTGATGATTTATTTATTTATTATATTTATATTTATTTTTTGACATTATAACTGCAGCTATATCTGGGTAAATGAGAAATAAATTTTAAATTACTTTATATGAAGATTTTCAGATGACGTTGCAAGTTATGACTTTCAATAAATTCTATGATTTGTAGTTTTTGAAATATTTCGAAAAAACCGGAAAACACATTTTTCTTTTTTATCCTTTTCTGAAGTTATTATTGCAGGGGTCAAAACTAGATTAATACATTCTACAGGCACTTTTTGAACTTCTTCAGAAAAGAAGAAAAAAGAAACGTGTGTTTTCCGGTTTTTTAGAAATATTTCAAAAGCTACAATTCATAGAAAATTTTTTAAAGCGGATTATTGTTGAGCAGCAAAAACGCAACTTTGCCCCAATTTAACCGACTTTGTATCTCTTACCGTTTTCGAGATCTCAATGGCGACCCTCGAATTTGTAACAGTCTGTATACAAATTAAGACACCATACAAATCGGGGAAAACGATATATTATAATTATGTATATATCCTTGATATTATATGTAAATTGGATAATCGCAGTTACCATGATTTGATATTTTTTCTATAACTAGTGTTATAATGATCGTTATTGTAATCAACACATAAGTGATGGTAGGGTTTATGATTTTCCATTGTCTATGGTGAATCCAAAATAAGGAAAACAAGTGCTTTTTATATGCATGATAAACAATTGAACAAGCTAAGAAGTTGTACTGTTGAGTGACAAACATGAAATCTTTCAGTATTACTCAATGGTCAGTTTTTATTTTTTCAATTTTTCAAGCAAGAAGTAAGAATAGAGTTGTTGGCAATGGTTTGGGCATACCATAAGTATGTTATGAAGAGTTTTTAGAGTCACTTTTGATGATAAAGCTATGCTTTCTGGATAAAATATAAATTATCATTTACCTTAAATAAAATAAAAGGTAAGTATGTTTGTCGATGCAAACGGAGACGAGTCTCACAAGCATCATCATATTTATGTATATTTAATTATACACTCACCGGCAAAATAATCGATCCACTCAAGAAATTGATGAAGTTTGTTCGTTAATAAGTTTGTTATTTTAAATTCGATTTGATTTATTTTTTTGCATATTGTAGGTAAATTTAAATGTAATCTATCACATCTTCGGAATTTTAAGAAAATTTTGCGTACATCATCATTTTATACAGGGTGACACAAAGTCTGTTTTTTTTAAATCAACTTTAAAATCACATAAGGATTGTAAAAGTTGCTCCAGCTCACACATTTCTTTACAATTTATTTTTTTATTTATTACAATAGCTTAATTTTTGTAAAAGATACAAGGGTTTAAGAAAAATCTTACATTTTTCCTATGGTACTAACAATAAATTTACGAACTTAACACCGAATTTAATGAAAAGGAATTGAAAAGGAAATGAAAAACATAGACGACTTAATACGAAGTGTTTCCTCCACGTGCATGGATAACACCTGCAATTCGTCTTGGCATGCTCTCAATTAAGTTTTGAATGTAAGCCTGGTTGATTTGATTCCATTCTTCAGTTAGAACGTCACTAAGCTGTTGTAAATTTGCAGGCGTTGGTACACGAGATCGAATTTTCCTCCCAAGTGCATCCCAAACATGCTCAATTGGGTTTAGGTCTGGGCTTAGAGCAGGCTTAGATGAACGGTGCAAAAGGAACAATATGTGGCCCTAAAACTTCTCTTAAGTATCTATCGGCTGTCATGTCTCCCCGGTTAATTATAACCAAGTCCGTTCGAGCTTCAAAATTTATGCCACCCCACACCATTATCGAACCGCCTCCATAACTTACTATAGGAAAAAAATGGTTTTGAAAGAAACGTTCACCAGTTTTCCGGTAAATTCTTTCACGTCCATCTGGTGTTCTAAGACAAAATCTGGACTCATCCGTGAATAGGATGTTGCTCCATTCTTCGTTACCCCAATTTACATGTTTCCTAGCAAATCTAAGGCGTTCAACTCGATGGTGTCTCAATAACTCTAGACCAGTTGCAGGTCTTCTAGAACGCAGTCCAATATCAAACAGCCGCCTTCTTATTGTTCTATCACTTACTTGAACTTGCCTTACGTCCTCTAATCTGTTTTATATTTGCACAGAAGTAACTTTTCTGTCCCTAAAAACATTTAACGCTATAAAGCGATTACCTCGCTCACTAGTAGATTTCTTTCGACCATAATAATTTCTTCTTGTGTATACACCAAATTCATTAAACCGTTTAACAGCTCTTTGAACTTTACATCTTGAAACTCCCAATACTCTGGCCACATAATACTGTGACCTACCATCCTAAATCAAAGCAACAGCTCTCGCTGCGTCGGTTACAGAAAGATCCATATTTTAAATTACTATTCGACAACAAACACGTTCAAAAACGTAAGTTTTAGATTTCAAAACTGACAGTATTTCAATAGCCCTCTATGCAAAAACGATAAATTCGTAAACTTATTGTTAGTGCCATAGGAAAAATGTAAAAATGTAAGATTTTTCTTAAACCCTTGTATCTTTTACAAAAATTAAGCTATTGTAATAAATAAAAAAATAAATTGTAAAGAAATGATGTGTCTTGTTAACAAAATAAGAAAATACAAGATGGAGCAGCTTTGACAATCCATATGTGGTTTTAAGGTTTATTTAAAGAAACAGACTTTGTGTCACCTTGTATAAAATGATGTACGCCAAACTTTCTTAAAACTCCAAAGATGTGATAGATTACATTTAAATTTACCTACAATATGCAAAAAAAAATGAATCAAATCGAATTTAAAATAAGAAACTTATTAACGAACACACTTCATCAATTTTTTGAGTGGATCGATTATTTTGCCGGTGAGCGTACATTACAGGCCAAGAGTTGAGAAATTGTCATTGTTAAAGCTTCAACTTTTCTAGGTTGCTTTAAACGTCATTTCAATGCCGGCAGAACTTCATTTGAAGATTGTCTTTATTCAGGCGATCTTCCACGAGTACGAACATGCTAGCAAACTTTGACAACTTATTTCTGAAGACCGCCGTCGAACAATTTATAATTTGTGTACAAACGTTGACATAAGTTGTGGAAGCTGTCAAAAAATTCTAACTGAAAGTTTAGGTAAGTGTCATGTCGTTGCAAAATTCATTGCTCGCCTTTTGTCTGTGGACCAGAATCAGCGTCGTGTTAATGAGTACAGTAAAGTCAGATAAACGTTTGAAAATAACCGTATCTTCGTCTCAGCTGGTTTTGTGGCTTTGATCCAGTAACTGAGAGAACCTCATAGTGGAAAAGTTCTAAATCACCGAGACCGAAAAAAGTATGACACGTGAGAAATGTAACAAAAACCATGCTCATAGTGTTTTTCGGCATCTAGAGCATTATTCACCGAGAATTCATGCCAGCTGGTATTACTGTCAACTTAGATTTTTATTGCGAGGTGGCGACGAAAAAGACTAACATTGTGGAACGACAAAACAATATTTGACATCATCCTCACCGTCCATGTTTGTCCGATTTATCGTTCTGCGACATCACGTTAGTCGCTAAAATAAAAATTCATATGAAAGGTCATCATTTTAACATTGTAAAAGATACTCAAATAAAGCGTAGATGGTGCTTGACAGGCTTAAAATAGTACAGAGTAGTAGAGTAAACGACTTTTTTGGATATTTTGCAGGAATAGAAAAAACGTTCGATCCGTGGTATTATTTCACAGGGAAACTACTTTGAATGAGATGGAAGCCATTAGTTGCCTAGATAAGCAAAAAAAGATAGTAGTCCGGGAACATGATACCACCTCTTAGTTTATACATAGCAACAATAAAATTGTATTTTCTAAAACTCTCAATTCAAGGTTTAGTAATTATTTTAATTATTGTAATAATTTTTCTTAATGTTTTCAATTAAGCCTGTATTTTATATTCTTGATAAATGGTCTACTATTGACAAAGTTTGTAAATACAATATCTTTGTATATTTCTTGTAGATTGTATTTTTTCCATTTAGAGATTGGAAGTGTATTACCTACCACCACACCCTAGAGTCATTTTTTTTTAGTTAATATAAACTGCCTGGTAGTTTGGAATTTAAAAATAGGAAGCGGTGATAGTAATGTTAGATTCTACTAATTGTATATTTTTCAGGTCAACTCTAAACGCTCTATTTGTGCGCGATCTGAAGAATGGCCATGCTTCGGACTTCACTGGAATGATATAAAAAGTATCACAGAATATTTGCAATTGGTTCTTAAACATGTGCCTATTCTTGTCTTGATTTACGAGACTGAGGCGAGGTTAAACCAGACCAGTCAAACCCAAGTACTACTGAGGGAGGGAGGAGGGTGGCAGTTATTATTCTAATTGCTACTACTAAAATTCTAAAGAATGTAACATATATTTGATAGAGTAGGCTGTACACCATATGCTATGAATGTTAGTATCTGTTTCGTTTTAATTTCGTGTATATTACACGTACATATATATATCTAAAATTGATCAATATTACAACGTCTTTGTAAAGAGCGATAACATAAAAATCTATAAAATTAAAAGCAAAATATCAATGTAACGTTAAGAAGTGTAAATAAGATAATCCATCATTTTCGTAACACGAAATCATTGTTCACAAGTTGGTGTACTACCTGACCGGTTGTTATGTCGATCACGCCTAACGCAGCGCCCATCTCTTTCCTTCTCGAAAGCTCCATCCAGATTTCGACACTTGTCCATCTCAACATTCCTTTCAGAGTTTCGAGACGACAAGAAAACTCAGCAGAAACAAAAGCATGGTAAACTAGACCAGAATTGTCAATATCCTCGTCAAATATATGCTTTACGGATTGTCGTATTTTACTCTGTGTTTGCTAGATGTCACTACGGGGCTGTAAAGTAACCAAACATCAGGGCCTCAAGTGACAGCAGATGTTAAAAATTCTAACAATGAAAACATAAATATTTGGCGTGTATTAATAAGTCGGAAAAATACATTCGAGCCTGACTAAAAGTGCAAACAGGCAGAAGAATGAATATGTGAGAAAAATCATGTGGTACTTCATAGATTTGATGACAGTGAACTCTAATTTCAAACAAATAAAAGTTGTTTTAATAAATGGCAATATTAATGCTGGGTAGTAGTATTATAGATGAAGTGTCATATGAAAAGTACTACTAGAGATAGAAATGGGTCTTATAGCTCAAAATAGGAGCATGCGTCATTGGAATATTTTATATTGTAAGAAAAGGTGTAAAATCTGTAAATCTCGCTTGTGTATTGGTTATTCATAAAATAGCGATCTTGTAAATACACTCACCGGTAAAATAATCGATCCGCTCCAAAAATTGATGAAGTGTGTTCGTTAATAAGTTTGTTATTTTAAATTCGATTTGATTCATTTTTTTGCATATTGTAGGTAAATTTATATGTAATCTATCACATCTTTGGAATTTTAAGAAAATTTTATAGAGGGTGACACAAAGTCTGTTTTTTTAAATCAACATTAAAACCACATATGGATTGTCAAACTTGCTCCACCTTGTTCACAAACAAAATACAATATTACATTTGGTGTTCCTACAGTAATATGTTAACAGTTGTATTGCAGATAAATTTGATAAACTTTAACAGTTTGTTTCATGTTTACATGAATGTAGTGGTTCCCAATATTGTGTATGCATGCATCCATCTTTGGTTAAAATTTAAAAATTTTCTACGCTTGGATCGCTTAACTTCCGTTATAAAAGGCTTTCTGAACTAGGACACGCATTTTTATAGTTAACCTATACGTTAGTGCTAAGACTAGTATAAGCTGCATATAAGCACACAGAATTAGAAGCTATTCATAACTATTCACAACTCAGACGGACATGAGTAACAGACCAGTATTTCACGGCAGTTATTTCAATGTAAATTTCCAAGAGATTGTCACCCTGGAAGCCATCACCATAAATCATAATCAAAAGTAGTCACTTTAATAGTGTGGTAGAAGTTCCTACAACGTCGCAAAATCTATTCAACCCACTTCAAGGGGTTATTATCGGTTCTGCGTATATTAATATGTAAGCAGTAATGCTTTGTTGTCGCAACTATTATTTTCCGCTTCAATGTTTGAAATTATTTAAGGTGACGTCTTAGCGGCCAGAACGTTTCAGACACGAAGGTCTATTGAATCAGATCCGGTAGTAATAACATTACAAACTAATGCCGGGCGTCCGTTCAATACTTTTATTCAGAAGATATCAACATATTATTTTCAAATAAAACCTACATTTTTGTTTAGTTTTCTTGCAGAATACGTTCAAAATTAAGAGCAGCATGTATTTATTTCCCTACAAGTAAATGTTGATTTTGTAGAATCGATTAGATTAAATACCGAGGCGCACAGCACCGAGCAATTTAAAGCCATGAGGAACGTAGGAAGGGAAGGATTTGGGTAAAACTCTGGCTTCAAAGGAGACGGTCTAGACGAGATATCCTGACATTGTTAAATAATGAACTATCAAATGAAGAACCTGACCTTTGTAAAAATTTTCTAAAGATGAAAAACAAACAATTTAGAAAGCTTTTAAAAATGATAAAGCCTGATACAATGTAACAAGATACTCTCATGCGGGAGAGTATATCAGCTTCTATAAAATATCATTTTCTTATGATACTTTTGACTGCCTCATAGCAAAGTAAATATGTACAATACAATAATAAAACAAAAGTACAAATTAAAAATACAAAAATATATAGGTACAACTTACTCAAACTCGACGTTTCGGCACTAATGTAAGTGCCTTCTTCTAGAGCAAAACTAGATGACGGCGCCAAATCACAGTAACTCGACGTGTAAAGCATGCTAGAGACGAAAAGCTTCTGATGAGGACAAAAACTGGGTGAGAGGCATCAAAAGGTTACGGTAACTCGAACAGTTAACCGTGCTAGAGGCGAAAACCTTCTGATAAAGGAAAGCTGGACATGAGGGAGTACACAGAAACGGATCAGGGAGCACGGGGTAATGGAGAGGAACAGTGAGTACAGGTTGATGAAGTGGAAAGGGTGGGTTTCCAAATACTGGAGAGTGGCTAACTCACATCACGGTTGAGATTCTGGAGATGTCTCTGGATCTCAATAACTTCTCTTACCTTTCACGGAAAATAGCGTTGAGACTTGCTTACGACAAATACCTGATTAAAACAAATTTTGTAAACCATGTCGATAAAGTGTTCGTAATTTAATGTACCGTTGGTGTTCTTTGATTGACCGCTCAGTTTTATCTATGTACAGTGAACTACTCACAGAGAATTTTGTAAATGGTTTTATAAGAGAGGGTATGACGAGTGTTCTTGGGCAAAAGAAGAATTTGGGAAATTTTCTTTAAACGTTTACAAATGTATTGAATGTTTTGTTTAGGGACAATTCTACCGACGTAATCTGTAACGCCGTGAATGTAAGGGAGAACAATAGTGCTCAGCTGATTAG
The DNA here is from genome assembly GCA_023690525.1 of Holotrichia oblita. Taxonomy (NCBI): domain Eukaryota; kingdom Metazoa; phylum Arthropoda; class Insecta; order Coleoptera; family Scarabaeidae; genus Holotrichia; species Holotrichia oblita. Next base: position 118,241,576 of record CM043017.1, read on the forward strand.
GAGAACCTGGTGCTAACTTAGGAAATTGTGGAAGAATGTACCTATTTATGCGCCCTTGTATGCTGTAAGTGAACGAATCTATTGTGTTAACTATGGGTCGGAAAGATAGGTTCCGCTTAGGGAGAAGACCGTACAATCGACGTGACTTGGGCAATATCCGCTTTTGTATGCCAGTAGGAGTGTCGGAGGATTTAATTACTGAAGGGATTTGTCGTTCAAAGTACGAGGTGGGATCGTGCAACAAGGTGATATTAAAATAGATTTTTGAATATTTTTGATGATCAATGAGTTACAATTTTTTTTATTTGGAGCAAATATTTGAAATTTCGAAATACGATTTTCCTTATAACATAGACTCGGACCGTTGAAGCCGTCGATATTTAAAATATAATTTTCTTTATACATATACATGTTTTAGATTGGAAGTAACATTACGGTTTTTAGCAACCGACGATTTCAGCTCCTTAATGTTTTCCACGCGTACTCACGAAAGTACTAACTATATCTAGATTCACCCAGATTTCACGGTAACGTTTTCTCATGTTCACATTCGAACTGTCAAACAAATATGACATAGTTATACACATAGTTGAACATTTGTTGGTAGTTTCTGTACAGAATCATGTATAGAAATAGAGCAGGTCCTATTTTAAAATGTACAATAAAAAATATATACATCTTTATGTACATGATCTGTATGACACGATACTTAAAGTGTCATAAAACTTTATAAATATAACCCTTATGTACGAAGATATATAGCCGACTGCCCTCGAGGGGTGAGTCAGTACTAAAGCACATCACTGTACATAAAAAGTATGGAATTATGTACAGAGAAATATATCGTGTGGTACTATCAAGTCACATCAAGCAGTTACAACTTACAACCGCATCCCAGTCGACCTGAAGTGCTTACCACCTCTGCAGATTAAAAGGAAGATGAAGTCACTGTCTCTCTCTATCGTACACCTTTGATGATCAATTTGGCAATATCTAATCATTATCCACTGTCATTATCATGATCAATATCTATTTTATAGTTACATTTGCAAGCCTTATTTATAAACAAATGCAGTTACACACTGTTTTTTGTAATTTTTACATCCAACGGCAGCTTGTTGTCTTTCACTGAGGTTAAGTGGAAGAGCGCCTTTCGACGAACTTTGCCTCATTTTTGAAGAGTTTTTTTTTGTTCGTGTTTTTTTACTTTGATGCATTGCATTGTTTGGAACTACTCTTTTGTAAATTTCTTCTAAGTATGTACCTACTGATCAATAAAGACATATTATTATTATTATGATTATGATTATTATTATTATTATTATTATTATTATTATTATTATTATTATTATTACAATTGAAAGAAGTACTCGACCGTTTAATATAAAGATAATATAATTGATGGTGAATAAATTCCTCGGGTATGCGGTCAAAAGAAAGAGAGCTCAAACTATTGACTTATTTATTAATTTCTCAATATTTCGCAGAATATTCCTACTTCATCAGGAGAACTACAACGTTAAAAAACAACAGTGAATTATCAAAATAGAATAACAAACAATTGTACTTACTTAATACAAAGTGTAAGTTAAAACGGCAACGGTATGTAATAACTAGCAATACATTAACTACAAGAAAAATCAAACGGAAAAATTTAAAATTTCAAAATTGATTGACAACACCCAAAAAACATTTAGACAAATATGTTAACAAAATTAAAAATTTTTCCATAGTGATAATATAAAATATCCTTTACAGTAAATGTATGAAAATAGTGAATTCAGCAGAATTAAATAACAGTCAATTAAATGGTAAGAACTAAACAAAAATCTAATCATGGGGCAATAAGATGAAAGAATAAGAAAATATAAAAATCAGTCAAAAAGTTTGTTCTACAAAGGAAATTTAAAATTAGGCTATTCGTTTTTATTTGATAAAATATTGCAGTAACTGGTACTTAGTTGATCGGTGTCAGATTTGTAATTAACACAGTATTTATGTATACTAATGTTTACCATTTCTAAGAAAAGTCTATTTTTATAATTATTATCAATATTTAAAATGGTCGTATTGTCAAAATCAAACTTATGGTTTCGCTCTTTAGAATGATTCGCTAAAGCACACGCTCTTTTACCTAGACGGCAATCACTTTTATGTTGGCTAACACGATGCTTCAGCCATTAGCAAGTTTGGCCAATGTAGCATCTGTCGCAATCCAAACAAGAAACTTTGTATACCGAATTAATTTTAAACGGGAGGGGAGTCTCATCTTTGATATGAGTAAAAGTTCTTTTTATTATGATTTGATTGTACTTAGCTATTTTTAAATTAGGTAAATGACTAAAGATTTTAATAATAATAGTATCACTAAAATTGGTAACATAAGGTAACCTACGGTAAACCAATTCTGAAGGAACATCATCATCTAACTGACCATCGTAAAAACCAGTGTTAAACACCAATCTCTGAACTAAACTCCTAGGATAACCATTATTATTATTATTATTATTATTATTATTATTATTATTATTTCATGTCTGGCCGGCCCCAGTGTCGCTACCGTATGCGGAAACGGTACAGCCAGTGACGCCAGCTGTCCGCTGACCTCCACCCATCCTCTTCCCTTTTCTTTTCTGTTCCCAGGTACAGATCGGCAAGCGTTGCGGCAACTCCGGGAGTGTCTACGAACCGACTGGCCTTCTCATCCGGCTGGGGAGTAGGCTGATGTGAGCTTGCTCTGCCGACGAGGATCCGCGACGCATTGTGAGGAACCAGCCACTTCGGGCCCTGATCAGGTAGTGTATGGTGGATGCAAGATGTCGGAATCTGCATTGCCCCGGGCGAGTTCCAGTTCGTCCGTGTATTCCGGGATTGGTGAAGCGAAGGTCAGGCCTCAGGGAACTGGGGTAGGATCCGAGGATCTGAGGGTATACCCGCTCCTGATTTTTACGGCTCGCCCCTCCATACACGAAGCGCTGGCGAACTACTCAACATGGCAACTTTACCTACCAACAAGAGAACGCCGAAGAACAGCACAGAAGAGAGCCCCAACGGTGCCTTCAAGACACCAACGGCGCAGCACGTTAGGTCGCCGATTACGATAGATCTGACGACATTTAACATCGTGAAACCAGGAGGTAGCAGTGACGACACCACATCAGCTCCAGATATGTCGTCCACAAAAGAAGTTATCTGCAAACTGCGATGCCGCGAAGAGGAGGATTTGCAGAAGTGCATAGGTGTCATCAAGACAATGAAGGCAGCTATTGGCAGGCAGAAGAACGTCTCGATGGACGTAAAGAACGGCTTGAAGGAGCTAGAAGAAGCAGTGGAGATGATCTCTGATTGCAGGAAGTGATGGAAGAAGGCCGAGCTGCAAGCAGGAGAGCACGCGCAAAAGGCTTCAGCACCTGCATCCAAGACGCAGGCTACTTCTGCTACGGGCAATAAGAACGTGGAGAAGAAGGAAATGCATCCCTCCGAGAACGTGTGGATGAAGGACCGAGCAGGCAGGAGAAAGCAAGCTCAAGAAGAGAAGAAGGCGGCTGCAAAAGCTTCTGACAGCAAACAGCAGCAGAAGATAGCCGGTGGTCAGAAAACGGACGACGGTACCGACAATACGAAGCCGAAGAAGAATAAGCAGAGGAATCGAAACGCCAAGCCTCGGTTGGATGCGCTTCTCGTAAAACCTGCGCAAGGGAAGTCGTATGCCGACGTACTGCGAGAGCTGCGCAGCAACGCGAAACCAGAAGAGACAGGCACCGAGATTAAAGCGGTGCGGAAAACACGTGCGGGAGATATGCTGCTGGAGTTAGGCCCCAGTACCAAGGATACTGCAGGTTTCAGCAGTGCGTTGAAGAAGATCCTGGGCGAGAAGGCTAACATCAGCACCCTAGAGCCCAAAGAGACACTAGAATTCAGAGATCTAGACTGCTTAACGACAACGGAGGAAGTCCGCGCAGCAGTTAGAGCAAAGCTAGGAGACATAGACGGCGAAGTGAAGATCAGCCTCACCAACGCGAACAGCAGAGGGCTGAGAATGGCTATCGTCCAACTTAGTCAGCGTCAAGCCCTTAAGCTACTGGAAACACCGAGAATAAAGATCGGTTGGATAAACAGCAGAATAAGACGCAGGGTAGAAGTCGTCAGGTGCTTCCGCTGCTTCGGCTACGGACATCGACAGGCTGCTTGTCCCGGACCAGACAGAAGAACTCAAGGCCTTTGTATCAACTGCGGAGAAAAAGGCCACCAACGGAAGGATTGCAAGAACAAAGCAAAGTGCTTTCTCTGCACGGGAGACACCGCGACACGCAGCCACGTCCCTGGTTCCGGCGCATGTCCCTCCTTCAGAAGGGCATTAGATCAGGCAAAGAAGAGTCAATGACCAGAATCCTACAAGGCAACATGCACCGAAGCAGAACAGCAGACGATCTCCTCATCCAACTACAACTGGACACCGGAGTAGATCTGCTGCTTATCAGTGAACAATACCGGGATAAGGAATGCACCGGGTGGTACAGGGACACACTCGGCACTGCAGCTATATGGATCCCGGACACGAATACAGTCATCATCGCCAACCACGGAGCCCGAAACGGATACGTGTGGGTAAAGAGCGGCACTATCACCTACGTGAGCTGCTATCTCACACCCAACGAGCCGATAGCGGACTTTCAGGGCAAGCTTGACAATCTGGAAGACGACTTTCGAGAAATGACAGGGTCCATTATTCTAGGAGGAGACGTAAACGCCAAAGCCGTGGAATGGGGTATGGAATACACCGATTCGCGAGGGAGGCGTATATTGGACATGGCGGCCAGACTCGGACTCAGCGTGGTAAATGTCGGAGACACCACCACGTTCAGAAGACTAGGCTACGGAGAGACGATACCGGACATCACATTGGCCTCGGAGGACAATGTGCGGGACATCGTTGACTGGCGAGTCATGGAGGACTACACCGGAAGTGACCACCAGTACATAAGCTACAACGTGACGAGGCAGCAGTCGATCAGGCGAAATCCTGCTCCGTCCGATCCTCGATGGAACGTAGCGAAGCTGGATGAAGACACCCTGGCTCATGCAATCGCTCGGGGAAAGGATGTCGTCATGGAATGTTCCGGTTCGGCGGAGACACTTGCGGACGCGACCATGGCCCTCATACGGCGCGCTTGCGACGCCTCTATGCCGCGGAAAAGGAAGCACAATAGAAGATCTGCGTATTGGTGGAACGACGAGATCGCGACCCTCCGGAAACAATGCTTACAGCTTAGGCGGAGAATAACCAGAGTGAGACGACGAGATCCGAACGCGGCAGAACTAGAGTTCGAGGACTTTAGGAACGCCAAGAGAGATCTCAAGAACGCCATCTACAGGAGCAAGAAACGTAAGTGGGAGGAGCTGCGGCAGGACGTTGACCACGACCCATGGGGCCTTGGGTACAAGATCGTCATGCAGAAGCTTACAACGAAGACGGCGAATCCAGTCCTCGAACGAGATCGGATGCGGAACATCGTTGACACATTGTTCCCTACCCATCCGGAGAGAACTGCGGAAATGGAGGACGAGCGATTGAACGACATCCCGCTTTTTAGCGGAGATGAATTGTCAAGAGCGGCGAACTCCCTACAAAACCGGAAGGCACCTGGACCCGACGGAATTCCGACGGAAGCTCTCAAGATTGTGGCGCGCGTCTGCCCAGATCTGCTTCTGAACATGTACAACCGCTGTTTAACAGAAGGAGCATTCTGCAGGAGATGGAAGGTACAGCGACTAGTGCTGATAAGCGAAGGTAAGGGCGACCCAAGCACGGCATCGGCATACAGACCGCTATGTATGCTGGACACGGCTGGAAAGCTACTAGAAAGACTGCTGAAAGCACGACTGGAGAGCAGCATAGACGACGCGGGAGGCCTGTCCGAGAGACAGCATGGCTTCAGGAAGGGACACTCCACCGTCGGCGCCGTAGCGCAGGTAGTGGAAACCTTCGAAGCCGCTCAACGGGGATATCATTACTCGAGACCCCTGGTGATGCTCGTCACATTGGACGTAAGAAACGCCTTCAACTCGGCGAGATGGGACGTCATTCTTGACTCCTTGCAGAACACGTTTTGTGACGAATCCGTCTTTCCAGAGTAAAATGAGAAAATTTATATTTCTTTTATGTATATATTTTCCCGCATTTTCATTTTACTTGTCTTGTTTATTTAATTTTTTTTTGCCGACTTATTATGTAGTAGTTTGATTTTCTTTAATTTTATACTTAGGTCAATTTAATTTCATTTTTTTTTTTTTTTTGAATTTATTTTAATTACGAGCAACCGGTCATTGATTTTAATTTATATTGTACAAATTTATATGTGTCAGCGTAATGTGCGCGCGGCTATCTTCTCCAGCTAGTCTCTTTTATGGAGGGGACGAGCTAGGCGAAGAGAGATTCCGAGAGTCAAGAATTATTATTACTAGAGTCTTCCGAGCCGAATAAGTAACTAGTATTCTTTCCGTACCGTCTCATGCAATTTTTCCGACCGAACACTTAGTTTTTTTTAATAATTTTGCCTTTGTTTTAAAAATATTATTTCAGTCATACCGTCTCCGTAAATCTATATTTGAAATTTTGCGAACCGAATAGAGTCCAGGTAATGTGCTAACGAGCGTTTAAGATCTTAATTTGAACATTTTTGATTTGAATTCTATATTATTTTATTTTATTTTATTTCATCTTTTCCCGTCAATTGTACTGGGCACGTCAAGATCGTTACGACGGTCGACCCCTTTCCGCGACTGGTAAACGCCATGTCGAGTGCCGTCCCGTAAATACCCTGTTTATTTTCACGACCAGCCAGAAGGCAGGCCGAACTTTAAGCTCTTAACCGTGAATTCTATTTTCAAAACCAGTTCAGAGTTGCCGATCACGTTCATTTGTAGCCGCCATTTTGTACCTTGTACACGACCAGCTACGGCTGAGTTGAAAGCACGACCCTTTCACAGGAGTCGAATCTCCCGTTTGAATATTCATATAGTTGCGTCTTATACGCCATCCCGAGTAAAATTTGTATCCCTGTGGACCAAATAGCTTGACCGTGAATTTTATGAACATAATTTAGTCATAATGTGCACTTACCTGAATTTTATTCCGTCAAATGTCCTGATTAATATTAGCCGCTAATCTTATGAGAAGTTTCACCCGATCACATAGTTTGATTCACTACTTTTTTTCTACGCGCGAACTGTTACAGACACATATAAGTTTCAAAACCGCACTTCTATCAATTATGTTGTAAATACATTCCGCAATCTCATATTTTTGTATGTAAATATATTATGCACATGTTAATGTTTTTGTTGTTGTAAAAAAGCATCGTATTTCATTTTATGTTCAATATACGTATTTATTCGTTCACCCATTTGTTATAATTTTAATCCCCATGTACCCCGGACAAAAGAGCACCCGTGGGTTTATGTAATTTTCCCTAATTACTAGCGAATCCAGATTTCACAAATTACCTTCCGAAAGTTCAAGTCTTCACTTCAAACAATCATTCTTTAAACAAACTATTTTTTGACATCATGTAAATATTGAAGCCGATAAGGAAGTTGCCTTTGGTAAGTCACGATAACGGTGGTGAAACAAGGTTCCGTTTATCGTTACCAGATGTCACCAGCATTTTCCGAGCGACGTCCGAATTAATAAGAGAGTTTGCCCCACAAAAAGGTAATTGCCACCCCAGACCCAACGCTAGTAAAACAGTAAAACCGAAAGAAAATATTACAGTTTGACACGCCATCCTATTTACTTAGGATGATACGCAGCTACCTTAGCGACAGAAAGCTGGTCTACGACACCGCAGGCGGGCCGTGCACGAAGAAGATAAAAGCGGGAGCGGCGCAGCGGGGATAAGGCCGCTAAAGTAACGACGATGTTGAGCCAACTAATGAACATCGTAGGAGGACCGACGGCGAGTAAACGCCGGCTGCTAATGACCGTCACCCATTCCATACTGTTGTATGGAAGCGAGATCTGGGCTGACGCCTTACAGCAGGACAAGTACAGAAAGCGGATGGCTTCAGTACAGCGACGGGGAGCACTCAGGATCGCCAGCGCATACCGTACGGTTTCCGAACCGGCGGTGCTCGTGATCGCAGGAGTAACTCCGATAGACTTACTGGCTCGAGAAAAGAAGAGAGTCTACGAGACACGACGAGACGTCGGTGCGCGGCAAGCAAGAGCGGACGCTAAAGCGCTCACACGACACGAGAGGACGGTGGACGGCCAGATTCATCCGCAACATCACGGAGTGGATGGACCGAGACCACGGCGAGGTAAATTACTACCTCACCCAGTTTTTTAGCGGACACGGGTATTTCAACGCATACCTGGCTCGAATGGGTAAATCAGAGAACGCGACATGTCAGTATCACGACTCTGGGGAAGATGATGCTCACCACACCTTCTTCGAATGCGAGAGGTGGAGTGACTACAGAGCCGTGCTACAACACGAAGTAGGACCTTTAACGCCGGATAACGTCGTGCAAACTATGCTGTCCGGACACGACCGTTGGCAGAAGATCGCCACGTTCGTCGAGAAGGTGCTGAAGGAGAAGAAGAGAGAGACCCAAGCAATGGAGGCAGCCGACCGAGGCTAACTACGAGGTGCCATCCTGAAGTAATGCGACCAGCGGTTCCGGGATGGATTCTACACCTGACAAAGTGAGGTTTTTTAGTGGGTGCGAGCCCCACACACCGGGGACGGGTCTCGTCCCTGATGGTGCGTTAAGGCATTTTTCCTCACTTAAAAAAAAAGGTGCTCCTTTCTTATGCACAGCACTGTATATCTAGATCTTTTCTTATGTCGGCGTTTTCATTTCATCACGCTTTATGATCCCTACAACTTATCGTGGTGTCTCAGCGAGACTGTTCATTGGAAGTTTATGACGTTCTGGCCAAAATATAAATTTAAAAATTTAGAATTATATATAGTCGATTATGTTCTCTTCAATGAAAATATGATTAGATTTCTAGCGCTTCCGGTTATACCGCAAGTCCCTATCTACTTTATTATTTTTAATGGAAAACCCTATATATTTTTACATATTTGGATTGCGCTATTTTTAAGCTTTATGAATATCTTTATCTTTTGCAATTTGATTCGGACGTTTTGTAGTTATTCGATTTTTTCAGAAAAAAATTGCTATAGCAGACATTTATTCAAAAAATCAGAGACACTCGATTTTTCAGATATCAATTTAAAATTCATAAGATACTTAAACAACATGTTGGAGTATATTTTAGCGCCGAGAACAACTGTCTACGTTGCGTGGTTACTTTACTATGGCACGTTAACTCTTCGAAATTTTGAACAATATTTTCAGTGAAGAGAACATAATCGACTATATATAATTTTAAATTTTTAAATTTATGTTCTGGCCAGAACGCCATAAACTTCTAATGAACGATCTCGCTGAGACACCCTGTATACCGTGTCCAAAATTAAGTGTTCAAGTGAAAGTTAGTAACGGCTAACTTCCTTATTAATTGAGCTATGAAGTTAATTATACTAGCTAGTTAATATTTTTTATTATACTATACAGTATATTATATGTATATAAAACGTTTGTTTTTAACGGAACACTTGTATGTTTTGCGAAGTCCCAAATAATATGTTGGTAGACTATTACCGAATATTCTGAATAAATAATATTGTGTACAGGTTTTTTATTGGCAAATAAATAAGTTTTTGTAATTATCTATTCATCATTAGTAAATTATGGCTTAGAAGCATTACAGTATTATTAAATTAAATATCTGTAGTAATAAATAAACACAAACCTAATTATATGAAAACTACTAGGACACCTGTATGTGACTATTCCATAATATTCGATCATTGCTTACTTGTGAACCTTATTTTACCGATTATCAAACTGTTGTTTTCTTTAACAACATCTAAAAATATACAAGGTCTTCCATTAAAATAAAATGTGTTTATGTGATTATCTCGGAAACACAATATTGAATTGTTTTTCATTTTCATCATTTCAATCACAATGAAAAGTACTCCAACTTACTGATTTAACCAACTTCGTAGCTCTAATAATAAAAAAACAGTAAAAAAGTAATGGGAAACAATCTTTGGACAGAGTGTATATTAAGTACTTATATTTTTGATAAAATAAGAATTAATTAAAATTCAAGTTAATACCTGATATCATTAAATTATAAATTGATGTATAATTGATATACAAATAAATTCAGTTAACAATTTTTATGTAAATACTTAGTTTGTACCTTTTACATCTACAGAAAGGAATTACTGGAAATAGATATTTCATATCAGCTAATATTTAAAGAAGTTGAGGCTGCGACTTTTCTATTATTCTTTTTCTAACATAAATCATCTACATACAATGAATCTGACCAGGGAAAAAATAATTTGCAATATATATTAGTAGTATACTTAAAGTATTATCCGTATTGGTAAGCTGTGGCTACTTACGGTTTAACTAAACACATTGTTTAAATCATGGCAAAATACCCATTAGATTTGGGTCTGTCAAACTTGACTAACAATTATCGTAAAGTGTTTACAAATACCGGGCACAAAAGGTGATTATGAGCCTCTCTCCTTTTCATTCTTTAAAAGTGTCAAACTCCACATCGGGCTATAATAGCTTCTTTGTGAATACTTATTACATGGTCTCTGGGTGGCGTCATTGTATATTTCAAATTAAGTGTTTCCTTGTGTCTTACTTTAAAATATTTTGTAATTTGTTGAAGTTATATGTATTAACATAACTCTTTGTAAATATAGTTTATTACTAATTTAACTAAAAACTTAACTAAACACTTAAAAACCGTATATGTATATTAGCTATAATATAATTACTAGCTGAAAATGACTGATGCAATAACACTAGTAGTAAGTGATGATATACATCTCAAAATATCAGCACAGAGATGAATATGAGAAAATAAATGAAAAAATTATTATATTAGGGACCCAAACGTAGATATGCACTTGTGCCAGCGCTTCTTTCAATCCTCGAAACACTTCTCAAACTCGATCTTTGAGATAGCCTTTATCTTTTTCAGTGATGCGGTTTTAATGTCATCCATGCTTGTAAAGCGACGGCCCTTTAAGGTTCTCTTTGTCTTTGAAAATAGGGTAAGTCAGACGGAGCCATATCTGGAAAATATGGTGGCTGGGGCATCGTTACAGTATTGTTTCGGCCAAAACTTCACGAACAAGCAATGAAATGTGTGCATGTGCATGAGTTGCTTCTCCACAAATCCAAGCGTTTTTACGGATGGCTTCACGCAAACGGCATTGAACTTGTAAGTAGTGCTCCTTATTGACCGTTTAACCTCGTGGCGAAAATTCATGATGCACTATGCTATTAAAATCGCAGAACACAGTGAGCATAACCTTCAGGTTTGGCCGTACTTGTCGAGCCATTTTCAGTTTTGGTGAGTCAGGCCACCTCCACTGCGACGATTGAGCTTTAGTCTCGATGTCATATCCGTAAACCCATGTTTCGTCACCTGTTCTAACACGTTTCAGTAATTCTGCATCGTTGTTGACTTCATTTAGTGACTCCTGAGCAACTTCATTCTGCCGCTGGTTGTTTTGCTGCTACGCGTTTCATACCCAAAACATTCAAAAAAATGTCATGGCATGAGCCAATCGACATGCCAACATCATCAGTGACTTCTCTGATCGTGATTCGGCGATTGTTCATAATAATCATTTCTCTTACTTTTTCCACGTTTTCATCGGTTGTCGATGTGCTGAGGCGTTCATGATCCGAGGCGTCTTTGATCCTTTTCTTTTAGCAAACGAAAATCGCCGAGCTCCAAAAAACACGTCTAACCTTAGCGGCTGTCACATACAAAGTATACAATGCATACAGCTGAAATTTTTATCGTACTTCAGGGCCATGTATACCAACATACAAAACCAATTTTGACAATTGGACTCTCCAAACCCGCGAAATTTAAAAATTCACGTTATATCCTGAACACATCTCGTACATATGGTATAAGGCGCCAAAAGAAATTCTGAAAAAATACGAATGTTTTGGATGTTACTAAATAGGAATTATGCTCATGTTTAAGTATCCAATGTATTTTGAATATATTTTGGACGTATAAAAATTTCAGATGACTACTACATTTTGTAGTGTACGAGAAAAGAATTTCTTTATAAATCTTTCTTTTTTTGTTCAAGAACTGCTATCTCTTGAAAGCTAATGTTTTACATTCGTTTAGTATCCATAGCATATAACTTACAGATAAAGCAACGTCTCAAATTTTTAAGCACAGCTCGTTTAGCTTAGCTCCGCTACTAAATGAATGAGAAACCTATCACAGCATGTCAAATAATCACGTGTTCGACGTAGCATAGCGCAACTACAAAGGTTGATCAAATCCAACTTTTGTAGCCGATTACCGTAAATTACCGTAAATGTCAAAGATCTTGACTATATCGCTTTTGTGATTTCGCTATAATGGATTAAATTGAAAAATTGATCAACTTAGTAGACGGAAAAATATAGCCCAACATCTTCCTTTCTTGTCAACTCATCACGAAATAGTCATTTCGTGATCTTATAGGTTAAGTTGTTTTAATTGAAACGCTTTGTTTGTTAAATAACAAACATTTTCTAAGACTGTATACGAAAAATTAGTGGAGCTTTGCAAGACCGCAAGACACACCTTAAAATATCGATTGATAACATGCAAGGGAATCTTCCCATATCTTAACCGGCAACGGCCTTTATTCTGAACATAGTCTTTTTGTTAACAAATTTTACGGTTACCATTAACTAAATAGTCGGGAAATAATCTTCCGGACTTTTGTGCAAGACGTTGGAGCAACTTGTTCAGCGACATATCTTATAACACGCGCATATCGCTTAAACATCCAGTCAACTAAAAATATTGTTGCAATGCATGTAACTTGAACTAGCAATTTGTCTAATTAGCATCGATTACGAGTAGTTAAAATTTTTTTCACCTCTAGCACTACTACATACTGCAACATTACTTTTCTTTTAAGGATGTGACATGCTTAGTTTGATAACAAAATTATTATTTGAAACGGTAATAATTTTATAATGGTAGTTGTATAAATATACTTTTTACTTACTTTTACTTCGCTACTTCGATAAGCACTAACCATAATTTTATTTTAAAGTACGCTGAAATGTTTTATACTGCTTTTATACAGCAAAAATGATGTCTTCACGTTTTATGAAATACAACTGCTTTCAGATAAAAAAAGAAAGGAACGTAATGCAGTTTTGTTTATTTAGTCAATACGGCTTACAATCGAAGTCACGGAGTCACTGCAACTAAGCACCCACCACATTAAAAAAAATATTTCAGCTTAATATTATTGTCCATATCATTTACCTTGGCGTAATTTACTAGTTTATAATTTTTTTAGCCTATAATTTAATTATAAGTTCAACTTTATTTAGTAATCGCAGAGAAGCAGATTAATAACAACAATAGTATTTCACATTTTAAAGGAAAGTGATTCAATTTCCAAACGACGAAATAAAAGAGAGACAAATCTATCGTTAAATAAGTAAGCCAGACATACGAGTAGCCTTAGGTAGTCTACAATACATACACCTTAAAACGAATCACTGCTTGATGGCGGTAGTGGCATCCTAAGAAGCTTAAGATGAACTTCTAATGTTAGGGGTGGTCCACCCCTAACACTAATCGCGCTTTATCTCCTTATTTTAAACCTATTCCCTTTGTGTAACGCTATCAGCTCTTAATTAGTGATCATAGGACGGGTAAATTAGGAAGATTAGATAACATTTTGAGACGGGTACGTAAATAATCCACCCGGACAATTGTAGTGCTTCTTCAGTCGTTGCTCGCTATTTGTTATTCCTTTTTTTGTTATCTAGAGTATTTCAGAAATTAAGTTTTATTTGTTGACTTTTCGATAATTATAATTGCCTCCTTAATTTTTCGAGCATTTCTGGAATGCTTCAGATAGACAGACGATGTTGTATTTTCTCACAGACAGGAAAACAATTAACCTACCTCCATACCATGTATCCTTTTCATTTTGAATATGTTTCATGGTAGATCCAGATTTATGCACCTTCTAATTAGTTTAGAGAATGGAATTTATAGAAGTCTGTGTATGTGTTTTTTAATTCCATTCTCTTAAGGAATATAAAATATATCTAATGTAGCACTATGCTTGAAATGTTTTCTATATTACCAATATACGTTAAAATAATAGTTGTTCCAGATTATGCTATTTTAGTTTTAACAAGATTGATTAGGAAATGTTTCATTTGCCTAAAATACATTACCTTTTTTTCCGCATCCTTTGTGTCCAGTATATGTACATTATTTAGATTCTTGATCGTTTATATAGTTTTGTAACAGAAATTGTATCATTCTCGTTCCATTTTTCCACTTTTTATTTTACCACCGACATTAGTACCTATTCTGATGATGATAAGATTTTTATCGATCAATTTCCGTTAAACTTTTTATTAAATTGAGTAAAAATTATGTTTGTAGACACCATATTGTACGATACACATTTTAGAATGCTATTTTATTTTGCTTTTACTCGTAAAATAAAATCATACTTTTAACACTTGTATCGTAAATAACTATTATCATTAATTCAAAATGCAATAATATATCTACTACAACTACCATTCCCACTACAACTAGTGTTGAAAACGAGCTTATGTTAAATACTGTATATGTGATAATAATTTGGAATGTGTATGCATTGACACCTTAGCTAAAGTCTAAAGAAAGTCGCTTTATAAAGCCTATTCTCACGTTAGTGTCAGAACCAACACGTGCTATGATGCACTTTTGCTCACTATAGCCATGTTATGAGAAATTATCAAGATATTGGCTTTTTTTACCTTTGGATCAGTGGTGGCGATTCACAGAATTGACTGCCAAAGTCACCGGATTTAAGCTCCCTAGATTATCTCCAAAATCAGAAAACAAAAAAACATTTATCTTTAAATTAGCGAAAGCCTTAATTACAAAAACTACCGGTAATGAAATGTTAGTTTGCTTGCTGAATGGTTGACAAGTTTAGTATAAGATTATAAATTAGGTAAAATTTCTTCTAATTTAATTAAAATGTTTTGTTAAAGTTCTATAAAATGATAACTACCCTATTCTTTCGTCAAACAGCCAGAGGGCGTTTCCCTCCATGTAAGAAACTTTTATTATTGCTATGAATTAAAAAAAATTGTATTAGAATGTTTCCATAGCTTAACGGTAAATAATTTACTTAGATTTCTTCAATCAACTTGTTGAATTGACGATGATTGAGCCCACGCGATTTGATACAATAAACAGATAACGTGACTGGTTTCACTGCTGTATTTTACCTGTTCTGCACTAACTAGCTGTTCTTCGTCTTCTTTTTATACAAATAGTATTCCTAGTTATATTATATTTTAATTATTAGATTGCAGTTGCAAGTTTTCACATAACCAAGTAGGTCCTCGCGTAATTCTATCACTCCCCACGAGATGGCGCTGTACTACTATACCTTAGCCGTGTCTTTCGCTTAACTTCTCTACTCTCCGCAAGATGGCATCGCTGCTATCCATCTAGTAAAGTCCCTAGATTTATTTTGAATATATATCTTCCTACTTAGAAAGATCTACTTTCCGAAAATTGAACTTATTTATAAGCAACTAAGTTTTTAAACATCCTGTATACTGTTACAGAGAAAACTTTAAATGTTGTGTAACTACATACTATCAGCTATGCGTATGCTAAATTTCATTCGTCTCTTCTACTCCTACGTGACGTAACATCACTATAAAGTTAGATCGGGGTCTGTGACTTTTTTTCTTTAATCGCGAATAACTCAGAAGAAATGGTATTTAGGTATAGGGTATGACACATGAAATATGTGTAAAATTTATCATAGAAGCTGAATTTGTAATTTATTTTATACCATGCTATTTAAAAAATCGAAGTTGATGCCCACGTCCGGTTAACCGGCAGTGATATTTATTCAAAAATATTTTCACGTGATAGTTCATATTCAACCATATCCAACTGCAAAATTTTGTTTTAAAAGTCCGTTCCGTTTGTATAATACTTTTAATAGGCCATACTCACCAATCACTCTGTATATCTAGTGACTTTAATATCTACCAGAATTGTAACAATTCGTAACGAATATGACGCGAAATGGCTATGGTATATCTTTAACACTTGCCTGTAAATACCAACCGAAATTGCTAACACATTGCGCCATACCTCATAGCTCACTCTCCAACTATAAAGATAAAAATATGGTGTTCCCTAGCGAGCAATATAAAAGTTATACTTTGCCGCCTATCAGAGCATATGTTTGATGCGGCAAAAATTACATATAAAAATGTATCGTCGTAAAATCGATTGAATTTATTTTTGCATATTTTGCATTTGACGCGGCGAATAAGTAAATAAACCAGTTTATACGATAGAAGTAAAATATTTTCCTCAGACGCTCATACTTTCTTCAGGCGCAGGCAATTCCGGTTTTTTCATATAGTTTCGAATCGGAAAATTGCGCTTAAGTTAAAATTACACTAAGTTGGTATTTTCATTGTAAAAATTATTACTATTGTTATTAATGGGCCGAAAACCCTAGTGGTTAGGCGGCTACATAATGATATAGAAGATCGCTAATGTCTGAGGTTCGATTCTCCGAAATGAGGGTGACATTCGTTTCGGCGAGTTGTATGGCGATCGATCTACCATTTTCTGTTGGGAACAAAATGGTTAACAGAATGCCATTACAAACAACAACATAGTAGTGTCATAAGGCCATTGAACACAATAGCACACACACAAACTACACAGCTAAAGTTGCAGCGCTAGTCATACAAGCAATATATCTTCAGACGCCGCTATAATTAGCATCCGTCACAGATAAAAAAAATATTTTAAGAACTTTAGTTGCAATAAAGTATGATGCAAGACTGTTTTCGGCTCTAATGGATTGACTCAGCATTTAAAACAATTACTTTAACAGTGAATAGGTTTTTCATTATTCATATTAAGCGGCATGTTCCATGATTTGTGTGCGACTTAAAGTTACTCTTTCTTAATACTGTCGTGTAATAATTTGATAAAAAAGAGTTCCACTGGACATTACGCGTCTAGATGCAATTTTAAGTTGTACGTAATTCAAGAAGAAAATAATGTTACCGTTGTGTACTGAAGCCTATTTTTAATAGAATTTGAATTTAAGTTATTTGTTGTTGAGTTTTGTGTTCCAACAATACAATACAATACAATACAATACAATACAATATACTTTATTGTCCAACAACGTACAATTACAGGACAAAATTATAAATTTACCATGTGAAATACATACATATTAAGTAAAAACAAAAAAGAAACTAAGTGAATAGATTAATTCAATCAACAAAAATATCATCATAATGCAGATTAGCAGCTCGACACAAAAGAAGGGAATAGAAAAAGTACATGAATAACGGGAAGACAATCGAGGAACCAAGAAGTCCAGGGAAGATAGGTGAAAAGGATTATTACACCGTTGACTAACTTCCACACAAAACGAGCTCCATGTCTTTCCCGACGAAAACTTAGCGCATCCATACCATCTTCAGACAGTAGATTCGCATAATCAACACCTCGTGGAGAATAGATACCATCTCTTTTGAATGATAGAAATTTCAGGAAACGTCGCTGAATCTTTTCTAACGAAAGCTGCAGATAGGCATAATATGGCGACCACACTTGTGATGCAAATTCCAATTTACTTAGAACGAAGGAATAGAAAAGACTCCTGAAAACACGGACATCATTGAAAAATTTACAAGATCGCAGAACAAAGCCCAAGCTACGAGAAGCAGACAAGGATAAGTTCAGGATGTGATGAGAAAAAGAGCAACGATCGTCAAAAAATACTCCGAGATCTTTCACAATTTCTACCCTTTTCAAATCTGTATCATGTAATGTGTACACCGAGTCAATAGGAGTCACTTTTCTGGTACTTATAGGTAAGGTAACAGCACTTGCTTATATTAAGATTAAGATTGGATTTAGAACACCAGACATTTATTGTGTTTAAATTATGTTGTAAATGAAATACATCGTTCCATGAATGGATAGAAGTATAGATTTTTAAATCATCTGCATAGGCCAGAACAGGGAGAGATAGTAAGGTAAGAAGGTCATTTATATATAATAAAAAAAGCAGTGGCCCCAGGTTGGAACCCTGGGGAACACCGGAAGTTGGAATGAAAGTGGAAGATGAGAAACCGTTGTAAAATACGTAGTTACTTCTGTTAGTTAAGTAGGACCAAAGTAATTGCAGCAAAGAAGGACAGAATCCGAATGCAGATAGTTTATACACCAATATCCCATGATCAATACTGTCAAAAGCGCTACTGAAATCAGTATAGACAGCATCCACTTGACCTTGCTGATCCAATTCCTGGCAAATGTATTGTGTGATCCTTACAAGATTTGTAGCCGTTGATCTACCCCAAACAAATCCATGTTGATACGGTGAGATAGAATGTTTGACATTGTTATATATGCAACTGTATATTACATTCTCATATAACTTTGCGAAGTTAGAAAGTATTGATATACATAGGTCGATAATTATCAACGCAATTATTGGCCCCTTTCTTAAATACCGGAATAACTCTAGCCCGCTGCCATAGTGAAGGGAATACAGCTGTTTTGATAGAAAGATTAATTATAAACGCAAGAGGTTTAGCTAAGGCGTATCTGGCATTACGCACTACAAACGAGGGGATTAAATCGTCGCCTGAGGTATGAACGTTCGCAAATTTAGACATTAGTTGGAGCAAGTCTTCTTCAGTAGCATAAGATAGAGATAAAGGAACGCTATTATCTTTAGCAAAATCTAAGGGAAATGCTGAACTGGCACTGAAAATGGACGAAAATCGGTCAGCAAAGGCGTCAACAATACTGTTCGGACTATCAAAAATCACATCATTATAAGTCATTGTGTTAGGTATTCGTGTAGAACTGCTTCTGTCGTTTAAATATCGAAATATCATTTTAGGATTATGCTGCAATGAGGCTTCAACTGATTCCATGTAGGATTTGTATGCCTCCGATATTTTGCTTTTGCACAAAGAACGTGTTCTTCGGAATTCATTCAATAAATAAGTGCTATTGGTTGTTTTCCATTTACGTCTATAATACAATTTCAGTTTTAGAGTGTTAATAATCTCCGGAGTAAACCAATATGGATATTTCGAGCGCCTCCCAGTTGCAGAATACTTAGGAACACAGTGATCAAAGACAGTTTAAAGTACCTCATCAAATTTTTCTACAGCATCATTTACGTTATCGAAAGATTCGAGGAAAGGCCAATCCACATCACTGAGATTACTAGACAGTACCTCGAAATCAGTACGTTGAAAGTTGTAACGTAGATTTGTGTTTGAAGGAAAGGCAGAAGATGTGTGAGTTGGTATGAAAAAGTTCGCAGATATTGAAAGAGGTGGATGATAACGGTCAACTGGCACAAACGGAACATCATCAATTTCGACATTAATATCACAGGCCGCATTGGAAATAATTAAATCAAGAAATCTGTTGTCACAGTTTCTCACAGAATTGTATTGACAATGACATATTCTCAAATGCATCAATATAACTACCCAGAAAATGTCTCCATATCTGTCTGCAAATTTTGTTTATTTTTATTCAAGAGTACCAGAAGTTTATATATTTTGTATTTACAGATCAAACCTTAATGCCAAATGCATTGTAAATATCTGTCCAAAATTTTCTCTATGCTAATATTTCTTTATCTGAACGCTCCGTTTACACTGCACATTGTTTTAATACGAATTTTAATACGAGCACGTTTTGTTTGCATAACAAACTCTATTAAATTCTTACAGTTAATATTAAACAAGAACTTAAAAAGGTTGATCAATTATTTTTATTCTGCGGTGTTGAACCAGAGGAACTACCACATTCATCAAACAGCCATTTTTTGAAACTTTGTTGCCATTAGCTGCATATGTGGATTTAATTGTAGGTACTCACATTAATTTTCTATTTGCAAATTAGGATAAGTATTTTCGTATTACTAGTAGGAGTACATATTTTCTTACGACGTAATATTTAATCGCATTTTTTGCATAATTTCCTCAATTGAGATAAGTAAACACGAACACATCTATAATTACTTACACAAAATGTTAACATTTAAAAATCAAGACTTTTATATTAAATCCGACTCTGTGCAGTATGTGTTACAAATTCTATATAATGCACCTAATTGAATGTTGTGTCGGCTCAAGTTTTCCAAGTCCCTGCTCGCCGTATAGGATTAAGATGGCACGATACGGTCACCATTATACTTTCCTCTTCATCATCGCATTCATGTAACAGATAGCCTCTTAACTACGTGCATCTTCTTCTTTCACTTCCTACACCATACACATATAACAACACACTTACTCGTTTTCTCGCTCGTCGTATGCATATAGAACAAGCTCAGGGTATCTGGGTGCTGCTGCTCTTTTGTTCTGTGTTTACCATGCCGCGTTCGTACGGCCCCAAAACTCAAAAAAGAAACGTTATTTTAACCTTTTCTCATCGCGCCGAACCATTTGTTATTCTATTTGTATCTTCTCTCTGTTGGTGATTTCATTGTGAACTATTAGGGAACTGAATGGAATCGCTCTTGTGTGTGAAGCGATGATTGGGCAGTGATTCTTTCTTCTTCTCCGCTTCTGCGCTTCTTACAGGGCCTCTTAAACTGTTCGATTGTCAATCGCCGATTTTTTTCAGAATGACCGTTTCTAAGCGCGTTCTTTGTCAAATATTCGAGATTCTTCAAGAGATTTTAAGTCGATGATGACCTGACATTTCGAAAACGATTTTCACGGTATGTGAACTGCAGGAGATCGTTTAAATGTATCGAATGCGATTTCTTTCTGAAGATTTAGAGGCAATTAGATCCCATCTATTCATCCGTGAGATGTTTTTAGTTGCTAATTTGACGAGGAAGCACTTTTGCACGGAAGTGTTAAATATTGGTATGACCTATACAGCCTGAAGAAAATCATTTAGACAAACGCAAACGAAAGTTTCTGCATAAAATTCAGTAAAATTAACGTAATTATTGGAATATTTCCAAGGATCTAATTAGACGATATATTTCAAGAATTCAAGAGTTTGACGATTAATGGTATTTGAACTTCAGTGGTTGATTACAATTTGACTTTTTACAGGCCTTTTAGTATGAATATTAATATGTAACACTATAAAGTCTTCAGATGTAGTAGATAAACCTTACATCGTTTTTTTTAAACGGATGTAGTCGGTCTGCCGACCGCACAAGTGGCCCGCGTGAACCGCCCCATGCAGCAACTGGAACCATCTTTTCCAAATATACTTCAGTTGCTGGGCTGTCTTGCTTTGCTGAGCATCCCTACATCCCCCGTCCGCCGTCAGGTGATTAGGGGTTCGGGCCGGCAATATTCAGATATCACTGCTGTTAATGGTGTTGTCAGCTAGCCTGTCGTGCGCGTACGTCCAGCTCTTTTTGTGTCATTATGCCACACACCATTGCATGAATTTTGTGCCATACCTCGGCCGATGCAATCATCTTGTGCACTAGGGTGTCCGGTGTCAGGAGTCCTGCCGTTTCTCTCACTTCGTCTCTGAGGTGTTGCCATTTGCCACATACGAGAATGGTGTGCTCCACGGTGTCCTGAGCTCCACAGTAGATGCAGTCATCTTCAGTGTCTTTACCGAATCGCTTGGCGTATGCTCTAAAGCATCCATGCCCCGTTAATGCCTGAGACAGGTGGTAATCTATCTCACGATGGCTGCAGTTTAGCCAGAGTCTTATGTTTTTTATTAACCTCTTGGTCCATCTTGCAGTTTCAGAACCGTCACTCCATCTATCTTGCCAGGTGTCAAGGGCTTTCTCTCTAGCATCCGTCCGTGTCCTGGGTCCCGCGTTCTTGTGTTTGTAGATGTATGCCCTCTCCTTAACCATTAAGTCTATGGGCAGCGTTCCCGTGATTATGTTCAGCGCCGCCCCGGAAGTAGTACGATATGCCGCCGCCACACGCAACAGCGCTTGTTTTTGTATCCTACTCAGCTTATCCTTGTATTTTTTGATGCCTACAGCATCCGCCCATATCGGTGCCTCATATAGTGGTATGTTGTGGACCACGCTGCAGATCACCAGTCTCTTGCTGCTTCTTGGACCGCTAGTGTTGGGCATAAGCTTGGCTAGGTTGGACAGCCTGGTTTCCGCTTTTTTAAACGCTTGCTCGATATGGCGCCCGCAGTTTCTCTTCCCCTCGAAGTTTATACCTAGGTACTTTATGGACTTAGCGGGGGTGATTGTCACTCCTTCCACCCTAAATGTGTTCTCTCTCCCTGCCACCTCTGACTACGACACACTCTGTTTTCTCGGGTGCTAGGGCTAGCTCATGGGATTTCAACCATCCACTTACTTCCTCCAAACACCTGTTCGCATTTTCTGTAAGCGAGGCCGGGTCCCCAGCCGCAACCACCAACGCCAGATCGTCCGCGAAGCCGACGGTCACCGCACCCACGCCACGGTAAGGTCCAAATCAAGAACACCATCGTACAGGACATTCCACAATGTCGGCCCCAATACCGACCCCTGTGGCACCCCCACTCCCGTCTCTATCTCGTCATCTCTGCCCAACACTATCCTCCTGTTTCTCAGATAGCTTGAAACCAGATTCACAAGGTATCCCGAAATCCCTCGCTTTCGCAGTTCCAGGACGATGAGTCTGTGGCTTGCAGCGTTAAACGCGTTCCTAACGTCTAGGGTTATGAGCACACACCATTTGTTATCACTATCGTCACACAGTTTTTAACGGTCTCCAACGCTTCAATGGTGGATTTTCCGGACCGAAATCCATTTTAAGTTGTTTTTAGCAGTCGTTATATCTGTTTGAGACTGCAAAGATTTCTTGCAGTAATGCTCATAAAAATGAATAAACAGTTAGGGCATGCAATATAGGATAGGTGCGTTTTACATATGTATGGTAGATACACACTGTTTTATCTTTTTCTCTCAATCATTAAATAATATTGACTATACACTGTATGTGTTTTAAATTTCTTTTTGAGTAGATACCTTAGATTCTTAAAAAAATGATTATATATTTTGTTAACATATCATAAGAGTTTTTGTTTTCTTGGTAATTTCTAAACCTAGTAGTGCGCAAAAGGGCAGCTTAGTGGCCAGATAAAATTTGCACTAATTCAATTTAGTGCAGACGGCTCACCATTTGACATTTTTCGACCGAAGAGTGGTACTTGCTGTCCAATGTATTTAAAATGCAGATACAATAACTGGCTCTTCATTCTCTACATTTTGCTCGACATGCCTTTAACATTATTTCTGGCCAAATCACTAACAGCAAAGTTATGTAGGTATGTACTACAGGCCCTACATTATAATCATCACTCTTTCAATGTTAGTGTGCCTCTGATGCTGAAAATGTATCAAAGCTCTATGAATTTCGGTGAATTTCTATTTCAAATATTTTTTACACAATCTTTATGGGAGATACTGTATATTATGAGAAATTAAGACAAACTTCTGAATACATTTGCTTATCCTAATAGAGTCAATTTAAGTTCCATAAGCTTTCAGTTTAATCGAATCTGGGTTTCAGCGACCACTGACCAACTAAGCATTCCCGCTTTTCAGTCATAGCCTTGATTCCATCGCGTCACTGATTAACTTTTTGCTGCTTATATTAAATAAATTGATTAATAATATTGTCGGTACTGTTATTCAAACTTGAGATACGGGATAACAAAAATGAGACGCTTCGTCAGAGTTCTTTATTAACTAACTGCCTACATTCTACTTACAAACAGAGGTAGAGGAATAATAGCGCATGCGCTTGCATACATACATATTTTTGAGCTATTATCAACACTCCCACTAGCTCAAAAAATACCATGACATGTCTAACATTCGGTTTCGACAATACCTAACTCTTTAATACATTTGTAGTGCTTAACATGGTTTAAACTTTTAGTTAAAACATCAGCTGGCATCTTGGCAGTTTCAAGATATTTTAAATCTATTTGCTTCTGTTCTACAAGTTCTCTAATAAAATGATGCCTTACATCTATATGTTTTGTACGCCGATGAAACATCGGATTAGTTGACAGCTTTTGCGCACCCATATTGTCATTAAATAAAGTAATACAATTATTGACACCTATAAGTTCAAACAATAAATTCTTTAAGTATACCGCTTCTTTGGCTGCGTCAGAAATTGCCATGTATTCGGCTTCTGTGGTCGATAGAGCAACAGTTCTCTGCTTTCTGCTTTCCCAAGCAATTGGGCCACCAGAAAGCCGAAAGAAATACCCTGTATATGACTTGCGATCATAAGTATTACTGCCCCAATCAGCATCAGTATAACCCTCAAGAAACTTATCATCTTTACTAAACCTCAGGCCAAATTCTTTTGTCCCTTTTAAATAACGTAAAACACGTTTTACATGTTTCCAATGGGTTTCTGTGAAACAATTATTAAATTGACTTAAATAACTAATTGCATATGAAATATCTGGTCTTGTCAACACAGACAGATACATTAAACCCCCGATTAATTGTTGATATGGGATTGGTGCTTCTGTACTCACACTATTCTTACTGAAACTTAAACCTGGTTCCATTGGAGTACTTGCAGTTTTACAATCTTGCATATTAAAACGCTCTAGCAACTGATTGACATATTGAGTTTGATCAAGTGTAATAACACCATTCTTTTTATCAATATTTACATGCATGCCTAAGCAATTTTTAATTTCTCCTAAGTCTTTCATTTTAAATATGTTACTTAACTTACATTTTAAATTTTTATATTCACTAGGATCATTAGTAAAAATAATGAAGTCATCAACATATAAACAGACAATAGTTTTCAAATTATTTTTCATACATGTAAACAAACAAGGTTCATATTCAGATTTTTTATATCCCAAATCTTTCAAAAAATTGTCGACCTTCTCATACCATGATCTGGAAGATTGCTTTAGACCATAAATAGCCTTCTTAAGTTTCAAAACTTTATTTTTACTATCAGGTACTTTTAAGCCTTCAGGAATGACCATAAAAATATTCTCTTTCAGATCACCGTTAAGAAACGCCGTTGTCACATCTAGGTGAAAAATGTCCAATTTTAACTTAACAGCTAAACTAAATAAAAGTCGCATGCTTGAGTGTCGCACAACGGGCGAAAAAGTTTCACCGAAATCTACACCTACTTTTTGACTAAAGCCTTTTGCCACGAGCCTTGCACGATATTTTACATTTCCCGCACTGTCGACTTTTTGTTTAAAAACCCACTTGTTTTTCACCACCGTACCACTTTCTGGAATATCTACTACTTCCCATGCACCATTGTCATTGAAAGACTGCAGCTCCTCTTGCATCGCTTGCTCCCACTGATTTCGATCAGGTCTGGATATAGCTTCTTGCACAGAATCTGGATTGCACAAATTTTCCACACACTGGTAGGTTACAAACTCGTTGAATTGCTTTGGCTTAGGTGTACGTTCAGATCTTCTAATAACTTCAGATGTATTTACTGAAGAAACTTCTGTATTCGTATTGGTACTGTTCTGCTCGGAAACACTGTACGTATCATCTGAATACTCATCATCAGAGAAACTTTCATGTGAATCTTCCACTAAATCAAACACTCTTGATTCATTTTCTTCTATAGCTATTCTCACTTTAGGATCTTCTTCACACACAGTTATGTCTCGGCTTATAATGACATTCTTCTTTTCAGGATCATATAGCCTGAATCCTTTTATATTGTCACAATATCCCACTAAAAAGGTTTTCTTGGATTTTTTATCCCACTTTTGTCGCTTTTCCTTTGGAATATGCATCATAGCTACACTTCCAAAAATCTTTAAGTTGCTTATATCTGGCTTTCTTCCTGTCCAAATTTCAATTGGTGTTTTCTCTAGACCTGCAGAAATTGATCTGTTCTTCAGATAAACTGCGGTATTAATTGCTTCTGCCCAAAAACTTTTGTTAAAGTTTGCATCGTATAATAAACACCTTGCTTTTTCTACTATGGAACGATTCAACCGTTCAACCATGCCATTTTGTTGTGGTGAGTATGCATTACTTTTCTGGTGAATAATTCCATGTTGTTCTAGAAATTTTTCAAATACATTACCACAAAATTCACCTCCTCCATCACTTCGTAATATTTTAATCTTTTTGTCTTGCTGATTTTCTACAAGATATTTAAACTTTTTAAAACATTCTAAAGTTTCATCCTTTGTTTTTAAAAAATATACGAAACTCATCCTACTATAACCATCCTGCAATATAAAAAAATATCTTGAACCTCCCAAGGAAGACGCTTCCATAGGTCCACATAGGTCTGCATGAACAATTTCCAACGGACTATTAGCTTTATATCCTACGTGATTAAACGGTAATCTGGATTGTTTGCCTTGACAGCAAACTTCACACATTATTTCATTTTTTATACTTCCTTTGCATTGTAAACCTTCGACGATACCACTATTCATTTTGACTAAGTCTTTATAATTTATGTGACCTAACCTTCGATGCCACATTTCACCAGTTGCTACAGCGCCTACCACTGCCAGGATTTCATCGACTTCAAAATTTAATTTATATACATTGTCTATTAAATCAGCTGTTGCAATGAGCTTTCTCGCTTGGTTGTAAATTCGACAGCCTTTCTCGTCAAAAATCACATCATTTTTATTTTTGATTAGCTGAGACACTGACAGAAGGTTAGTTGTCAAACCTGGTACATATAATGCGCCATGCACTGTTATCGGAAACCTGTCACTATTTACCACTGTGGTAATATTGATATCACCCTGACAATATACTGGTAACTTCTTTTTGTCAGCTACAGTTACTTCGGTTATCATGTGTTGGTTGTGAACATTCGTCATCCAGTCTCTTTTAGCTGTTAAATGAACGCTACAACCCGAGTCTACATAAAAATCCGTTTCTTTAAAATTTCCGTTTAGGAAACCTGCACTAAAAGCATGGCTAGTACTACCTTTTTTGTTCTTTTCTTTTAATAATTCTGGGCATTTGTTCTTGAAATGTCCCTTCTTTGAACAACGAAAACAAATCATTTCCTTTTTTGAAGTTTTGTTGACATTACTAGTGCTGCCACCTCGTGGTTGGTGTTTAAAATTACCGCGATTTGCTGCAAACGCGCCACCGACGCTATTGCCACCGCCATCTGTCGACATATCCAATAATTTTGTCTTGATGGAATCTGTCGTGATCTTTAATCCCGCATGTTCAACTGCCATTATTAGTGGTGCGAACCTTTCAGGAAGACCAGCCAATAATAATGAACCGATCCACTCTTCATCCAGTTTGAATCCGGTTTTTTTAGTTTTTGCGAAGTTTCAACAACTTGATTCACATAACTCTCCATACTTTCACTATTTTCCAAGCGTAGAGAAATTAGATGCCGCAATAAGCTAATTTTTCTCACAAATCCGGAATCTTCGTAAAGAGATTTTACTTTATCCATAACGTCTTTCGCGGAAGTTGCATCTTTCACGTGTATATACAATGCCGGGTCAATAGTTAAAATTAGTTTGGCCTTTGCTTTCGCTATTAAAACAGTATCTTGCTCCGTACCATCTAAACAATTAGACAAACCTTCTAGCACAAAGATGTTTTCTACTGCGAAACTCCACTCGTCGTAGTTTTCCCGCCCTGATAGCTTTGGGCAACTAGTTAAGTAGTTCACGGCCATTTTCACTAATACACTATACTAGTAATACTCACTAACAAAAAAAGACGACAAATTCGTTAACCTAAACCATCACGTTATACCCGTATCTTAATAACGTCCTGGGCCCATAACCTGTTATTCAAACTTGAGATACGGGATAACAAAAATGAGACGCTTCGTCAGAGTTCTTTATTAACTAACTGCCTACATTCTACTTACAAACAGAGGTAGAGGAATAATAGCGCATGCGCTTGCATACATACATATTTTTGAGCTATTATCAACAGGTACAACGTCAAATAATAATACAATACTACCATAGCTAAAGCTACAAGAAGAAAGTTTTTAGAATTGTAGTTTGTTGTCTGGAGACATATTTACCAAATCGATGTGCAATTAGTAAGCAAAGTTTGTGTTTACAATCTTAAAATTACATTTAATTACGTTACTAAATGATACATAACATTATAAATGGCCTTTCCTCTGTA
The DNA here is from genome assembly GCA_023690525.1 of Holotrichia oblita. Classification (NCBI taxonomy): domain Eukaryota; kingdom Metazoa; phylum Arthropoda; class Insecta; order Coleoptera; family Scarabaeidae; genus Holotrichia; species Holotrichia oblita. The sequence goes on from CM043017.1 coordinate 118,269,883, forward strand.
TTATAGAAATTGATTTTTTTTTGACAATTATTCATCAACAGGAAAATAATGTTGTCTACGCAAAATAGTTGTTAGAAAAGTACTACAGCATTGTTTTCAGGTATCGAGAAAATTATGAAACCGGAAAATTTAGATAACTGTACTATATATGTATATTAAAAACGAAGTTCACATTTTTTACTAGGGAAACAATGTATATCAACTGAGATAGACTGTAGTAGAACTTTTTATATAATGCCAATTATACAGTAAATCTTAAGATATAAGGACTAACCCACAAGCTGTGATTCTGGAACCTTGATCTTAGAACATTTTTAGAAACGCAGAACGTATGTATCTACGTTTGGATGAGACTAGCTGGTGTAAGTTGCCGCATAGGTTAGTTAAAGGATTTGACTAGATGTTGCTTATCACTAAGAACTTTGTTAACTCCTCTAGACGACAACCAAAATAGTTCTAAAATAAGTTCTAATTGTGTATACATCCAATATAATATTAATAATAATAAGCAAACAAGAAACTATAAAATCTAGCCTAGTTTCCATTCCGATATAATTCCCCGAGTTGTTTACTGCACTTTAAATCATTTATATTTTTTGGAACTTGAACGAGTTAGGTAAGTATTTTATTTCGTGTTCTTAGAAATTATATTTATTTAAACCACTGACGACACTTAATATTCTGCAGCACCCATTTTACAGAAATTCTCGAATGTTTGCCTTAAAATTAAAGGTACCTACTTCCTGTTAAACGTGACTAAGTTTTTACGGTAGTAGTAAAATATTTACCACTAATATTTTCAAACCCAAACATAGTAGAAGAGTAATTGTTCTAAAACAATCATAAAAACCCTATTAAATCACACGGCTTCAAAGTAACAAATTGAAAATATTTACCTGTTGGTTTATGAATTTATGACAGGTCGAATAATAAATTTTACTACCGGAACCAGAGATCTAGCGACCTACAAGGAATTCGTAGGGATGTTCGTAGAATTAATTATATTTAGGATAGTATACCTACCGTAATCATGCAAGATTTTGTAACGAAATTTTGAATTAATAAGTGACAAAATGCTTTTGAATAAAATGAATTACACAGGCATTAATAGTAATTGTTATGTAACAAATATTTGACGTAATTTGCTTTAAAAATTACGCGTTTGTTTCACCTCTTTAAAAGTTTAGAAGGTTCGTTCTTAGTGATCGGAATTCTAACATCTTTTTATTTTACAAGATATTTAGCTTAACACTACTAAATTGTTTGAATACAGATACAGCAATTAATGGATGACTTATATATGTATGTATGTATGTAACATACAGCTAATAACAAATGTAGTTAATGCGAAAGACGTGGTAGATAGTTATTTGGTGCAGGAAAATGTGTCACACTTTAATTACATATATGTATAGAACAAACTAGAACTTGGTACACTGAAACCAGGGAGTAATGCACTATGTGAGAACTGCAAATAAATTCACCGAAATCTTTAATATTTTACGAGCTATTAAAATAGATCACTTTAGCCAGCATTCTCATTTGTCATCGCATTCTACGAATCCAAGCCCTAATTACACATATCCTGACTAAAATTACATTGCAAAATGTTGCTTAGAAAAGAGTTGAACGTTAGTAGTGCAATAAGGTAACACATCGTTTTCTTAAAAAAGTTAGTTCCTTTCGAAACAATTCTGACTTAAACTACCCCATATTTTATTCCTGAAATTCAACTCAAAAAAATATTGGTTGAGGACCAATATAGTTTTAAAACTATTAAATCAATTTTGGCATAAATATTACGTTTCAATGAACAAATACATCTGAAGATATCTAACGGGGAACTACTTAAGAAAATTTAGCCCTAAAAATGAGACAAATTTGGAATTCTATAGCTTTTGCTGTTCACTTGGTATGATGTGTGGAGGCGTGGTGCTTCGAGAACAATATTTTTTGGAAGAATGCAATTCAAGCGCAAATTAGCGAACAACCACTCATAGGTCCAGAACGAACGTTTGGTAGTTCCTACGGCAGCATCAAAGCATTTGTCAGAACTTTGTCGAACTTGCTGCTATGCATTGCTCCTATTGGAATGCACTTGCTGGCATGAGACAGTGTAAAACTTTCGGGATCCGTCCGCATGAGAAGAGACTGCGAAAGGCAGTCTATATAAGCAAGGACAGGCTAAGGTTACTCACGGGAATCTTAACCGGTCACTGCGCACTGAGTAAACACATGCATCGCATGGACATAGTAAACTCTCCCCTTTGCAGAAAATATGGGAGTACGGAGGAAACTGCAGTCCATCTCCTTGCTGACTGTCCAATCGTGCTGCTGCTGTCAATCGTTTAGATGATCCTGGAGTAGCAAACTAACTCTCGACCAGGTTGCGGACTTCTTTGTCCAGGTGCAACGTGGTTAAGAGGACTAAAACGGCACGGGGGCACAATAGATCTCTCTTATGGCCGAGCTTACCTTTACGATTGTCTCCCGATCTGTTAGTTTATCAAAGAAATTGTGCGAATCAAAATTTAGACAAAAATCATTCTAATTTTAAAGAGAATAATTCGTACGGCGTATATTTTATGGGCTGGAAGCATTAAGAAAAGCTGAAAGTTTACTGGTTCGACTCTACATCTCTGAACAGACAGCATGAGCCGTAGTGCTAGGAGCGACTGACAGGGTAGGGCAGTCCATCGTCCAGGGTAGAGCAGTCCAGGTAGGGCAGTCCATCGAGGGCGAGTTGAAATCTCCTTACGTCAGCTCCAGTTATCTTTCGCTATTGCATAATTAATAGCACGATATTACTTACGAGGTGATGTTGTAACGAAACCATGAAAAGACATTTACGCCCACCAAAATTGCACAGCAAACACTGTAACTGCAGTTTTGACAAGCAATAAGTACAGCCACTGCAACTACACCTATCACAAGAAAAGACAAAGAATACATTATTCTGCTATATTAAGTAAGATGGCTTCAATTTTAATGATACAAAACGTTTTAATTTTGCTGTAATAATAAAATTTATCATTAACCTTCCGAAGAATCCGTTCCTGCAAATAACTTTCAGTTCAGAAATTCAAGTTCGTAATTATATCTTCATGTTACACCAGTAAATAATCTGAATTATTTAACCCTATTCCGTTACTGTATCTTCTGTAGAGAAATACAGTCGACTTATAGTTGGAATTCCTCGAACTTCCCATTACCTGTAATCTCATATACGCATCTAATCTAATTGCGTCTATCTCTCTTGGCAGCTGTCTGACTTTGTCTTCCCGAGATGCAGTAAAAATTTACTGAAAAATTAGAGCGAACCCTTCCTGTCAGTTTTACGTCCCTAATTTATTTGTCACGACTCAAAACGAAAGAAATAAAACCGAATTAAATATTCCAAACATCAGATGACAAGGGTATCTAGCACGTGAGTTTCTGTTATAAATCTTATAAGATATTAATCTGTGTAACCTTGAATTTTTATTGATTAAGTTATTGTCGGACATAATGTGAAATGTAATAATTTTTTAAGCTGTAACTTGTTAAGGTCCATAATTAAATTTATAGATGTTATCACAACAAATGGTAATTTTTAACACGCAAACAGAATCTTAATAAAACTATACGGAGCTGTATTTTTGTGTCTTCCTTGAATAAATTCATATTATATAATATGAACAAAAGATGACCACTCCACGGGTATAATTCGAGGTAGATATCACCTGAAGGGCGATCGGCAGGCCCCACACAAGTTGCATCCACCATTACCGGCTTCCCGAATCACGATCCGTTCACTACTCGTATAAAACAATCGTCGGTATCTCAGCCTAAGTGATCGTAATTAAAAATGCCAATCGAAACGGATCGATGATAGTATCGACGCGGTAGAAGCAAAGATCCGATTCTCATCCCGCAGTGCATCGGGCCCAATGACTAATGAATCCACATTTGTCGAAGAATCAACGCCTACCATTCTTTCCCATAGATTCCGCGGTCCATTGTGAGAATCAACGACTACCACATAGTCCGCTGGCTGATCGTACCGTATTGCCGTCACCACAACAAAACCACAAAGGCCCGTTGATGGTTCTCATTCTTAATATTTTATTGTTATTTGGTACATTCGGTATACCGTTGCCATTATTATTATTAATTGATTTGAATTCCGATTATCGTTTTTCTTTTCCTTTCGTTTACTTCATCGTAGTGGTTCCTTTTGTAGTCTGTCAATACGAAATTAATCGGAGTTGGCTGTTAAACGAAAGTAGTAAAATCTGTGGTTTCTTTATTGCTGTGTTTGCAATACGTAATAGTTTGTTTTACTTATACGGTGAATATATTAGTGTTTTACATAATATGGTTATGAACAATTTATTTCTGCGAAATTAAATCTTCTCCATCTATATATTATGTATACTTCGCCATTACTAACTCTGCATACATATCTCTTTATCCACGCTTGTACTACTTCTGCATAATATAACCTGTAGCAACCTAGCCTAGTTTTCTCACTACAGCGTTTTGAATGACGATGACAATGGAAATTTGGGTTGTAACGATCCAAGATTAATCTTAACAAATAAATTACGTGCCATGGTATACACAGATACAGGAGTTAAGAATTTATATAATTCTCACATGTTTTTAAGCACAGGCAGGGTCTCCGATAAATTATTAAGACACTTATTACTGAGTGGAAAGTATAATCAAAACAATGCCGTACTATATGCAAACACAGCTGAATAAAACTAGAAGGAGTATACATATAAAATAGAGTAAAAGAAAACTAGATGCAACATATAGGCCAATTGATTCGCGCACTGACAGAAAAACCCAAATGTCAATACATAATCAACTATGTAGAACCGACTGACACACTAACCGGAACATCGTCGTATATGAAGTGAGTGCTGTAATGCTATGGAATAGTGGTATGTCGAATGGACGTAATTTTTCTTTAGTGACGAATCATGATTCGCGCTGGGTGTGGATGACGCGAGAATTTTCATTCATAAAAGTTTTGGTGACGGCCTCTAATCCATGTAGAACAGGCAATGACAGGACGCCCTTATGCAAACGTTCTGTTGTATTCCCCTACATTCGGTGGCATGTAGATGGTTTAAGGACCTTTATGGGCGGGTATACGGGTACTTCTCTGGACAACCTATTCTCAAGCTTATTGAACAAGTCTGGGGTATCATCGATCAAATACTTGAACGTGATCCGGTTTTCATGGACTCTCGTACGCGTCCCAACTTCTTAGCGAATATTCGTACCCCTTGCCCTTTCCCGCCGTTATTTATCTTATGTCTGAAATCAATCAATGTATAGTCAATACAAAAATAAAACGGAAGTGAAAATTAAAATACAAAAATACATACAACTTACTCGAACTCGACGTTTCGTCACTAATCTAAGTGGCTTCTTTAGGAGCAAAACTAGGTGAGGGGCGCTGGAAGGTCACGGTAACTCGACGTGTATACCACGTTAGAGGCGAAAATCTTCTGACAGGGGCAAAAGGTGGGTGAAGGAGGCCAAAAGGTAACGGTAACTCATAAGGTCCTCATAACATACTTCTCGGACCGTGGAAGCGTTCGATATCATTTATCGGTGAAAATGAAGTAGTATACCTAACAGTTTTCATCTAACAAAACGGCGATTTCCTATCTTTCAAAAATACACTTTAAATCGTTTTAAAATGCTTCTGTTGACAGTCAATTCTATGAAAATAATGGAGATTTATCATTTTATTATGTGCAATCGTTTAAACGTCTTCTTAAAATTTCTAAGTGACTTCTAGCCAAATTTAAGCAATATGTTTTGGAAAAATATTTCATTATTTCTTTACAATTACAATATTTTCTACATTCCATCCGCTGGCCGTGTAAAATAAAGTAATTTAGTCGTGACACAGTTTTATTGAGACGTATACTATACTGAATTGGTAACAACCTTAGCGGTTAGAAGTGCTATTTCATCTTCGTTCTTTTTTATCATCGCCTTCTTCTATAAGAGTATAAGAGTCTTCTTCGGCCGCACTCACCGGTCCTCGCCACACAGCGCGCCGTAACAAATTGGGAATTTTAAATCTTTGTGAAAGGGCGACCAGGTAAGTACCGACTAAATAGTGTAATGACAATCGTAGGAAACTCACACATACATACGTAAACAGGTATCTACGTATACCAACAAACAGGATAGACCAGCCCCCGCGGCATAAATAATAAAAACTACAGTTTTGAGGGTGTCAACTTCGACATCTGTATCATTGAAGGACTTCTCTTATAAATAAGTAACGTACTGGATGTATTGAATCAGCTAAGTAATGCCATTGAACATGTATCAGTATTCTAAATAGAGTACAATCTCCTATGTCATGTCCATCGATTAATACTTGTCCTGAACAGTAGTAAAATAATGATTGACCCTGAATCAATTGTGTGCATATATTAAGTCAAAATAAATTATATCACCGAAATTTGAAAATAAACGAGATTGTTTTCTAGGTGATCTAAAATACTGCAATTACATACATCATCTGAACTACGGTGTCTAAAACTTATATCATATAACTTCGTTTGCTTAAAGTTTGGTTCTGCTCTGAATTGCTTTGATAATTAAAAATGTAAAACCATAGATTTTTCAAGTAGTACTACATAAGCAAACATCTTGGATTCTTTTTTAAAAAGTTCGGAGTTCGGATCTGACAAAGGCTTTCACCTAGGAGTGGTCGTTCGCTAACACCTCTAGCTAATTTGTCAGCCATTTCATTGCCTCTGATTCCAGAGTGACTTGGCGTGGTGTTGTGATGTTCCGCCACTTTTACAAGAGTCCTATGGTAGTGTAGTACTACCTCGGAGTCAAACCTGAGAGCCTGTAGTGCTCTAAGTGTAGCCCGACTGTCAGAAAGGATTTCCACTATTCCATTAACCTGCGGGCCGTTTAATATGCCTTCTGCGGAGGTCTAGATGGCGATTATTTTGGCTTGGAAGATTGACGGGGAGCTCTCTAAGCTGAAGGCCTCGCCCTCGGTTTCTCCATCTCTCTAAATTCCATTTCCCGTGCCGTTTGGTGTTTTAGAGGCGTCCACAAACCAGCGGGATAATTCCCGTCTCGATTTGTGAACGAAGGCTTTTGCAGTCTCTCTATTGAAGATGTTTACATTATACCCCCCACTGAAGCTGAAAACGGGTGAAATCTTGTCCATGCTCATGCACAGTGGTACTGTCCGCTCTATGTAGGTGAAGATGCTGGTATGATCTCCCGTTTTACCGGAGAAACCCCTGTGCCCACTACATTTTGCTCTGTAGGCTCCTAGGTCTGCCTCCGACCACAGAACAAGCTGCAGCGGAGCCCAAAAATCGCCTCCATCGCCGCATTCTGCGTCGAGTCATGGCTCCCGTGATGCCTAAACAGGGAAGCCTCTGGACCTTATTGAGTGCGTTGGCCGCATAACCCAATCTAGCTTTGTGCCATCAGACCAACGATGCAAAAGTTATAGAAGATGCTATAACTCTCGTGTACAGCCAGTGTACCAACATAGATTTTAGCTCCCACGTTTTACCAAACATCCCTCTACATGCCCAAAAGGCTGTCGTAGATTTGTGTGTTACATATTCCAGGTGTGGTTTATACGTCGATTTGACATGTTGCTCCAGACCATAATCGATATTGGAAATTTTACCGTTTTTCTGAGGCAATCGAAATGAAACGTCGCATGCTTTTATGCTGCATACTTTCAATCCGATCTTGTTGCTCCATTAGATTGGATGCTACTGTTGAGATGTTCAATTCTTATGTTCTCTATATTTATTTTAATACATTTCTTTCACCCTGACATATAACCGGTTCTTCGGCATAAAACAAGATTGTCAATTTTAAGGCAATTTCACTAAAAAATGTACGCTTCCTGTATCTCATGTTCTTTCTTAACTTTAGAAAATATACCCTTTAGGTAACAAATCGCATATTATGAAGATCCTTTTGTCAGGGAAACCTTGCAATTCCTGTTTTTCAAGTGCACTACTTCACAAAGCATTTCTTAATTTCTTTTAATTCATTCTTTTAATTATTTTATCGTACTTCTTAGGCTATTTGATGATAATTCTAATACATTTTATAAAATCCAGATGATCTTCATCGCTTTCAGGTAAGATTATTGTAAGCGAAATTTGTAATTTTTTCATAAAGTAAAAATTCTGTAACTGTAATTACTGTAAAACATTGATCTTGCATCAGATATCTGCCAGATTTTAACAAAAAACTGCAGATGAACAAAAAAAGTATTTTTTGAAGTAGGTATATATGAATATCTTCTGCATAGACAGAAAAGGTCTAAGCATCATTATAATATGTAATAACAAATAAGATTATCAGTAATGTCGTCAAGGCAACAGTCACAGCAATGCATGGAAGATTTATCTTCAAGACCAAAGAAGGTATTATCAGGTGTCGCACATTTTACGAGTATATCCGAGATGATCAAATCCTCAGCACAAAAAGCAATAGTGTTTAATACAGGCTGTCAAAAGGTATAAATTTGATGCCTAGGCAAACGAAAAATGGAAGATTCAATATAATATAATAATAAGCAAAGTGATACGGGGATTCTTAGATTTGCTTTTAAACAAATAGCCCATGAAAATATATCTTCTGTGAAGTGCAAATTTATTAGAGAAACCCATAATTGCAAAAGTCAATGTTAGCAATTTTTATCTATCTAATCTATTGTATCGTAGTTCGTTGTAGGACAATAGTCAATGATATCTGGTAATATTTAATTTTGATTAAAGTCTGTTAATTGATTTTTAAGTTTTAGGCATAATATAATTTTATTGAAGCAAGCAATTGCAATACTGCCCCCTCCCTTTATTGATAATAGATAAAAGTCAAACTACCTATCTGGAGTATTCTATATAACGTGCATTGAATTAAACTGTATACATAGGTTTATCTCTTTCTTAGATAGCTTCGTTCCTTATTCCATGTTCTTCTGTTCTCTCTATTCCTTTCTTCTTGTTCCTCTTTCATTCCATAAGAAGACCACACGCGTGTTTTACACCATTACATTAATAAAGCTGTGTCGTTATTAATACTTATATAGTTTTTAATACTTCGAACCCGCGGGTACGGTCATTCAGGTATAAAGCGGGCATTCTCGAATGTGGTCACGCACGTCGAACAAGCTGGACGATTGGATTCTGAAGCCGAACTGAGGGTTCTCTGACATTGATTAATATTTGGGCTGGCCTTGCTTACTTCTGCCTAGTAAGACGCAAGTACAATAGCGTCAAAACAATACTAGCCGTAGAGCTGATCGGAAAAATTGTAAAATAAAATTTCTTAATAACAGAAACTCACACGGTATGCAAACATTACTGGCAATTTAACGTGTAGCGGCTGTTAACTATTTTAAGATATCTCTTTAAGATAGGTTGTATTTTAGCTGTAGCATGTAGAAGCGGTAATAATGCAATAATATTTTTATATTGCTATATAGACAGTGTAGCTGCTCCAGAAGAAAATTCACCTCTTCTGACACTTAGTTAATTGTGACGTAATAATTGCAACACGAATTCCCATACAGGTGTGAAATAATTGCATCAATATTGGCTGCATGTAAGTAAAACAATTTTGGTGGAGGTGCCTGTCACGGGAAAAGGAACTTCTGGCAATTCTCGAAGTGAGATAAGATTTTGACATAGATAGTTGTAAAGATTTAGAACTATGCCCAATATGATCAAATTACAAAACATTACTGAAAATCTATAATCATGCTGAAACTAGAATAGAAAAAAGGAACGATTGAATATAATCGGAAACAAGCCTCAAGTGCAGTGCATTAACTCATCGTAATAATTAAATCTATAGTAATCGAACTCATCTAAGCCAAGGAGATGTAATAGTTACCGTAAATCCAGCTTTCTCAAAAATTGGTCTAATATCAAAATCTCTATTTCTGAATAGAACCCAATAATTGCAATATTTAACTAAAATGTTCTCGCAGATGTCTTGCTGAGCCTGTTAGTTGCAATATTTATGTTTTAATATCGCCTTATAGTCTCCGTAGATTAATGTGAGATATTCTCAGGGCGGGAATATGCACAACAGCAATGTTATATTAACACTATAAGTGTACCTTATATTAACACTATAAGTGTACCTTGTGTATACCAATAAAAATATAAAGCCCCAAGGGATGAATTGAGCACAAAATTCGTTGCTTGTGTATTTAAGTTTATATAGCTTATATAGTTACTGAAGTCACAGAGAAGACAATAATAACGAATATGGAAAGGAAAGAGCGCTAAAAATTCGTAGGGGAATGTCTGGACAATAAGTTGGTGGGTTCCTGAAAGACTGCTCAAACAAGAACGGAAACACAGATCAGTAGGAGACAAATATGACGTAAAATTCGGATAGGTGTAGTAGAAATAAAGCAGAAAGCTGAGTAAAACAAAAGAATAGAGAGAATTAAAATTTAAAATCCTCTTGGTTTTTGCAAAAGTCTTCTGAATTGCATTACGACTATGCAATAATTCAATCAAATTTTCATACTGTAGATAACTACCCAAAACTATGTTTCAGTAAAAAAATTTCTAAATAATTTTAATAACGAGTTCCTTATTTTCAAGCCCTTGTTTCCAAATGATTTTATATATACATATATGAATGTATTTATGCGCCATTGTCAACATCTTTCCACTTAGAACAGCTACGCAATATTACACCTATGGTGCTTATAGATTAAATATTGCTGTGGCATCAAAGGTATGCCACCTTCATTGATTAAACACTACCAAATTAGAGCAAGAATCTTCTTGTATATCTTATCTTTTGACTTCTTTATATCTGACTCTTAATTATAGCGTATTTACTGGTTATAATTATACCGACATTTAAAGGAAATCGCACGACCATAACGCATTGTATTTAGTAGAGAAGACTAAGACGTCAGTGTTACATATATAGACCTAAGACGGCGGTAGGCGAACAGACTATCAAAATCAGAACCACTCGCGGAACCCCTCAAGGCGGCGGCGTCTTCTCGCTTCTAATGTGAAGCCTGGTAGCAGATGAACTGCTCAACAGGCTGACAGCCTTTGGCACACATCGTGTAGGATACGCCTATGACATTGTAATAATAGCAAAAGGCAAGTGTGAGGGAATTCTTTGTGACCTAATACAAATAAGCCTTAACATTTCTAGTGAATAGTGTCGATCAATGGGTCTGAGCATCAACTGCGCAAAAACCACGATTGTACCTTTCACTAGGAAGAAGAAAATTTCGAACATGAAAGACATTTATTTGGATGGAACAGCGATCGAATGCAAATCAGAAGTAAAATACTTAGGAATAACCCTAAGCTCAAAACTTCTGTGGAACAGACACATAGAGCTGACAATAAATAAGGCAACGAGAGCTCTAATGATATGCCGGAATCTGGCAGGTAAAACGTGGGGTTGCAACCGAAACATACTGCGGTGGCTGTACATCAGTATAGTAAGACCTATGGTAACGTACGGGAATATAACCTGGTTCCAGAAGGTCACAAAAGTCACAATCAGGAATATCTTTGACGAGATACAACATGTGTATGCTTCACCGGAGCTATGAGAACTTGCCCAACTACGACCCTAGAGATAATTTTAGACCTCATCCCCTTACACATAGTCGTGGAGGGAGCGGCCCTTGCGACAATGCGCAGACTGACCAGGACGGGGACTGGAGGAGGCGAGACTCCGTACCAGAGTGCATGGACATCTTAAGAAATATAGCTTTGAAAGGAATTTCCTCACCAAGCTAAGCAATAAGAGAAAATGGATAAGAGAACACTTCACGTAAAGAAAAATCTATCAAGTGATATGTAGACGATTTTAAAACCGATAAAGGAGCAGGTGTAAAGGGGCAGGAACCAAATATTCCGAGCCAGTGGGGATATACCCCAGTGTCTTCCAAGCGGAGATCAATGCCATTGCAAGATGTGCTCAAATGAACCTGGACAGGAACTATCCGAAGCAGAGCATTGCAATTTTCTCCGATAGTCAAGCAGCCATAACGCCGCTGAGTTCTAACACCATCAGCTCGAAATTAGACTGCGAATGTCTTAACAGATGAAACAACCTAGGAACAGAAAACAGAGTTGCATTATGATGGGAACCAGGACATATTGGAATCAGAGGCAACGAAGAAGCTAATTTATTAGCAAGAAAGGCCGCCACAACTCCATTTGTGGGATCGGGACCGTTCTGTAGTATAGGAATGAGCATCTACAAAAAAGAACTTAAAGACAGAGAAGAGAGGCTCAGAACATCCTTCTGAGATAATCTTGCTGATTTGAAACACTCCAAGATCTTCCTTGGAAGCTACAACAAGCACAGAGCAAAAAGACTTTGAGAGCTTTGAGGGCGCACATGCCCCAGCAGATTGCACTTCATGCAAGGGAGCAGATCAATAGGTCGCAGCGCAACCCTTCCTTAAATCTAAATCTACATAAATATGGTTGGTTAGGCATATCTCAAATATTACATCGTTAATTACTAAGTGATTTAATACCAGTTACCATCATTTGTGGATTAAAGATTTTGTCATATATTTTACACTGCTAAACCTTTACAGTTTATTAAAACAATGGAGCAAAGTTTTAATATGACAGACAGTAACAGTGTAACCGAGCCTAATGTTTTTGAAACACAATAATGTACAGTCGAATTTTTGGATCTTGACCGTTACGTGATTAACAGCGTAATTAAACACAGATATATCTATGTATATGTAGCATGTGTGGGTTGTGATTTCAAGTTCAAGAGATTTCTGTTACCTAAATTATTTTAATTATTTATTAGCAGCGACGTTCATTGTCCACTCAGTCGCCTTATTCTTAGACTTAAGTTACATTTTTGCTAGGACATATCATTTAAAGAAGTTAATGTTACTTTTGACATTATTAATGTAAACAATATATTTGAATATTAAATTTTAATTAACTTTGACCAACCAGGAAATTGCAGCAAAATTTGTTAGCTTGGTTGTATACGGTAGAAGTCAACGACACGCCGTTAGAATTACCAGTGTAAGTTCGGGACGATCATATTGTAGTGAACACAATGCTACGAAATTGAGGGATTACCTTAATATCCGTCTGAAATAGCCTAGATGCAGATTAGTAGACAATGTATAGCGGATTTACAGAAGCCATAGCTACCTACCAAGTGACCAGAAGTTTTCGCACAGCATCGAGGTGTTAGGTTGCAGTATCCCCATCAATAGTTACTGTGGCTTGACAAGAATTGACCGAAAATGCTGTTCATTGGTGTATCAATATTTTTTCTCTATTATGAGCATGGAAGGAGGAGAGGGCGTAGAAACTTTTGTAGAAAAAAATGTGTTCTGATTCGTGTGAAAAAACTAGTCACTATCCAAAAGGGATCTCTTATCGTTGGCCACTATAATAGGGAGATTCTGCAGGATCCTTTTTGTATTTGAAAATGACTTTTGCTCAAAATTATATTTTTTGCCAATTCTAGTTTAAATCACATTTTCAAGTTCATGTGAAATTTCTTATGTTACTAATCCAAATTATTAGAAATCCATCGTTAAAAGAGAGAAATTATTTATATTAGTGTATTAAACTTGATAATTTCTACTTAAAATTGACATAATTGATTGATTATTTAATATCCAAATCGTGAAACGAAGGTATGGAATCTTTGCATGCACTTTTCATTCTATTATTAAGCTTTAATTTTTTTCTGTACATATAGTTATTATATTGTTGTCAACACTATGTAAGCTATTGTTATACAAGAATGTAAGTGTAGTAGTGTAGCTGTTTTATGGTCATTATAACCGCTAATCGATGCTCGTCGTAAGTTCATTGTGATACGTGAGGTTAACCTCTGTATTATTCACTTTCTCTGGTGACTAGACGCGGTAGAAAATTGACTCGCTGTCAGTGTGATTGCTATTATAGAGAACATTCAGTAGAATTTGCTACAGGAAACTACCGGCTATAATGTGGTATTATTTTATTTGTCGAAGTTTATTGAGTAGTTAAAATAAATTGACAAACGTATATGAGAGTTTAATCCCGAATCTTGAATATATAAATAAAAATTGGTGGAGGTATGAAGAAAAGTAATGTTAACATTAATTAGCGTAAATACAATATTAAAATTATGTGTACTTTACTGTGTGATACAACAAAACTTCAAAATTTCCAAATAAAATCACAATATAACAATTTCAAACTCGTTTTTTTTTGTGGTAGGTGCAGCTTACTAACGAATTTGTTTGATTGAGAACCAAATCTTCTACAATCATCTAGCACTGCATTTGTGGTAGGTATTTGAAAAATTTAAGAAAATAGTTTCAGCAGGAAATTTCAAATAAATATAAGTCCAAAGCCACTATACAGTACGTGATTGTAGAAATTTGGTATTTTGGGCTAACATAAAAGCTCACTCTTATCTTGTGAGTTAATTCAAAAAGCTCTTGCAAGGTGTTTTGCTCGTTTTTACGAAATGATGCCCGCATCTTGTGGAAAATCTAGATACTTTGTGGAGATATTTACAGGAGATATTTCAACTTACTTGCAAAGTAGTTAAAATACCTGACGGTTGATAAATATTAAGGATAATTAGCTGTAATAACACGTCATTCTCCATTTTTTCCCTAATGAAACGCCTGCCCACGTCACAAACACATCTCCATATTTATACCTGCATAACACATTTCATCATCACCCTAGTTTCATTATCCACTGCATTCTCACAGCGTGCTAATTTGCCGAAAGCGATCCCACCCAAATTGCAAATTACAGTCTCACCGAAACTCGTAAAATGCAAAAAGCGAGAAATTATGAAAAAGTGTCAAGTTTTAAGGCAAAAATAGTAGAAATTATTAATTTTAATTCTTAGGGGCTACTACTATTAATCAAGCCGGCTCGGACTATTGCCTGTGTTTCCCAATGGAGGGCTATTGTAGCAGTACATAATGCATTCATCGGGCAATAAAGGTGAGAGATCTAAATTTCCTAGTTATTGACAGGTCTCCCGGGCGAATTGGTCATGGGCCGTAGCGCCACCCAAGCAGTACTGAGACACCTCCGTCACAAGCGTGAATGGAACCTTTTCGGCGCCAGATATATTAGCTTGTCGGTCGGCTTTGATCATCTGATTCGCACCCGTACACTACAATCAGGTCCGGCTTAAGCGGTATTGACACTTACTATAAACGCAGATAGATAAATGTAGTGTATTATTGTATTAATAGTTGAAGAATCTACGAGAAAATAAACTCTTATTACTTACTCTTTTTTCATAAAATAGATCTAGCAGCATTTTGAGTGTAATTAATACATACGTCAAGAAAAAGAGAAAGGAAAGAAGCAGTAGGACGTTTCTTAGTTAGAAATAACGAGAAGTTTCTTGAATAGCAAAAATCATGCTAATCTTCTTTTCTTCAAATCTTACCTATTAGATATTTTTTATCGTTCTATTTTGCAAATATCAAAACAGTACCTATGTACATCAAATTATGTCGCTGATTACACATATGATGCTTACTAGCTGCCACCCTGATGAAAGGGGAGTATTAGGTCTGTTATCTACGTGAGAAATAATTATTTTCTTGAAGTTTCACTTATCAGCAGTGCTCAAAATATTGCCACCGAAATCTGTAAATAGAGTCGAAGAGTGTAAATATAGATCAGGTGATTTTGGAACAAATCTTTTTATTAACAGAATGTGCATTTTTAATTATATTGACAACTTACTGATTTAATCAAAACAATAATATTTCTATTTTTAAGTAACAAATTGAATTTTACTCCCTAATCTAAAAAGAATATGCAAAAATATGTAGACATAGTGTGAGGAAATTTTATGTTTTAGTAATTATAACCGGAATATCTCACCATAGTTTGTGGGTTACATTTATCTTTTTATCATAAAAGTTGCTAAATTACAACGGTTCAACTTTAAAGTCGTAAAATTTCTCAAGCCAACCAAATTTATTATTCGAATATAGAAGTGTTAATGTCTTACTTAAATAGTATTTTGTAGACTATTAACTGATGAATTTATAAACAATCGGTATATAACGACAGTATAACCAGTTACCTAATACTTTTCATTAGCATCTTTTTCGCATTTATTACAGCTACGCAAAGAACAAAAACGGCTACACACAGTCCGAAAAAGGCGGTTAATATTTTTATGACAGCCTCATTTACCTTTTATTTTGTTTGGAGAAACCTCAGGTTCAATAGGTTTCCTTTTCGAAAAATATTTATCTGCGCGTCAGTTTACGGGCAAGGCAATAAATAGCGGCAATAACGTAATAATAGCCGACTTCACGATGATAGAGAAAACGTATTGTAAGATGGAAAAAAGGTCGCGATAGATCGCAACTGCACGTGGTATAAGGTGTACAATGTTCGAGTGCCAATAAAGCATGTTCTGTCTCATCGGGATGTTGAAGAAACTTCCTAATAGGCCAAAGCTGGTAGTGGGTCAGTACTGATAAACACTGTTTATTGTGTTTGTATGTTGTGAGTGTAAGGTAAGAACACTATAGGTAGCAAGGAAAAGAAACCGAAGTGAACGATGAAAGGCAGATAGATGTCGACGTATATTGTAAATGAGGTACAAACAGGACCGGATTCTAAGCAAATGCAGATGACACGTATACGGTTTCTTAATATTGTGTTTAATATTTTATTTATAGTTCATACAGTAGGAATCACATGAGTTATTATCCGCTTCGAAACCCTCTAAGTAATTAATATAATATTCAGTTGATGAGTATGAATAATAAAATAAACGTTAGAAAAACATAAAAAAGGTTGTGGCTAATGCTTAAGAACTAGTGCTGTAAAGAGTGGGAGAAATTGATATAAAAATGGAAATCAATAAAAAGTACATAGGTATGGAAGAAGTGAATTCTTCTTCTTCTTAATTCTTTCAAATAATAATGTAATCACTGAATTCAGTTAATCACAAAGTGTGTGGACGGTGTGAATTGGACGTACATATGTCTGTTTCCAGTTCTTTACTAAGATTATCAAACTCAAGGTTCTTAAAAATTAATTCAAGCCTATATGTACATTTACTAAATTGTAAAATGAAATATAGTTTTTCTTTAGGTATGATGTACCTGAAAATCACTTATTATCTTCAATTCCACATTCTTAAGACATTTTTGATATTGAACTTCAATATCTTTAGATTTTGATTTTCACCTTCTTATAAAACACTGGATATCTACTATTACAAACTCCTCATTTATCTTAGTTCAGTAACTAATACTATCGACAATACAAGGTGACAAAGTTATATATTTTTTGTATTGCTTAAATAACTTCTGTAACAGCTCGTCTTGTATTCTCTTTCTCTCTTATGGGTCGGATTAATTATCCTTGGACCTTTTGTCTTCTAATCGCAGTTAATGTCTTCCAGTAATAGGCTCTATGCCTAAGGGGTTTGGTAGTTGAAATCGTCCAAGAGAAATTATTGTCTTAGCAGGGGGAGCATTTGCTGAGAACTGGTGAAAGATGGGACGAAGATGTGGACGAAGTGGTATGTCTCGAAGATTTAGAAATTTTAAACTCTGACGCTTACTTATTGCAATATCTCAAGAGGGTTAGTGATTTGCCTAACTCTCTCCAAGCTTGATCTAGCGGTATCTTTAAGATATTCTTGTAGGCTAAGTATCTGCAGATCTCTGCACAACTGGGCATTGCTGACAAAGTAAGGTGAGTTGCACAGCATACGCAAGGTCTTATTTTGCAGAATCGCCAATTGATTTGCGTTGGTCCTAGAGATTGTTTCCCATACCGGAGAGCTATATGTTACAATAATTGGCCTTAACATCGTTTTATATAGAAGCAGCTTATTGCGAATATTGAGCCTGCTCTCCCTTTCAATAAGTAGAATCAACATATTCCTGGCGGTAAAAAATCGTTCTTTCAAACACTGGGTGTGTGGTTTCCAACTGAATTTTTGGTAGACAATCAAGACGAGAATCACCTCGTCCACTGAGATTACCTAAGGCAGTTGCCTGCGCCTGTAGGTAAACCTCATGGCTATGCACTTGCTTCCATTGATCTTCAGGCGCCAGAAACTGACCCACCACAAAATAGAGTCAAACAGCTCGTTAGTCGCAGAAGAAACAGAAGGCTACAGTTACGACCCGTACTTATCAGTGCTCCGAATGAGTTACCATTCGTTCGTGGTAGTCGTGGTCATAATTAACAGCAAAACATTACTTACTGCGGGATAATGTTGTAACACAGCCATGGAAACATGGATGCTCTTTACAAGCAGTATAGCTCATGAACCCGCTGCAGCTATACTAGCCTCAAAAAATATGGCATTGTGGTAATTTTATTCTTTTTGCTCTACATTTTAGAAAAGACCGTCTTCTGTACTTTGCATCAGTCTAAAGTAACATAACCTTTGTATACATGTAATTATATCTATCAGTGTGGAAAAAATATTGTTGTATTTGTGCAAAAGCAAGGAAACAAAGGTCCCGAATGTTATTTTTATCATGTTTTTTAAGAACTTGACAGGTACATCTAGAGTCAGTCATTCTCGCAAGACTCCGCGACATTATCACTGATGGCAATTTCTTACCGGATGCCCAGTTTGGTTTTCGGGAAGGCTTATCGGCAAATTTTCAGCTTCTCCTGTTGGCGGAGGAGGTGCGCAACGCTTTAGAGCTGAGACACTCCACTGGTGCTGTTTTTCTCGATTTCGCCCAGGCATTCGATTCGCTGTGGCATGATGGGTTAGTTTTTAAAATGGGCAGATTGGATATCAATCCAAATATGATATCCCTCATTCGATCGGACCTCTCTCACAGGATTTTCCGCTTCAAGAAATTTGGCGAATATTCAACAATTCGACGGGCCAACGCTGGTGTACCTCAGGGCTCTCTATTGGGCCCTGAGTTGTTCATCCTCTACACCAGCGATATTTCCTTTAATATCAGCACCCGCTTGGCAATATACGCCGACGACACGGCCATGTACACGTCGTCCAGAAACGAGGCACTGGTGTGCAGAAGGCTACAGAGGTCCGCAGATGAACTATGCGAGTGGTCTCGCAAGTGGCGGCTGGTCATCAATCCCGACAAGTGCGTAGCGATCCGCTTCTCCCACAAACGAAATCCACCCCCCACCAGGATCGTCATCGAGGGACGGGAACTGCCCTGGAGTCCAAAGGTGCAGTATCTCGGGATGGTTCTCGACACGAGGCTCACCTTTAGACACCATTTTTCTATAGTGGCGTCCCGATTCATTCGGGTGCGGGCGGCTCTGGCTCCCCTGATTTGCTGGAAGAGCTCCCTCAGTCTGAGGATAAAATTAATGATCTTCACGGTGTTTCTCCGACCGATTCTCACTTATGGTGTCCTTACCTGGTCCAGCGCTTGTAAGTCGCAGATCAAAAAACTCAATACTCTGCAGAACAGCTGCGCATCATTGTCGCAGCGCATTGATTCATGACAAACGCCCAGATCCATAGGGATCTGGAAGTTCCATCTTGAAGTGATCATGCGCTGGCGCTGGCCAGGAAAACCCTAGAAAGGGTTGCCTGGTCGGAGAACCCGCTAGTCCGGCATCTCGGGAAGCTGGATCCTGACAGACCGCCACCTCGTGTCGAGACAAGGCGGATCCTACAGCCGTTGGATTGACCTGCCGCCAAGAAAGGACCTCTGTAGTACAAGAACGAAGAAATCCGTGGCTAGAAAATGGGCCACTCTAGCAGAGACTAAAAGGTTTAGGGGCAAATTGCCCAACCTTAGAGAACACGAAGACCTCAGGTACATCTACTTCTATAGAAAATTGCATTATTGTCGAGGAATTTAAAAATACAAAATACAAACGCGTGTACTTGTAATGATTTTCTAATTGGTTTCTTTTTTAAGATCAAAGACAAAATTTATCAAAAATAGTGCGGTCTCGATCATGACTGTTATCTGCAACTTACGCACGCAATTTTGCGAACTTCTATTCTTAGATGGCGTGTTTACTTACACAGAGATTTCATTGATGATATGAAAAACTGCGGATTACATGATTCTATCAATGCATGTGTCGATAGGCTAATTAATAATTCTAGCGGTCTTTTTCTTAATATAAATAATCATGATCCTGAGCATCATAATGTCCTTGTTTTTTTTGTTGAGGGTAAAATAATTTATTTCATCTAACGCAGGTTATATCAAAATCGTTGTCGGGCTGCTGCTATTCTCTTTCATACTTAGGACTATTACCACACCGTAATGCTATCTTTAACATCGAACAGTTATGTTACATCTTCTCTGAACATGTTAGAAGCTAAGATCAACAAAACTATGGAAGTAGCGAAAATACACAGGAAGCGCAAATTGTATGAGCTAGATAGACTAGATAGAAAGTTATGTCTCTTTCAAATGTACTGGATACATATAGAAGTTTAATTACATACATTACAACATTACATATAGAAGTTTAATTGTTTTAAATTACAACGACTTCGAGTCTGATTTATTTAGTATTCTGTTCTATCTGATGTATGATATGCATCATGTAGATACTATGGTCAGTGTTTTAAACGACTATAACCTTTGCACCATGGTGACGAAAACTATTCGAATTAGAAATTAGAAAGAATTTAGAAACAATAATTCGCCAAAGAACTGGAATTATTACAATCCCATAACAACCAACAAGTTAGTTATCTTTGATAGTGTTTTTATGACCTATACGACCGTTTCTAATATACTTAGCATATATGCTAAGCACACATTAGAAATTTATCAGCAATAACTTATGAGTTCTTATCCTATTTCTTGCATTCTTTCTTGACCACTTCGTATCTGTTATGTTACGGTAACAATTAGATATGAGTAATAAAAAAAATGTAGGTGCAAAGCTTTATCGTGCTTTGCCTACATTCATGTAGGTAGTTTTTCTTGTCTGGTTTGGCGGATGGCTTTGTGCAATTAACACATGTAATTACAGTTTTACTTCTTATCTACGATCTCGAATTCTCACCTTACAACAGGTACACACTAATAGAGTTATAATACGAACGCAACCGAATTTACACGACTTCGACGGGAACCGGCCATCTTCTTACACGACGTAGAAGACACATCTGCATAAGAATGACCACCAATAGAGCCCATAAACATGCCCTTTGTCAACACCTGAGTTAGAGAAAAAGTGACGACAACGAACGTCCGTATACCCTCTCTGTGGACGATCAACCCCATAAAACGTCTCATTTTTATTGTATTTGTACAATTTACTGTAGTCTTTCGAAGATCGGGTATTTTTATTAGCTGCTATTCTCTAAAATTTCCCATTTTTCTTCTTTCTTGTGTTGGTTCCCAACGGTGGTAATTGAAAGAATGTTGTCACCGTACTTATTCAATGCTAAACTCCTCTATTCATTCATAGAATGTATACAAAGAATACAGGTAATAAGTAAGTGGTATTACATACATACATAGAAAACAATACTGAATGGTTGTATTAGTATTCCTGTATAGATTTTGTAAAAATATCATGCTTCCGGGATTATATCATAAAGTATATTTGAGTACAGTATTAATACAGTTAATTCATTTCTTTAGTTGGGTATACATTTTCTTTGTTCTTTTATTGGGGCAATTTCCTTCTTCATGCATTATTCAAAGAATTACGTTTTGATGGTTGTTCATTTCGTTCCCTTCTACAGGACAGAACTTGCGTTAATATAACTTGTTATTGAGATAACTTTTTAAAAAGTATTATTATTAGAAAATGGTTTATATCCAACAGATTTCAGGCAATTTCAATTGCTAAACTAGCGTTGTTTTCTTAAATTTTACTTAAGTAATGCAGTAAAATAATATTTGATTAGGAGAGATGAAATAGACCTATCAACAGATAAAGCATACAAATATTTTAACTAGAGAAATAGAGGATTCGTGAGGACCCTGCACCATATCTAAATTGTGGTAAGAATGCAGATTGACGAGAAGTATAGCTGCTGTAGTGTTACAGCTCTCTGCTCAAAGAAAATATATACTAATATAAGAGCCTTGTGAGGAAAATCATTTTGTCAAACTGTCAAACTGAAATGAGTGGGAATTCATTTTCTGGCATGATAACTTCAAAGAAATCTTGAGATATCCAAATTTTCATTTTCAGAAAATTTCTTAACTTCTTTTTCAATCACAACTAGAGCCTGTCAAAATCCATGAATAGATAGCATTGAGAGTGCAGATAATGTATTAGTAATAATGAGCACCAAGTAATTAGGGCAACAAGCCAAACTGTATTCTAGCATGTGAAATCATAAATGTTACCAAAATTAGCTAAGAAATAATATTTCCTACTGTATAAATCATCCAGGGTGGTGGACTGTTTCCTAACCTAATACAAGGGAGTACTAACCTCTGAGCTTCTTTCTTATGTGCGTTACTAAACGTCAACTTGACACTACCTTTTTTTCAATAAAGTGGATGAATGTGTAAGAACTTAAGATACCTAAGTCAGACAAGGAGATGTCAAGGATGTCAGAGCAAAATTGTTCAGAACAATTTGCCTAAGATAATTTTTTCAAAAGATTTTAGATAAATAGTTAGAAAGAGGAAAGTAGTACTATCCATTTAGCAAGTTGGAAATTGTCATTCAAAGCAAACAATTTTCTTTAGGAGCGTGTACTATATGATTTATTGCAGGACTTTCATGAAGCAGCAGTTATTGGCTATGCTGATGGCATGATAATTACAACAACTAGGAATTTGAGGGCACCATCTACGACAAGATTCAAGGTATCCCAACTCTTGAGTGAATGCACACATTCTTGTTCCATCTGATTAACACAGTCGATAAAGGTAGCAGAGGTTTCTGGACGTGCAGAAGAACGTTTGGGTCAAATTGCGAATTCTCATCGAGTATGAGCCGTTATACATGAAAAAAATGTGCTCAAAACCACTCAGCAAGGTACAAAGACATAACTATTTGCATAAATCAGGATCGATGGGTAACGCTAACTAGTGTTAGGAAGGTACAAATCTACTGCGAAATATGCCCTCCATATGTCTCTTAGTAGAGATAAAGCTATTAAAATCAGCATTGATAGTAAGGACAAGAGGTAGAACCAACCTATAGAGTGCACTTCTGAATTTTTGAAATTACCCCCGTCGACCCATATGGATTATGGTGAAAAATAATACAAAATCTCCTGACACTAAACCTTCTGAAACTGCCACCAAATAGGAAGAAGTGGAGTAGTGGAGGTTATGAATTAAAGATGAAGCAAAGTATATAGCAGTTAGAGACCTTTCTAAATTTGCAAGCATATCTGGATATGAAATATGGTGATTAATTACTATTTATCCAGAAAATTACTTACAATGTGATTGCAGTTAAATGCTAGATTATAGTTAATATATCCTAGATGTGATTAAGTGCTGCAATAGTAAGTTGAAGATTTTAGATAGATTTTAATTTGTCAAATATTATTTAAAATATCTAATTCATAATTTAGTTTCATTATAA
Source organism: Holotrichia oblita (assembly GCA_023690525.1). Taxonomy (NCBI): domain Eukaryota; kingdom Metazoa; phylum Arthropoda; class Insecta; order Coleoptera; family Scarabaeidae; genus Holotrichia; species Holotrichia oblita. The sequence goes on from CM043017.1 coordinate 118,293,426, forward strand.
GTAATAATTTTATACGGACGTTTCTGTTACAAAAGAGATTAATTAAAGACAGTCTATCTTTAATTGTATTAATGTAACTGGCATAACATCAAAAAAACAAGACCATCCGATGACAAAACTATTTCCAACGATACGCATCTAGAAGAAAAAAGAAATTGCTGTCGAGGTAAAAATAAATGACTCTAACAACTATAACCTTTCCATGATGACAGTTCATTAAAGGATATATGTGTTGGTAGCCCTGCGCATTAAGCATAATGATGATGCATCGGAGTGCCAAGTTACTTGTTACTCAAGTCCACGGTCAGCTTCATAAATAATTCAGTAATTTATTTAGGTGTTATCCGATATATATGACACGTACTCATAAATACTAATTACCAAAGTTAAGAATGCTGCTGCTACTTCTGCTGGTTGTGAGCTTTATTTCCACTTAATGCAGTGTAAATACCCGTGGTTTATTCTCGCTGGAATTTATTGAGGCGCGATATTTCCATAATAATCTTGACAATAATTCAATATTAATTTAATTTGGCTCAGCGGGAATATTAAATGGCGATTGAGGTTAGCTGTATGTACATACATATGTATATAGCTTTTAGATATACTATTTTATACCAGTGAGGTGAATTTATTTAGGTGCATATAACAAATACCGTTAATGCCTACATATAATATATAATTTGTAATAATTTCTGCTACGTACACAGAAAAACAATACTTATTGTTTAGATATTCGATATTTTATAATAATCTTGAAATTAATTACGCAAAATATTAAAGATTAAGCTGTATGTACATACATATGTATAAGCGAGTGAAATGCATATAACAAAACAATTACAAAACAATACTTATTGTTAGATGTCTTTTAGTGAAATTATTACGCAAAAGAGATTAAGCGAAAGCAGAAACAATTGTTAAGTTTTATTAGTTATACTTTTAAAGGGATCAGGTACGAGGGATAAGCTACAGTTATTGAGAATTGAAAAATCTAGTTGCCCGTGCAAACCAAATTGTTGTTTATTAAATAGTGCATTACTTTATCTGTGAATTGCAGTTTAGTTTGTGCAATTCGGGGTGGAAGAAAATAACCGCATCGCTTATGCAATGATAGAGTCCAATCTGAAGATTGGATCCTCGCAAGTGAGATCAATATTGCACGAACATTTACATTTGAAAAAGGTTGTAACTCGGTTTGTACCCATCATCTAACATATTTACAAAAAGCAGAACGTGTTAGAATTTGCCAACAAACTTAAGATATGTTGAATCCAGGAGCCCATAAAATTATTTCTAAAATTGTAACTGACGATAAAACGTACATACCGGTTTTTGAACTTCCCACTCCCCAAGAAAGCCGAATCTGGATACATAAATATAAGGAAACCTCTACGATGGTGAAAAACAACGACCAATGAAAAAAGCTATGTACGCAGTATTGTGTAAAAGTACAGGTTTGGTGGCCGCAATTAAATTAGAAGGTCAGAAGAGTTACCGCTAAATGGTATGTTGAAAATTGTGTATCTACTGTGTTCAGTAAAGTGTCAAGAAAGCGAATGATGTTACATCATGATAACACGTTATCCCATACAGCAGGGGCAAATGTTTACTATTTAGCGGAAAACAAAATCAAAATTATAGAACGTCCTCTTTACTCACCGGATTTAGCAATATATGACTTCTGGCTAATTTCAGAGCTCAAAAAACATTTGAGAGGGAAAAGGTTCAAGTCAGAAGAAGAGATTGACATCGCCGTTAAGTTTTTGTTTGATAATACCCCTAAAGACAGCTGGTTGAACGCTTAAGCTATGGAAGGAGAGAATGGTTAAGTGCATTATTATAAATGGCAATTACTTTGAACATAGGTATTTAAAATAAACATTCTAAAAACTTGTATCAATCTTTCTATTCTCAATAATTGTAGTTTGTCCCTCGTATAATATCGCAGGGAAGAAGGCTGAGGACGGGAATGAAAAAAAAACATGGATAAAAATCGTGATTTCATTTAACTTGAACTTACTTTAGTTGTGTGTGCCATGTTTTGTAACCATTTCTTTCTTCCTTACTTGGTGGTACGTTTAAGTTTTAGGTTTTTTTCCTGGCTTATAATTTTTTTTATATTAAAATCGCTGTTGAAACTAGCAAAATTTCACTGGATATATTAAGTAGCTTTAATTACCTACATTTTCAATAAAAACAAATGTATTTTTCCAAACATACATTCACCTATTGGGTCAATTGTTACATGTTAGAATAATTTTCTTGCCGTGCACTGTTATTTTGCAATGCGTCGTATATGTATACAGTACAAATCTTGCACCTATGGTCGGGGCTTGACTTAATCATGAACAGAATTAGGTCGATAACTTGAAAATCACAACAGTTAGAATAGTGGTCTCCCAGACTTATTTAGAGAAGACTTCATGCTCTACAAAAAAGTCTTAAAAGTTTTTTGATATCTTCTGTCGTTAAGCCTACGTCTGCAAAGAAAGGACAATTAGGGTTACTTTTGCGATATTTTCCCTTTTTTTGCGAATCTTGCTTTAACCGTATAACATATCAAGAACACTTATAAGACCTTTTTTGTAGAGCATGAAATTTTCTACAAAATTCCGGGGAGAGTACTATTCTAATTGTTATGGTTTTCAAATTCTCGAGTTAATTTTGTTCGTGGATAAGCCAAGCACCGACCATAGGTGCATGATTTGTACAGTATACTTGCTCCAAATTTTAAGCAATATTTTTCAAAGAAATTTACTGTCACTCATCAGTTTGAAATTAGCAATAGGGTTTCAACACTGAGAATGTCATAGTTGTAAATGTAGTAAAAATATTCGATAGCAAGCGATATGATTGACTTGCTAACAATCTCGAAATATTGCTCGAACAGTATACCAAGTTATTGAATTTATTTTTGTCTTTGCACATAATAACTGAACGAAAGATATAGGAGTTAGTCTTGGTGTCCGCCTAAAATGAAAAATTAAAAAAAATAAAAACGAGTCTTGCTATATGGTATGGCAATTCATAAGAGGAATAGGAGTTTTGTGGGGTGGCCAACTAAAAATGGCTCTTGGCCATATCTCAGAAACGGTTTACAGTACAGCTTCGGGAAAAAATATCAATGACAACTAAAGTGGCCCCGACAATCATCTGGAAATTATTTGGAGAAGTGTAGGAAGACCCCTGGAGAGCGTAACTGAACACCAAAGATTTAAATTTTTATTTTACACAAAATTTACCAACTTAAGATGTATCACAAATATGAAAATCGGAATTTTCTGAAAATTCCGCATATTTTGCACTTAATTTTTTTTTGTATTTTGTAAAATAAGGGGGAAGGGGAGGAGGTGAAAGTTTGTTTTGAAGGAATCCTTATAACTCCAGTTCTGTTGAACCAAATTTTGAAAACTTAGCCTCGTTAAAAATAAAATTACTCTTCCACTCTAATGCTTACAAATTCGACTCAATCTAATAAGTGACGTGCATGTTAGAGAGTGCTGCTTAAATTTTTTCGGAAATTTTGTTTTTATCGAAAATATTAAATGAAAACATACATTTTCGACTACAGATTAAAAAATAGGCTAAATTACCAATAAATCAGTGAAAACTGGGTATCGCTATCTTTTTCCAATGCGAAGATATCTTGAAAAACATGTGGATGGTAAGAATTTGTTCTATAAATTTAAATCATTCTGCTTTCCTTGAACGGAATTTAGCAAATTTGGTCTAGTTGTTATGAAGCTGTTTTCAACGAGACTAAGTTTGGAAAACTCTCTTTAACAGAACCAGGGTTATAAGTTTTCCTTCAAAACAAAGTTTCCCCTTCTCCCTTCTCCTATTTTACAAAATACAAAAAAAAATGTTCAGTTTAAAGTATGCGGAATTTTCAGAAAATTCCGATTTTCATATTTGTGATAGACTTTAAGCTGGTAAATTTTATATAAAATAAGAATTAAAAATTTTGGTGTTCAATTACGCCCTCTAGAGGTCATCCTACACTTCTCTAAATAATTTCCAAATGTTTCTCGGGACTACTTTAGTCTGTGATATTTTTTCCGGAAGCTGTACTGTAAACAGTGTAAGCCGTTTCTGAGATATGGTTGAGCGCCATTCTTAGTTGGCCACCCGGTACATACATTCATTACTCCCTTCACGAAAAATGACTACGGTTTACCATTCCTGAATAACCAGCAGTGTTAACAACTGTTCCGAAGTATTCTGTGTATCTCTGCGCCCCTACAATGAACCAAAGGTTAATTAAATCGGTGTTTTATTTTTAAAAAATGTATGTAATGCAAGTCTAATATTCAACAGGAAATTCATGGCAGTAATTTTGCCAACAGCAGGAATCGTGTTATTACAAAACATTATTATCAGCTTTGTGTACAATAACTACCTGAGACATAATCAATTTATTATGCAAAGAGGCTAACAATGCTTGAGTGTCGGTCATTGCTATCTTTCCATCAAAGATTTCAATACATTCGAAAATTGTATTGACGCTATTCTCGTAACTGACCCCTATATTCTAAAGCAAGCATTAAATAAACATTTTGATGTTGCTATAGCAAATTATAGAACACTGGCTGTTAATACCAACAGTAAGTTATTACTATCTCGCACGCACTTCTGACAATTGCCTTCCACTTTTTATTTACTAAAAATCCGTGAATAATCTAGTACAATGCGGAACGTATTATGCTACTTTACTGCCTTGTCAGTCTCTTGACATTACATCGATATTAACTGATATGAAATATGTACGCTACATTGTTATATTACGTGCAGGCACGATTTGTCACGAAACATATATTGTATGTAAATGCGAAGCACTACGGTTATTCTCAGCGAGAGAAAAGGACGATCTGTTAACGCATATTAAAAATCTATAGTGGTTCCGCACTTCATATACTGTGTCATAAAAACGCATGAACGTTTTCTATACAGAAACTTTCTAGGTGTGCTATTATAAAAGCTACTTATTAGTGTTAGCGTTGACACAAAATACATACACGTCATTAAATGTTAAGTTGTGAAGTTTTTTACTTTTACTTTGTTTTATTTCTACCTTGCAAGCTCTAAATATATATTTCTTCATAAAAGCAGTTTTTTGATTACACACATGTATAAAACTTGTAGTTGTTTGATAGACATAAATAGTAACACAAGTGGGGATAATATTCGAAATCTAGTTATTTTCACAGAACTTTTGTTAGGGTTAAATAGAGTGGCTTTTTGCTTTCATTACCAATTAATGTTTTTTTCTGATTTTACTATTTCACTGCAATTAAGTTGCCAACACTTTAACGTAATTTGATGGTTTAACTAATAATAAGTTATTTAATAATATTTAATAAGTTAGTTAATTAAGTTAGTTAATTAAAGTTAATTAAGTTAGTTAATCTAGTTATTTTCACAGAACTTTTGTTAGGGTTAAATAGAGTGGCTTTTTGCTTTCATTACCAATTAATGTTTTTTTCTGATTTTACTATTTCACTGCAATTAAGTTGCCAACACTTTAACGTAATTTGATGGTTTAACTAATAATAAGTTAAAAGAAAGCATATGAGGGCAGTCTAGATATTATTGTCCCTTTCATAGAATGAAAACTTAGATAGGTAGATGTTTTTATTTTTCAATGTAGTACCCTAAGACGTTGACACACTTGGTACACGATGTTTTTTTGTCTTGGTCTGTAAACTCGTTCACCTCTATCATCTCATCGTCCCGAAAGTGACTCCAAAGCAGAAGTTCTTTGACTTTGAGGAATACATGGAAGTCACTAGGGACAGCTTTTTTAGAAAGAAGCGTTATCCTGATAAACCAGCACACCACGTCTGAGTTTTTCCATCCTTTTTTCTTTGATGGAATTTAGCAGTTTTGAAATGAAAGCAGCCCAGTTATAGTCTGATTATGCTGTAAAAAGTTTATAAGCATAATTTCGACATCCCAAAAACTGTGGCCATGATCTCCGCAGATGCTGTTGCACGAAACGTTTGAGGGAATTGTGTGCCTTCATTCCACGCTCTGCTTTTTTTATTCAGGATCATAATGGTAAATCTAGGTTTCATCCACAGTAATTAGTAATAGGACGGCCAAATTCGTCTCTGAAGTGACCTGTCGAATGCGCTTTTGCTCTGGCGTCAACATTTTTGTACTCATCGTGCAGCCTCTTCTTTTTAGACCTAATTCTTTAGGTATAGTTTCTACGCTACCTATTGAAAAGCCACATATGAGCTAAGAATTTCACAGTGATTCGTCTATCTTTCAGGATCATGAACCAGATCAATGTTTTCTTTGTAATAACAGTTTTCACCCGTCCAACAGCAACAAACAAAAACTTGTTCACAGGTCTCTCTGCCAAGTTTAAAATCTCTTGCCCAATTCTTCACCGCATAATATAAAGGTGCAAATTCACCCAGTACTTGTACTGTATCCATATGAATTTTTTGCGATGATAAACCTTTCTTGCTGAGATATTTCGTAACCGCTCTGTTCTCAAATTATTCCGTTTCGAAAATTTGGCTAAGCCTTTGTAATAATCGGCTCTATAACATAATAACGCAGTAACATACACCAACTAAAATTCATATGACTCATCGAAATTAATTGTTATAGGTTAGTTATAGGAGGACACACCAACGAGTCGAAACATCAGAGTGGGCTTTTGAAAATCGCGTAGCAGTTGTCACGCAATGTGAAACAGATGTACAGATAAATTAAGAAAGATGGACATCAAGATTAAAGCATACTAGCATGAAAATGTATAGAAATAAAACGAAAGTAATGGATATAAGAGAGAAACCAGTAGAAACGAAGATTCAAATCGTTGGCCATAAAAACGGAAACATAACAAATCCAAACTTTGCAATATGAATCCAGCTATAACTGATAGAAACTGAATGCAAGAAGCAACTACGATAATGGAAAGAACGAAATTGTATTATACTGTAAATAATAAATTTATAAATAAAAGAGAAATACATAATTTGTAAAACAAAAATGGAAATAGTTAAGTCTAGATACCTACCGATGTTAACGTTTGACTGTGAATCTTTCATATTTAACAAAAAAAAGCAAAGGCGAATAACAAGCCACAGAAATTAAGAATAAACGACAAGTTGTAGGGATCATAAAGCGTGATGAAATGAAAACGCCGACATAAGAAAAGATCTAGATATACAGTGCTGTGCATAAGAAAGGAGCACCCTTTAGAATTGTTTCAAAATCGAAAATACGCGTTTAAAAAAACAAACATAAACTTTATATGAAAGGAAAACAATTCTGGTTTAATATTTAGTATGTCCTCCTTTATTTTTTAAGACAGTTTGAATTCTGTTAGGTACACTTTGAATTAATTTTTGGAGAAATACTTGCGGTATTCGTTCCCATTCTTCTTGCAACACTTTCCACAGTTCACCTAAAGATTTTGGCTGTCTTTCTGCTTTCTTTTGATCTAAGTAGTTCCACACATTTTCTATTATATTCAGATCAGGACTCTGTGGTGGTCAGAGCATTGTTATCAGTATTTTCTGATTCTGTTTTTCTTCTAAGAACAATTTAACAACCCTAGCAGTCTGCTTAGGGTTGTTGTCCTGCAGTAGGATAAAATTGCTACCTATTAAGTGTACAACTGATGGAATAGGATGCGCTTCAAGAATTTCCTTCAAGTATTTCCATGCGCTTAGTTTCCCGTCTATTTTGATTAGCTATCCAACTCCAGCTGCTGAAATACAGCCCAACACTTGCATGTTACCACCTCCATGCTTCATTGTTGACTGTAAGCATTGCTCGATATATCTTTCACCAGCTCTTCTGCGCACATATTGCCTTCTATTGGTACCAAAAATCATAAATTTTGACTCGTCAGTCCAAAGAACCTCACTCCACTGATATTCATTCCGGTGTTGGTGATCGCGTGCATATACTAATCTTTTCAATTTATTCCTCTTACGAAGAAACGGCTTTCATGCTGCAATACGACCTGTAAGTTCTTGTCTGAGTATGCATCGTCGAACAGTTGACGGATGAACTTTTATTCCTGTACTTTGTTGCAGATCTGCAGCAAATTCTGCACTGACCGCAGTTCTTTTTCGTAGTGATTGAAGTCATTTAGTGTACGAAGCTTTTTTGGACGTCCGGATTTTCTTTTGTCCTCAACTGTACCAGTTCCTTCATATTCTCTTATAATTCTGAACCACGAGAGCACTTGACTTTATTAGCAATTTCAACTTGGCTGATACGTTCATGGTGCAAGAATAGTACTTTATAACGATTTTCTATTGTAATTCGACCCACTTTCTCACAACTTTTTGCGATTGACTCTTTTATGTGAAAACAAAAAGCGAAAGCTCATAATTTTATTGAATTAACAGACAATAAATCTACAACTATGTATACTATAAATGAATTTATGAATATTACTGCAGTCTGAACATTTCCACTGCTTGAGATATACTAACAGAAAACACATTGCACTGAATCACCAAACTCTCTTCTCTTATATAAAAACAATTCTGGGAAAAACCAGGCGTAGAGCAGTTTCCCACGATATCGGCTTCTCACAATATACTGCATCAATATATAACCAATATTAACATCTATTTACAATATTAGAAATATAAAGTACGTATATACCAGCCGTACTTGCAAAACAAATTTATGTACTGTATCCATTTCTCGGCACGAGTGCTACTTCTTTATGTATAATACTGTGACTCCAATATTAGAATTTATAGACCAGATACAATTAGGCTCATTAGAACGTTTGCCTATAAAATAAAAATCACAAAGCAACCTAAAAACAATATGAGAAGCCAGAGTTGCAACAAGTAAAAGAAGTGGAAAGCCAAGAAAATTTTGAATGAAAAGCTACAGCATGGTCAGAAGTGGCTGAAAGTACAAGCTGCCACAAGAACAGGAAGAACAGGAAAAAACAAAATTTCATAAAAATGAACCAAAAAAAGTCACATGCATTTGTTTGAACAATACCAAAACTGTAAGGAACGGAACATAAATGTGAGTATTTTGATTAATTTAAGATTTAACTGTTTCTATTTTTTGTACTTTTATTTCATCTTTGCATTTTCGATGTCTTTATTGTCATAAATATACATGCATGTTACACACACTTTTATAAGAAACACTAATTAGCTTATCTTTTGAGTAGGTCCCAAACTTTTGTTGTGGCATATGTGCTAACTAGAAGGTATCTATGCTCTAAATGTTGTTGTTTAATGTTATTAAAGTTGATCATTTTTATTTCGTAACACATTAGTACTGTTTATGTAGGTTACAATTGTATTTAATGTTTTGAAATTTGATAATCATGCAAAATAGGTTATTTTGGCTGTATTATTACTGTTCAATTTCATAAAATATTCTTTTATTTCATCATAGTTGTACATGGAAATATATTTATTATTTTAAATAGAGTTAACTCTCATCTCTCTACACGAATTTGCTGTTTTTAAATTTTATGTGATTTCTCAACAGCATTCTTATAAACCATACTCGTTGTAGTATTAGAGAATATTCTTCTTAGGTGACAATGTGTTACCATATATCAATTTGGTCTCACAGAAGTAGTAAAGGAAGTTGTCCCTTACAGGACACGTTCAAGTGCCCTTTCATATGTGTGTTACACACATCAAGATGAAAATATGCTTAGGTTATAGAAACAGCTGTTACCTCTTCACAAATTCTACAGGATTACGTTAATAGCTTTATAATGTAACATCCCCTCGCCATACTATAGCTTCCTCTTCATATGTACAGAAAAAAACTCCTTGTTTCATTACCCCTCTGTCTATGTTTTTGTATGCACGGTGCGCGACATAAAAACTCCAAGTTTACCAAACACGTATAAATCCATTCTGAGATACATGTAACAGATACGTCAAGCTGGAGGTTCTGTTCCATCACTTAACCTCAGCGAGCGTTTCTCTTTATTTTCCGACTCTGGAGAGTTGTTGACTCGACCGATACACCCTATACATTACAGATGTACTGCTGCTTATTTACTACTAATTCATAAACATACCGGAATTAGAAAACATAGTAGATTATGCTTCCAGTGAAAAGCCGTGTTGATAACTTGATATATTATTTTATTCTCGTACGGTTTGTAAGCAATCCGTTAACAACTTAATCATTTGGGTGAATGTCAAGTGCGATAGATAAATAATTTATAAGTACTGGTTTTATACCCAAACGGAAAGCTATAATCTTATTGTAGATGCATAAAATATTTACATGAACAGTATACGCGCAATAAATATTATAAACATCTTTTGTCCTTCCTTGTTTTTATACTGTGACTTACTTCTGAGATTTATGAAAATAATAAAGTTTTGTTAACGGTAATTGTGAGAGTGTGTCCCAAAAAAAACAATTAATGAATGTTAATAAAATTGTCACAAGTTCATAGAGAATGTAGAAAGAAATACGACGACAATACTAGATACTAGTAAATTCTCCGGCTCAAAAATGAAATAATCATTAATAAAATAAAATGCACGATAAGAATTGTAGCGGTACTCAGACAAGTAATACAACTTCAGAAGATGCTGCAACTAGCACCCATCATCAAAAAAAAATTGTAAATGTTAGAGATTGATGATGGTCGTATTTACATTCTGAACATTTTAAATATGTCCAAAACAACCGTCCGTATTTCCAAAAAACCAATCAAAATAATTTAATGTAACACTTGATCAATGAAATAGATAGAAATTCATGAACAAAATAATGTTAATTGCAGTGCCTACTAGCGAAAAGGTCCAATACATAGTACGAATCTTGTTCTATTAACAATTCACGTTTTTCTTAGTTGATCTAACACCTGGTTTCTTGTAGTACTTTAATGAGGTGCATCGGTATCAACACGAAATATGCCTTGGACTTTCCGTTGTGTGCTGATATTTATGGGGAAATTTAAGATGTTTAAAGGATCTGTAATTTAAGCTGCGTCTTAGGGAACTCTTCCATAGAACTCAATTAACGTAGCTCCGCTACCAAATGAACGAGAAACCTATAATAGCACGTCAAATAATCACGTGTTTGGCATAGCGTAGCGCAGCTAGGAGAGTTGATCAAATCCAATTTTTGTAGCCGAACGAGCCGAGCGATTACCATAAATGTCAAAGATCGTGATTGTGTCACTATTTTTATTGCGCTAAAATTGATGGAATTGAAAAATTAATCAACTCAGTAGAGGGAAAAATATAGCATAACACCTTTCTTTGTTGTTGACTCATGACTATTTCGTAAAATATATAAATGTAAAAATTTTTACAAAACTTACAAAAACGAATTTGGATTATACGTCTAGTTTGAAGTAATTTAAAATATGCCAATATTGTGAGAATTTTTTAAAATGTCAAAATACATGGAAATTTAATTAATCAAGCAAACCAAAGTACAAGCCAGCCATAGTAAGATATTAAATTGTGTTCTTATTTTGTTTAAAAGATTACAATATATAATATTACTAAGTTGATTTGTATTGGTTTTAAAATTAACACTATTTTTAGTATTATTTATATAAAACATTTCAAGAAATAACCTATTAATGTATTTCGGTTCTTTATCTAAAATTTCAGTATTTTCGAAAGCAAATGTATGATTTAATTCTATTGCATGATTAGCCAACGCACAAGAACGGTTACCAGTTCTAATTTCGCTTTTGTGTTTTTGTACTCTTTTTTATTTTTCATTGCAATCACTGTATTAAATTTTTAACAGGTAATTTTATGAAACTTAGATGATTTGAGGGTTAAAAATTAATAAATCTACCTGAGGCTGTAGGTTTTTGATACTAGTCTAGAATAATTTTGTTATGAGTTTTAATTACGTTTGTGTCTGAAAACGGTATGCAATTATCTTTTTCAATTTCAAAGGTAAATTGTAAATTTGGATTAAATGCATTAAATATGGCAGGACCTTATCTGCCATGTTTCTAGATATGGAACAAATTATATCATCTACGTACTTAAAAATGAAAGGTAAATTAAACGGTAAATTGATTATGACATTATCCAGTAAGTGATCCATGACTATTTGAGTCAGAATTGAACTTATAGGAGACCCAATCGGTGTACCCAAAATTTACTTATAAAATTTTTCATTAAACACAAAATATGAATTATTAATAATAAATGATATTAATTCAATAAACGGTTGTTTAGATAAATCTGTATAATTACTTAAATGTTCCCATTTATCATTAATAACCCTAAAAACTAACTCTAATGGAATTTTCGTAAATAAAGAAATTACATCCAAGGATATCAAAATATAATTTTTCGGTAAGGTAAAACCGAATCTCTATTAAGGAGGTTAATTTATAATTCAAACCCTCATTATGGCCCCCGAGAAGAATCTACAGTTTCATTAAAATATAAAAAATTACCTTTTATACCAAATTTAACAAATAAAATAGTATCGTTTTTTGAATGTTATAATGATTTATCTATTGCTAAATATAATGTAATTAAAATTAATAATGTATTCTCTAGAATTAAAGATAAAACCCCGGTAAATTTTTAAAATGATTTAATCTACAAAATTCCTTGTAATGATTGTTTAGGCTCATATGTGGGACAAACCTCACAATGGTTAAAGCATAGGATTAGTCAACACAAAAGCGAAATTAGAACTGGTAATAGTTCTTGTGCTTTGGCTAACCATGCAGTAGAATTAAATCATACATTTGCTTTCGAAAATATGGAAATTTTAGATAAAGAACGGAAATATAGAAATAGGTTATTTCGTGAAATGTTTTATATAAATAATACTAAAAAATAGTGTTAATTTTAAAACCGATATATATCAACTTAGTAATATATATTGTAATCGTTTAAAACAAAATAAGAATACAATTTAATATCTTGCTATTGCTTGTTCTTTGGTTTGCTTGATTAATTAAATTTTCAGGTATTTTGACATTTTAAAAAATTCTGATAATATTGGAATATTTTAAATTACTTCAAACTAGACCTATAATCCAAATTCGTTTTTGTAAGTTTTGTAAAAATTTTTACATTTGTATATTTTACATATTGTTTACACTTTTAGAGAGAAAAAAAATACTCCTGAAGAAGTCACAGAGTGTGACGAAATATTGAAAATATAGATTTATTTTATTAGGACCGAAAAAACCTGCAAAAATATTTTATTGCTTAAAAAAAGCGGTCGAAAAACAACATCAATCTTGTTTTTTATGATATTTGGTAAGTTACCAATGTATAACAGAAGCAACAGTTATAAGAAGAGGAATAAATTCCTGTAGCACACTATACACTTTCATCTCTCAATCTTTCAATCAGAATTTATTCATCGAAACGTAGTATTTTCTCCTCATTAAATATGATTCAATTCAGAGAAGCAGAAGCCTTATCAAACCTATTGTCTTTAATAGATTTATCATTTTTACCTAAACCGCCTCATCAAACGCCGTGATGGGAGATTAGGGAACCGTGAAAAAGTGCTACACTAATTAAATAAAGTTATGACAAAACTTAATTACACCGAAATTGCTTTAGCTGAACCAGGCGTAATAAATTGCTGTCTTACAATATTGTCATTATCACTAATTACAAAACTATCATAGGATCTTCCAAAATACTTAAGCACTAACCTATAAAAAGCATAAAACGATTTCTAATTAATTATACTTAATTTCGTTGTAAACTAACCACAACTGTTTCCCCAAAAAAACTATAAAATTATTAAACAATTCGCTTCTTAATGGCAATTCATGCAAAATTGGATAGGTTACCTTTTTACCTTGCCATCTAAAAATAAAATAAAAAACATATACAAGTAAAGACCCAGAAGGGAGCAGAAGAAAAAATCGTGTGGCTGGCCACCCAACAGCTCAGGTCTAGCACGATATATTTTCCGGTGGGGATGGATTTAATGATTGCCCGACAGATTCCCTGGTGTGATATTCTTCACTAAAAGACCCTAATCATAGTGTTCGCCCTGTCATTTAAACAATGTTCCTGTGTATAATTAACTTAGATGCGGTTGACTATCGTTGTATTTGGGTACCTATACGTATTTTTTTGTAAGTGAATTCCACATAAATAAGCCATTTCTGCTGTTAAAACATCCGTGGCTGTTACGATTCTAAAGCGTGTGAGATCTTTTAAGAGGTTTCATAATTTATATTTCTGGTTTTGTTGATGACTTGATTCTGATTTTGTTGTTATTTATGATTCACAGCGTCTACGAAACCTTCGTAGAATTTATAATATGAAAATATATAAAGACTATCAGATATATCATACCATTCCTATTAGACCTATTGACTTAATATTTAAATATTTTTTTAAATATGACTGCTGTATGTATGAAATTTGTTGCTTTTATGCAACTCTATCTAGTTTAATTAAATTGAAATATGCACAGTGAGTGTAAATTACTACCCGAGAAATTTGAATTATTGGTCTAATAATTTTTTGACGCTGGTATATATTGGTTAGAGTTTACTTTAGTTTGCAGTAAGCATAACAAATTCTCCTAGATTACGTCGTAATTAATGGATCGCTTACCATAACATATTACACCATTACATGATTTATTAACTACCATAATTATTATTATTAATTCCGAACGTTTCCAAAGCGAGCTGATAATAATTCCAAGTTAACAAGTGTAATTCACTCTAACAAACAAAACACAAATTCCTCATCACGCCACTTATTTTGTATCTAAATAGATTATAAGATAATCTCTAGAGTATAATTACACATTAGACTCAACGAATGCTTTCCAGTAGAAATGCTATCTTCCAAGCATAAAAACTTTACGGCGTGTAATATATTAAGGAAGCAACGAATTACGCCTGTGATATTAGCATAAATTAAGGTTCTTCAATCGTTCGTTTTGTTTGAACTGTAATTATCATTTGCGCAGACAATTTCGCTACTAATTTCTGCTCGATTACCTTCGGTTATAAAGCCGCATTAAAATCTTCATTCCTATATTGCATAACGTTTCGCAGATATTGCTTCAAATGATACATCAAGTTCGTGTTACTGCAAACTTAATATTCCAATCTGTTCTCAAGCTTTAAAATCTTATAGTCGGTAATTGTGGTCAAATGCAGAAACATGTTGCGTGCTTTCGTTTTGTATTTATTTGAAGTTTTAGCTTTTGATTTAGGTATCACATTATTTGCTTTCTTGGCATCAACTACGCATTATTGTATTACTGTATATTTCTACCAAATATAAATATAATTTGATTCATACTGTTGCTACCTGTGAATATCTGGAGCAATTGTGGGTAAACTTAAAAATTCAAAAAAAAATGTATGCAGTGGGCGTGGTCTACAGACCTCCTAGGTACGATTATAAGACTTTTCTCGACACTTTTGAAGATACTCTAGCTACAGTGGTCACTTTATTGGATGATTTACTTTGTTTGGGTGATTTTAATATTAATCTCCTTCATTATAACGACATCTGCTGTAAAGACTTTAATAATACGTTAAATTCGCTTGGTTTTAGACAACTTATTGATAATCCGACTCGCATAAATACTCATACAGCATCTCTGCTGGACCCAATTATTGTTCGGGAAGAAACTGATGTTGGTAAGTGTGGTTCTGTTGCAGTTCACCATATTGCAGACCATGACCTGATATTTTGTAATGTAGCACAATCTACAGTTACTTACCCGCCTGTTGCTAAAATATTCAGAACCTTCAGACACTTTGATCTTGAATTATTTCACTCTGACTTAATTAATTATCCCTGGTATTACATTTTTGACTTTTCGCTTATCGATGATAAAATAAATTATTTTAATGAAGGATTAATTGCGTTTTTGGACAAACATGCCCCTTTACATTTGTTTACTTATAAGCAACCTCCCTCCCCCTGGATAACCGATACTGTTAGAGTGATGCAAACATTGAAGCATGATGCGTACTTAGATTATAAAAAACATAAAACCAAAGGTAAATGGGATTATTATAAGTCCACAAGAAATCAACTCACTTATACCTGCCGTAGTGAGAAGAAGGCATACTTTAATAATTTTCTTAGTTCAAATAATACTCCCAAATGTTTGTGGAAGGGAATTAAGAAATTTAATATTTACAGTAAACCCGCAAAGGAAATCCCAGTGGATTTGAGAGATACTAATGCTATAAATAAACAGTTTGTTAATATTCCAGTAGTCTACAGCAGTTATTACTTTGAAACTTTCAATTTCTATAATAATAACCTACTTACAAATTTTAATGAGCTTTTTACCTTTAAGTCAATCACTGAAAATGATATCTTTAACATTATACTTAGCATCAACTCCAAGCCATGCGGACTGGATCACATAAGTTTGGACATGATTCTCTTCTGTTGTCCCTTCATTATACCATTCATTACGCATATTATTAATTATTGTATTTCAGAAAAAGTCTTTCCAATGTGCTGGAAAGAAACGCGTGTAGTACCTGTGCCAAAAGTAAATAAGCCATCTAATTTAAGTCAGTTGAGACCCATATCTATCTTGCCGGTCGTTTCGAAGGTTGTCGAAAGAATATTGTTGATGTGCAGCTGCGTAGACATCTAATGAAATAAAATGTCTTACCTGAATATCAATCCGGTTTCAGACCTGGATACTCTTGTGGGACCGCGTTGACTGGCATAACTGATGATATATTTCACTACCTAGATGATGGAAACATAACGGTATTAGTTTCTCTGGATTTTTCCAAAGCGTTTGATATGCTTGATCATTATATGTTAATGTCTATTTTTCATTATGTTGGTTTAGGTGAGTCAGCAATATTGCTATTAAGAAATTATCTCTATGGTAGATCGTTAGCATTGATTCTGAATTGTCATCCCCTTACCCTTGTAAAACTGCGTTCCACAAGATAGTATTTGTTGACCCCAAAAGACTGCCCTTATCGGAGTTGACGGCATTCTTTGTATTAACAGATTTGAACTGACTGGTCTCAGAACTGAGATATGGAATCCACGTTTTGTCAGTGGTTTTTATGTGTTGCCAAAATTCATCACCGTAGCTAACAGTTCTCGAAGTTGGTGACAAGTGTCAGACCCATTGACTTTTTGTTCCGGTCCCTACAGCCTTGGCACTCAGCGGGCTGAAACCTTACTTACGCCCGAACAATAATGTAAGATATCATGAACTTGGCAAATTCTTATTTTTAGGCGTGCACTAATTTGAGAAATAGCTCTTCGTCTGTCCTCTTTCAGTAGGTTCTCCACGGCAGTAACGTTTCTTTCATTTACCGACGTGATTGCATGACCACTACGTGGATCGTCTTCTAATGATGTTCTAGTATCTTTAAAACGATTAATCCACCAATCCTCCTCCACCTGCAGACGTTTAATAATTTCACACCCTCACTCCACAGAAAGAGCATTATTACTCTATGAGATTTAGCCGTGTTTTCCATGGTTACGCAAATAATGTTATGAAACTGCGTCTGTGTCGGTCAAACACCTGAATCAGATTGAACGATATTGCACTGGATAGCTGCATAAACACGTCAAAACATGTCTATCACCAATAGCATTGCCTACAAATTCTTTGTAATTTAATTAGAGCACAATTCCCAAACATTCCTCGTACATTATTTTTATTTATTTCCTTTTACACCCTGCGTTTCATTCTTTATACTTTTTTAATCAGTAAAGGTGGTTGTTCTAAATAAACCTCGATTTTTTTTATTACTTGGGGTACCTTATTACGAATGTCAAGTATCTTACAGGAAATTCAACTTTAGAGTTCCTGTTTAGCAAGCAGCTGGATAAGAGTATTTTATTTTTAAGCGGGTGGCGGCATTTTGACATTTCTAACCTACTCCCATCTTTGCGAACAAGCTCGCATTCCTATATGACAGCAAGATCTGTTTTACGGTAGGTAACAAACGACTGCGGACATATTTGGGTGTTTCTATATCCATTATCTCGAATTTTTTAAATTTAGTGTAAGTTTGTCTGGATTAAGGCGTCATACTACAATGCGTTTTAGCGACCGATGTTCGTCGTTACTTCAATCAAAAACAGACTGAAAAGCAAGTTTTAGCCGAACAACTGAAAGTAATGCCAATTTAGTTGAATTTGTGTTTATGTTGAGATACTGCACAATCATCGCTTGTCCAGCGTAGTTGCTTTACCAAACAATTGATGGCAGTGAGAACTACACACTGGAATGATTGCTTGTAATTTAGAACTTATAAACAATGTGACGAATTATTTCCAGGAGAGTGATTTATGTAACCACCGCCAAAAAAGTACCAGTCTGTCTCAATTACTTTATTGTCCTTTTCGGCTTCAGAAGTCCAAAGACTTAAATATTCTTGCAATGTGAAGATATAGGTTTGTAATATATTGTATTATGCATACTCCATGTCATCATTCTCCAAGATACGGATATGCTATATATACAAATTCTATGTCTTTGTTTAATAAAAATTATTGTATATTATATTATTTGTAATGTATCTGTCGTAAAATGTACATTGGCCTTTAAATTATCTTGATAATACATATATGCTACGAGAAAATTTTCTATCAAGTCATTCTCTATACATAAGGAAACGATAGTGTCATCTTCTGGAACAAAAGATTCATTCCGAAATCTATTATTACAAGGCGTTAATATCTTACGTCGTCACCTTTAACTCGGCTATCGTTAGTACAGAAAAAATAAAATTCATTTGAGAAATTCCTGTCGGTCCCGTCGTACCTAACACTTCTTACATACTAGACAGAGCGCCAATTATTCAAAGTTTCCCAAGCATATTAAGCAGATCTTTACCTGAGATAAGCGAGCGAACAACAAAAGAGCACGATCATCTCTGAATTAACTAATAGACAAGATCAATACGGTTACTATCAATTACAGTGGTAGATAGCATCTAGATGGGCAAGTCAGCTCTTGACGCGCCCTCCATAGGCAGAAAATTGAAGGTTGTGACTAATTGAGTTGTTCGCAGTTTGACGGGGGCATATCAGGAAGGTAAATATTTTTAATGGGGTAAAGCTTGTAATTAGTGTGGATTTCTATTATGTATTTTATAGATTGCGCTGTAACTGCAAAAATGTTAAATTGTCAACATTTCTTCCGTAGAATTAGTAATGGTTTCTACTTTTTTTTGTTTATGTTAATTAGAATAATAAATGATATGTTAAACAATATGTTTTTGTGAAATACTGGCCAAAATTAATCATATACCTATTAATAGGTAATAATTACATATCACTGATATACAGAAGGTCTGTTCTGGTTTTTGCATCGTTAAAAACTGACTAACGATTAAAATCACTGCAGAGCGAAATATTGCAAAGAAATCAAAAGTGTGATTGCGGCTAATATAACTTGGTATGTACCATCATTTTCAAATTAAATGCAACTTTTCAACTGGAAATTTCCATTAGAATAATTAAATACACATTTCCTATTGAAAAATTCGTATTCAACTTAACGAAGATAGTACATACAACAATCGCATGACAATTTCATTCATCTTCTTTCTTGATTTTAAATTATCATAAAAGTTCAAATGGTGAATGCTACTATTATTTGGGCATTAGGTATGTGATGACATTGAAAGTGTTGGGTACTTTCTCCCCCGTGTCAAAGGTCTGTCATGGACATGTATGTATGCTCCTATGATGTTGGTATCCTAATGATTTGCTGATCATAAACTTCGGAGGTGATCGATCCGGTTAGATGTGCTACCAGCAGATTTGCAGCAGTGGTGGTCCTATCGAGCGTCTTGAAAGCCATTGCTATTAGATATTCTTTGATGGATGGAACTTGCAAGTCGGTTCGCAGTTCGTCATTCCTCACAAACCATGGGGCACCGACGATCATCCCGAGGATCGTATTTTGAAGGACTTCCAGTTTCTTGAGATGGGTCTTAGCAAGACTTCACCACGAAAGTACCCCGTAAGTGATTATCGAACGAAGTAAAGAAATGTATATCACGGTTTTAAGTTTTAGTGACATAAAACTTTTGGAGCATAAAAACAGCAGTAGAGCTGATCTTGCGGTTAGGAAATTGTCAGTTGCTTAATTGACATGCTAGAGAAAAGTGAACATTTGATTCAGTAAAACTGAGGCTCCACGGCAATCGAAAATCTCCCATAAAGATGTTGTCAAGTGGTAACCTGCGCCTTTTTGTAAAGCGAATTGCAACGCATTTGCCTTCATTAAGTTTTAGTCTCCATCTTGAGTCCCAACGACCAATCGCGTCGATTTGACCTTGTAGCCTTGACACATGAATTCCTCGTTACGGGAGGATGTTTATGCCGCGGTATCGTCCGCGTATATCGCTAGATGTACTTGAGAGATTTTTCAAAGGTCATACATGTGTATTAAAAATAGGGTCGGACCCAGAAGGAACCCTGAAGGGACGCCACCGTTTTTTGGCGTGGACATCGTACTTTCATGCTGAACAGAAAACGAACAGTTGGAAGATATGACGACACAATTCTCACTATTCCAGGGTTGATACCTGTGACAACCATTTTGTGAATTAGACCATAGTGCCAAACCGTGTCGAACACCTTTTCAATGTCCAGAAAGACCGCTTCCATCGTCTCGGGTGCCTCAAAAGAATTACGGATGGCTTCTGTCATCCTAAGCAGCTGGAAATTCATAGAGTCCTTCGCGGAAACCAAATTGCTCACCTTGTAGGACATTAAGAACGAACAATTCCTTTCTCAGCCTATTTAGGATGGCAGCCTCAGTGATTTTAGATAGACATGAACTGAGAGCGATGAGGCGGTAGCACCGTGGGAGCACTGGATTCTTGTCTCGTTTTTAGATGGCTACTACTCGTACATGGAAATATTTCAAGATGTGAGGCAAATACTGAAGTCTAAGGATGGTGTTAACAATCAGTGCTGTATGTTCGTCCATATAAGAATAATTTATGAAGATCTAAAGGCCTTTTTTGTATGAAGGAGCATATATTTCGTTTTCCCTAGAATTTTTATTGTCCGACAATTAATTAAGCTATTAGTGTTTACAACAAAACGATCAGAATTGAGTAGATGATTAAAAACACGTTCGATAAAAAACAATTACATCATTAATGTGTAGACTGAATAACACAAGTCCTAGTACCGAGCCTTATGAAACTCCCATCGTCATAAGAAAAATAAATATGCGATCGAGTATCTTCTATTAATCCGTCGAAATTGATATAATTTATCTTAACAAATTAAACTCTGTCGTATAACTACGTAGCAAACCAGATAGCTACATTTCTCCTAACATTATACATTTGTAATTTATCAAGAAAAATACTGTATTGGATGCAATAAAATGTATTTTTGAAGTCGTAACGATGCCTATTTGTTAATTAGGTATGTTTAATTGTTTAGACATTTAGTAAATACAATTTTCACTCCTTGAGGATGATAGGTGATATGTTATCGAGTTCTGAAGTGTATTGATTTTTAATCCTATTTATGATGTTATAAATCTCCACAGACGAAAAAGAAAAGAGAAACATAGTGCTTGCATTGTATTGAAGCCAATTCAAATTAAGGCAATCTTAAAGCTATTTCAAACGGAATTATTCTAAA
Source organism: Holotrichia oblita (assembly GCA_023690525.1). Taxonomy (NCBI): domain Eukaryota; kingdom Metazoa; phylum Arthropoda; class Insecta; order Coleoptera; family Scarabaeidae; genus Holotrichia; species Holotrichia oblita. Next base: position 118,315,016 of record CM043017.1, read on the forward strand.
GAGTTTATTAAAGGTACCGGTTTTTGCTAAAGAAATATTTTCTATTATATTGCCTCCCATAACTATTTAGCAATATTACACGAAGAGGTATTGCTTATAATAGCTCTATTTACAATCCTCTAATGAGCTCTAGCTGTATTTTTAGTGTCACAGATATTTATAGTCGCTACAGTATTCAATTTTGTTTTTAGAAACTAAGCATTTATGATTCTCCTTTTTCTGTAAACATATCTCTCTAAGTTGTGGTAAAGATTTCTCTAATACCAGTAAGTAGGCAATTAGATTCTTTCACATCATCACATGAATACATGTTGATAACAAGGAAATAGGTAGAAAACTTATACTTAGAGTCAGTTAAAATTAATAGCATCTACATACTTTAAGAATACCATTTGCTTGAGCCTATCGGCTATATCTAAAGACAATTACATATCTTGAAGGCTTTCAATGTAGAAAGTTACGTCGAATTCTATAAATGGTCAAATCACAGAATTGCGGAACTATTTTCTTTATACTAATCAATTTTTAAACTAGTAAATAGAACAAATAATTTTGTAACAGTAACTTTTGTGCTAACATATTGGAGTGTTGATAAAGTATTCGAAAAATAAAGCTACTACAAAATTTACTACGTTCTTTAAATGAGATAAAACGTTATGAATGAAAGTGAGTATAATTCCAAGAAGTTCTAACGTACCATAACCACAAACGTCGTGTAAACGATTTTTGATCTCTAAAAATAGGGTAGCACTCGAACAGAGACGCTGTTGACAACTAGTTGACATTCGAAATGAAGATAAAAACAATCCATCATCTTTTCGAACCGCTTTTCATTGATTTCGAAATGTTCCACGATGTATTGTGAATAAAGAACATTTGTCAACTGATCAGATGATTATTATTGATAGTTTTTATGCTTGATCTCGACACTTGTTAAATACATTAAGATGTAGGTTGTCACTGTCAGCCGACGCATTAATAAGAAAAAGATAAAGATAGATAGATATGAAATTCACTAAGATGCAAACACTTTAATTTTTTTTAGGATTTAATTATAGATTAGTGAACAAATTTAATATTATTTTAATATTCCCCTAAAGTTTTTATTTATATTCTTTTTAAAAATATTAATGTAAGAAAAGATATCTCACCAGCAATTAATACTAGAGCCGTAAAAAAGAAAAGGTTATATATAAATTCAAGGGGACGAAAACAGTAGGTGCAACGATTAAAAGATAATATTCCAACAAATTATTCACATCTTCCTGTTTCCCATTCATGCATGGTGTTCACAATTCGTGTTTGTTGTTTTGGGCCATTAAGAAAGGGACGAACAAGAAGATATTAAGGAACACAAGTTGTCCGACGAGGGGGTCACAGACAATAGAAAATTAAATTTAATATCGTGAGTCATCTTGACCAATTTCCCGCGTTATTCTCTCGCTTAATTCATTGGTCCTTCAATAAAGAATAAAAAAAGGATCAGACGAAAAAGACGAACAGGAGAAAAGGTATACGAGCAAACGAACACGAAATAACTTACATAAAATATTAAAAGATGGTTTGAAACGCAGTGGCGTAGCTTAAGGCTCATATTTGATTTTATTGTTTTCATATAAGCTATAAAATCTAATAATTTAATATTCTTCTCAATAGCAACGGAAGATATTACCGAAATCGACATAAAGTTTCTTATTTTAATCGTAACACCTTGTATTGTTTTTTTCAAAATCAATAAATTTGAAGCAATGACTAACAGCAATCTTCCATAGGAGAATCTAGTTGTATACAGATAAAGAAATAGAAAGTTATCAAAACAGATTTACGTCAGGAAAGTCATCCACAGATGCTATACACACGATTAAACAAATCTTTAAAAAATGCTACGACCGGGATATGGACTTCAGATCATATTCATTAAGCTTAAATAAGCATTCAACAGCCAACAGCCAACATTCAAGAGCACAGAGTGACTAAAGAAATAAAAAATAATAAATAAGATAAATAACAAGGAGACAGACTAGCAAGGTTGCTGTTTAATATATAATATATGCAATGATCAGGAAAAGTATTGAAGATGTTATGTAAAAACTAAGTAGTGAAGCCCAAAAAAGTTGACTAGAAATTAACGATAAAGCTAAGACCAAATTTATGAGAATAAATGGAACGAAAGAAATAAACAATCCAAAAGAAATAGAAAGAGGAAAGATCATTTCTGGGGCGAACAATTTCAAATATTTGGCTCATAATTAGAAGAAGTAGAAAGGAAATCAGTCACGATTTTGCACATAGAATATAATTAGAAAACAATATATACTAGAGATAAAAAAATACTAAGGCAAGGTGAAATACGAAGATGAGCATTTCTAAATAATAAATCGTGCTACTTTTTTCTCTCCCTAGAGCTTCTATTGATACATCCTAAGGTCAAACTTCAAACAAACAACTTGGACTATATACAGTGTCTAAAAGCCAAATGGAATAAATTCATTATTTCGGTTACTGTACATATTTATAAAAAATTCCGAAACACATCAAATTTAAATTATAAATTGACATTCTTCAACGTGAAAATGAGATCCCTACCTTCAACCCCTTTCGAATGGCAGGTGGGGGTTGTACCCCCAGGTACAACCCCCATTTTTTTAAATATGAAGTATAGGCTTGTGATATATCGTTTGAAAGGTCTCTTTATTCTCTATTTAAAAATGTTATCGTTTTTAAGTTTGTTGTAACAATTAAGATAGAATAAAATAAAATCACTTTGTTATCGAAATTTGCTACAACATACGCAAAAAAATGAAATGTAATGCAAAATGTAAAAACAAATATAAAACACCAAAAAGAACTATGAATGTCAATAAAGTAGATGTTCAAAATGTTCACCATGAACATAACATGAACCTATACTTTCCCATACTTACTTAAAAAAATGCGGGTTGTACCTGTCATTCGAAGAGAGTTGAAGGTAGGGATCGCATTTTCACGTTGAAGAATGTCAATTTATAATTTAAATTTTACGTGTTTCGATTTGGCTTTTACACGCTGTATAGATTGAAGCCGTCTCCTGTCTGTATGTTCACTTATTTTAAGGAATGTTTGTTCAATGGATTGTTCAGGATTTGGAATGTAATGAATCGATTATCCGTTTATCGTTGTTTTGCGTTTTATTTTCACAGACTCTTCATCTGTCTCAGTCAACTTGGTCTAATAATCTGCATATTCCGTCTAGTGAGTTATACCCCATGCAATAGGTTTTATAAGTTGACACTACAGAGTTACAGCAGAAATATCTTTCGTGCCATATATATCGGGCAAGATTTGATTTTGATGCACCGTCGTATTGCACGATATAGAGCAAATTGCAGTTAACTTTGCTTCAAGAAGATCAGTTGAAATTATTGGAAAAAGTAGTCAGAAAACGGAATTAAACTTATTTGTGTTCGCAATGTTTCACTGATCAGTGCAAGCATTGGAGCTTTAATTATTTTGTGAATCGTGCACATATTACGTCAAATTTAACAGAATAAATTGGTTTTAATTCGTACGCCACTGGTGGGAAATTTCGGGAATATTGTAGGTGTGTACTTTTAGATACTGGTCGACGGCCATTGAGAAGATGATCGTATAGAAATGGATAAAGAGAAATTTCGTGGCCACCGAGGTATTCGTACAGCTACATATATATAGATATATATTAAGCACAATAACTGGTAGATGGGTAGTTAAGTTTCCAGATAATTTTACGGCATTTGTTTCTTCGAATACCGGACGGTAAGTGAAGTGTAACTTTTTATCGAGCCAGGCCGTGACGGGCAACTTTATATAATTGTATGAAACTGTTGATGATATATGATATTAATACGCGCTTTAGAGTATTATTTGTACACGATCGGCTAAGCTCGCTGAGTGCCGTGGTGAGTATGTATTGTTAATAAATCTATATATAATTGCCTGAGAATGCGTTCTCTTCACACGTATTGTCCTCTGCTAACGAAAATATGCGCCCGCGGATATAATAGTCTGATGATGCGATCGTTGTACAGTCATCAACAAAGATAATGTTATGAAAGATGATCACGACTTCCATCTCCATTAATTGTTTGGAATGAAGTTAATTTAAGCATAGAATCATTTTCATAAAGCACAAAAGCATAATCAATTTTACTAAAATAACTTATTCGATCTGTATAGTCTCTAATTTTAGAGCTATCTTGTATGACGTAGATACATGTGTGCATAATGGGTGACTGACTGAGATCGGCCATTAGAAAGATTAGGGTTCCTAATAATACAAATTTTCTGTAAAGTTGTGTGTTAATACAGTGTAATGAAAGCTATTCACTGAAAATATTTTCAAGATGGCGGCACTTCTGGAGGTACCGAAAATTAATATGAACTTTCTGGTTTTAAATAGAGTACCTAATATGGTTTTCTTTGCATATCCGAAATCTAAACGTCAGTTTAGAGAGACTAGGTTTTTAATATTTGTTGACATTTTCAAATTTTTGAATTTACGTCATGATGTTTAATATGATTTGCACCGATTTTGGAGCAAAATTTCTGAAATTGAGGTTATGGATAGAAGAAACTACAGTTCTTAGAATTACAGAATTAATCGATAAAATCGAAACATCTAGAAATTTTGATAGCAAAACCAATATCCATGAGCGTATATATGGTACTATTTATTTTACATTTTTCCTACTATACTGAAGATAAATGTATTGAAGGGAATTATACATAAATAATTTTAAGTTTCACCCTGTATTATTAATAAGATACCCTAGATAATGTAGTTCTTTGAAATCAGGTTGTTAAGGAGCTGGAGCCGGGACGTGCCCCGGGTTTTTTTTATAATTTTCTAAAATAACGACACAAACAATTTTATTCCATAAGTGGTTTCCACACTGTATATAATTTGCTCACAAAATTAGTTTAAACGGTTTGAATGGCGCTCTATTAATTTCACGTATGAAGTCATTCTGCTTTGGATCACTTTAACATGCTTGTATAGCTGTCTACAGCACATCATTTTTACATCGAAATCAATGAATCGCAGCATTTCTTCCTTCAATTTTGCACGGTCGACTTTATTATTTATTCATAATTTTGTTAAATATAACAGCCTAAGTGCTTTTTAGTTGAAGAGCGTTCTAAAAAGCTCTATACTTTGCAAGATATTCATAAGCATCTTTATTGTGAGTAACGGTTGTAATGATAACTACAAAGAATACACCGTTAGATGTATACTCACTACAGCTCGAACGATTAAGTAGTTGCATTATATGGGCGCCGGTCCTATGAAATATTAAACGGGTTTAAATTGATATTCATAAGTTAAAAAGTTGATTAATTAATTAAATAAAAATAATAATAATTTTTATTTATAGTGGATATAGGTAATGAAACACACATTTTGGAAGGAGTGACACTTTCTTTGGGAAGAATTATGTCAAATTGCACATAAAAATTTTTACTAAATCAATTAAGGTTTTATTCGAGAAGTTTGAACAAATAAAGAACAAATAATATCTGGATTATTGAAACATAAATGCTGAAAGTTTTGTGCAGAATTTGGAAGCATACGAGGTCATCAAATAGACGGATATTGGATGTCGAAGGACGTTAGATATTGGAGGAGTAGCATAAGGTGGTACACGAACAATATTTTTTAAGAATCATTTCAATTTCAAAATTTAATTATGGATTGATTTAGGGCATTTGTAATTTCACGTATTTCCAGTAGTAATATTTCATTTCACGAGTCATATATTTATGAAAGTGAAACTTAAACTACACTAATTTTCCGAACTCCACATAGAATTAATTGATTTTAAAAAGAGTCTCAGCTGAGCCAGGTCATTCTCTGAACTGATTAGTTGATGAAGTTAACAACAGCATCAAAATTGAATTGTTACATAGCACTGTTACATTTCTAAGTATATTTATATAATAACGCTGCGTCATAATATCGCATGCCCAATTGATGTCCCTTCTACACTAATATTTTGTAATGTTCTGATATTTGATTTTATAATTAGTACGATTCATATGAAAATAGTTTATAATTTTTGAAACATCAAACTTTTTGTATTATAGGCATATTTGAGTCGCCGTGGTTAGATTATAGAAGTAGTTTCTTGGATTAAGTAAATCTTACTTGAATCGAGTAAAGTGTTCGTATATGGGAAATATCTATTTGGCTAAATTAAATTTTCATAATTTTTAGAAATATCTATCATTCGTTGTTGCAAGTACTTATGTTGTTCTTGGATAAAATAAATTAGGATTGATATTAAATGCGAGGATTTAAGGGCGATATTTATAGTTCGTACTTCAGGTTGTCGATGCTTGAGCACGCGATTTTGACACATTTTTAAGGACATTCATGTCAAAATCGTGTGCTCATGCATCGGCACAGCCTGAAGCACGAACTATAAATATGACCCTAAATTATTTAAGACAAACACTTACTTATTGTATTCAATATACTAATTACACATGCGATATGTTGTATATGCATGTACATTAAGTTAACTAGTAATGATATAGTATTTCATATTTCACAATAGAAATATTTAACTAGAATGAAATTTATTTTTTCAAAATTTTATCTTTTTTTATTTTAATTACATAATATGGATCGAATTTAACACTATGCCAATTAGAGTTTGAATTTTTAATCATAAAAACACCTTTAGAAACACTATTTTATAAAATGAATTAAATATAAATACAACATTTTATTTAGTTCCAACATGCTTAGATAACATAACGACACCTTTGCCTAATTAACTAAAAATATATTTCTAGATATTAGTTGAAATATTAAGCACATTAACACTTGCAGAAGAGATCTTTTATAAACAATATACTATATCTTAAGAGTACTTAAACAGATTAAAATAAATTTAGTATCAATAGTTTAATACAACTTCTACCAAGATAATAAAATTAATGTATTACCACTTATTAAAGAGGAACCAATGTTTGACACATTCACAAAACATCTAAAAAATAACTGAAGGTTGATTTTACTGATATTTACATCCCCCACTTCAAATGAGGTCTTCATTATAGAAAATATTTACTTGATTATAATATTTTTTTAAGAAAATCATCAAGTAAACATAATTTTTTGATTTTAATATATTTTCTATTGGCAAGAAAATATTTATTTGTTTCAAATTATATTCAAAGAAGTCTACATCTTTGGCCCAAGAATAGATTGTGCTCAGTGTTGTGTGGGAAAAGCTTTTGTCATAATAGATCTATCATTCGTTGTTGGAAGCAAAATAGTTAACAGCGTAGCATTACATATAGCGAAATATAGCGCTGTAACAAAGCCACTGCACACATTTAAACATTTTCTTGTACTAAAAGTACTGTAAACGAATTGAGGACTAAATTCTACTAGAAAACTTTAAATGAAAATTGCTGCACTTTTTCATGGATGGATTAATTGTGCAAAGCTAGTACCAAAAATATTGTTACCATGTGAGTGAAGAATAAATTTAAGTTTAATACGAGGCATAATGTAATGATAGCTTTAAAACATCTCAAAAATTACTCTCAGTTGATTCTAAATTTTACGCATAAAGTCAGTTCTAATATCAGACTTCACTCAGCAATTTGTTTTAGATCATCAGTAACCTCTGAAGTAAGTGTCTGGTTGACATTGCATAGATTGTGCTTAAAAGTTTGGAAAGCCAGTTCAAAATCACGCTTTATCAACTGAATAAATTTTCTTAGTATTGATGGGACTTATCTACTAGGCCCAGATATGTTTGTAGCTAGGAAAAATTCAAATAGTTCATAAATTTGTTTTTTACCATAGGGAAAATATTTGTTTAGGATGAGAACTGTGTACTGGGGTTCCGCACAGATGCTTTCTAATATTAGATGTAGAGTATTGCCGTTTAGTTTTGGAATTTAGACTTCTGGAGAAGAACTTGATTGCTGCAGTTACATCATCTTCGTCGTACAGAAATGACGAAAGTGAGTTCATACAATATCTTTTACGAGAAAGTCCTTTTGTTTATTGCAATGGTATACAGTGGATTAAATATGTCTTAGGAATCCTATCCCATGTTTCTAACGAATGGAGATTATTTATAGACTGCTGTGAATGGGAAATCATAAATCACACGATTATGAACAAGTTTAATCAATATCACCTATTGAAATTTAAACCCCAGTGAAGAGACTTAAATTTTTAAACTAATGTAGGTATTCAGTGTTAGAATTGGATTGGGATATAAATTCTGTTCCATTTCATTAAATAGTCCAACAAAATAAAATAGCACTTGCATTGCAACAAAATATTTAGTTACAAACCTCATTAATAGTTCCAACATGGGTTGTTGTTATTACAATTGCCGCAACTATAGTTCTTAAAATTATCTGAATATAAGTAAAATTCTATCTTGGATTTGGTTCCCATCTCAACAGGTTCTTGCTAAGATATACGTATCTTACATATCCATTACTATTTTATATAATTTTTTTCCCTAAGTCAAATCAAGTTATTTAATGATTTTGGTAAAATAATAGTTTTGTTATCCAGTAAGGCTAAGACCATGTAACTAAATTTCAAGTTAGGTAAAGACGTGTTATGACATAGGAAATCGTTTGATTTCTATTTTGACAAAATAAATGTATAGTAACGATTATGCTGAAGAATTTAAGGACAACATTGATGACCGACGAGTCATTAAAAAATTTCGCTACTGCAACCATTCCGAACCTACTTCAGTCTTGTTAATGGCGACGATAATAACTAAAAATTGCATCTCCTTGGAATGCTACGTCTCGAAGAATTTCTTTCTCGAAGTATCCGGAGAACAAGTTACAAAAGGAAACAAAGAAAAGGAAGCGCTGCACAGTATTTTCCCATCCGAATTCAATGTGAAGAAAATAAGAACACGAAGAAAACCATAATACCGGGATCGAGTCGTCATATTCCAACTCACCGGCTGGCAATATTTGACCAATGTGTGTGAAAATTTTTATCGAGCAATGGCGCAGTTGGAGTTCGAGAAGGAATAACTGATGGGCGCGCCTACCGTACGGAGATTGGCGAATGCCATGCCTGGAGGTGGAGCCGTGATCCACGTGCACGGGACCACACGTGTACAGAGACCGGAGTGCATCAGTGCTACAAAGAACGCTGCTGTGGGTGGTCAGATGGGATAGGAGGCTCCACCTTAAGATAATTGCTCGGGTATTGTCGTCAGTGGTCGATACGCCAACCACCCCTACTACCCCCGATGTTAAGTAAATAGTGTGGTCCAGGTGATATTGTTTATTTTTTGCGCTTGTGACGGTGTATCTTGTGAGTGCGCTGGCTTCCCCAAGTGCCGTTCATCTAACCGTCGTCGAATGCAGAAATGAGGGTTTCGGTGGTGCTGTTGTTGTTCTTTCTGTATTTTGTCGGTAATTGTGTCGGGGAGGTTGACTCCAAAAGTAAAGGACGTGGAAAGGGTTCCATGTGGTGGTAGGTGGCTCTTCTTTTATTTATTCTTCATTTACATTTTATATTTATCACTGTATATGCAGATAACATACTTTACTAACATTTCGCTTTTGGAGGATTATTTCTTAATTTTAAATGAATTAACTTCACTTAGATACGTAATAAGAAGATGCATTACAGATTAAAAATAACTAGCTGGTAGTAAATATTACTAATATTTGAATAAATTTTTATTACAATCAAAATCTTTTAAACATTATTTTTATATTCAATTTAAAATATTATTCAGAGGTAATTTTGGAAGGACTATAGGTATATTGAAAGCGTAATATTTCTTACGACACGGCAGGTTGATACGAAATAACTCCGCTAGCAATAATTAATAATCCTGTAGTGTTTATATTACACTAAATTTATACGTGTTAGAATGATTTAGTGTCTATTTGATTATCTTGAATTTCACTTAGATTTATTCTTAACCGGATTTACTGTTTAGCGAAATAACCGCTAGATGTCACGTTCAACGAGAAATGAAAAATGTTCAAGTAGAATTTAAAGGTTCTAGTATTTCCAGATATCTTAATTTAAATTCTTAAATTCTGCAAACTGTTCATTATTCTTAGTACTTTATTAAAGAATTTTTTTAAATTAAAATTAGGAAGATTTTTGCTGTCTCTGTCATTTAATTCTGGTTTGGATTTATTGCGTTATTTGCAAATAAAAGGTAAGCCATATATAAAGGTTTGGATTATTTCTAGCAATAAAATTAGCAAAATACTATAAAGAACGGGGAATGCTGAGATGACTGAGAAAAATTACTTTCATATTCTTTAAGCTTATAAGCTTTCGTGGTTAATTAGAGATTATAAATAACGGTTTTTAGATATATTAGATAGATTGGTAACTTACAACGAAAAATCGAGCTGTCTTGTATCTCTCTATCTTCGCAGTCCAAAGCTATCCAAAGTTGCACCTTGTAAAAATTTTAGGTATTGCCGACACTCAGAGCAAGTAACTACATCTAAATTAACAGTATAGGTAGAAGAACGGTTTAATAAACGATATAATATAAACTGTATTATGCATAGGGTTTTCATAAAAAGATAATTTGTTTAAAAGAATTGTATGGGGCAAACCTCTTAATCAGCAAGAACTCTTGATCACTAAAATGTGTAAAAAGTTTATATATTTTGGGTACATATGTAAATAGGTATATATAAATTGCAGCAAGGACAAATTGGGATTAAAAGATTCTGATAATGATCGAGTGCATGCTGAAAGTTTTCATCAGGGGACACATTAAGCTAACTAATACAATGAATTTTATTCAAATCGTAATGAAGTCCAACAGTACTCCCGCCAGAAATTGTTATAGTCAAAGCAGCTATTTATTTGAGCAACGTTATTTAACGATAATCTAAGATCATCTATAAAAGAGATTTGAATCTTTGCACTGAATCATTCAGCCAATAAATTGGACGGATTGGACAAGATAGCTTGACACTTTTGTCAAGCTATCTTACATAATTTCGACATTTAAATGTCAGGAGTGATCAGTTCGGATCTCCTTCAAATATTAATATGTGAATATTTTCTACTTACTTACATCAATATCTAAAGAAAAATATGCTCATTGTGTCCTCTTTATACAATGTTTGGTCGAAATGAATGTAGCAGGAATACAGTTTGGAAAAGATCCTATAATAGTCAACTGTCCTTTCTGTCAAATAACTAGTATGACTGTTATAGAATGTCACACTGGCGCAGCAACGCATATAGCAGCAGTCCTTCTCTTTTTTGCATGCTGTTTTCTTGTTTGGCTACCGTATGTTACTGATTGCTCCAAAGATACAATACATTATTGTGGTAGGTGTCGAGCATATTTAGGAAGACACAGGATACTAGATCTTTAGTTATTTATTATTACTTTATTATGTTTAGTAAAAGTTATTATATATCATTATTATAGTTGTTTATTGTTTTAATTTTACAATAAAAAATTGTTTTAAATTTATTATTAGCTGATATGCCTGACTGCATATTCTAAACTAAGATATATTTTTAATACGAAAATGCCAGTGAAACGTGTTGAAACGTGTACAACTGTCTGAAAGCAGTAAATACAGGATATACGATATTGGAATAAAATCTCAGATTTATTCTTTGTTACATGAAGTATTATTACTCAAGATTTCGTAAGACGTCTTTGGAAACATTTTTCTATTTAAAATCCTAGTGCATCATTCTTCTGGAAAATCTCTCCGATCGATTTATTTGCGTAAATTCCAGAAAATTTTTCCAATGATGATAGGTTAGTCATGATTTACAAAAAAAAGACCATTACACTTAATTAAAACTTTCAATTCGACCTTGCAAGGTTACATATTTGCACGAAATTTTGACTCACATCTAAAAAATGCGCAATATTATCAATAAGATGTGATATTCATAGAAATAGCACGTCAATTGCTACTACATCTGTATGATGCTACTAGATATTGATTCATTATGAACCTTCAAGGTAACTAACCGGAATTAATGCTTCATAATGACTATGATTAATACTTCTTTTTTCTAACGATTAAATGTGTAATGAATTAATCGAACAATTACTGCAATGTATTCACATAATTCAAACCTATTGCTTTAATAGCCGGTAAATATTGTTAAAAGGATATAAATAATATAGAAAATAGGACTACGCTTCGTGCTAGAATGACAGCTACGTAGTCATGAATATTTATAAAATGTAAATGATCATCATATACATGTTTGAAGCAAATTAGACATAAATAACAACAGAAAACGTAGACACAAAAAATTTATATATAAGAGTAGTTTTAACGATACTTTAACAGAATAATGACGTTGTTTGAACGTTTTTGTGCATAAACAATGAAATTCGTACACGCTGAAAGTAAAATCACTCTCAAACATGTAAAGAGGCAGTACCACAAGCACATCTACTGAGACTAGCTAATCCATCATTGATTTTCTTTATATTTTGATTTTTTTGTGGCGTGATAACTTGGCGTAAACATATACTACGTGATCTTACAAAATGATCGATTACGGTTTTATGCTGATGCGACCGCATAAATAATTCAATTCGCGTTAATATCGCTGTAATTAACTATTAAATAAGATAGTGTGCGACCTCAATAAGTTTAAGATGCGCAAAATACGGCGCATTCTGCGGTTCACCGCGAAAACAGAAACGAAATAAATTATCCTTGCAGTGTGTGGCTTTTATTTACGACTGTGGCCCTCTAGCGGAAGCGACAATAACAACAACAGAACATCAACATTAAAACAGGCCGTTAAAATACCAATAGAGTACAAATAATATTATTATGTTAATGGTTAGTAATTCTATTTATAGCTGTTGGATGCTTATCTAACACCTGTCAAAGGTATATCGTAAAGTCAGTGTAATATGTTTGATTAATAATTGTGCAATTCTATCACAAAGAGACGCCGGTATTTTAGTTCTACACGATAAAGAAAATTATGTATTTATACATATTTAGTTCCGAATAGAAAGATAATAAATGATTTTCTATAACATTGTATTCTCTAACCTTATTAGAATAACATAGCAGTTAGCTATGAATTATAACAATGGAACAATATTATTATAAATATTTGCTCAATTGGTGAAATTTTCTGCAATTCCATATAGTTTCAGACAGATTAAATATTTGTCACACGAAATTGCGTTCTAAGCAACAGTATGTATAATTCTGCTCTAATGTTATGTGCTAAAATTCTATACGTAGGTGTTAGTCATATGATAATACTAATTACAATGTTATTTTCACTCCTGATATGTAAAATCTACATTTACAAATGTTGTTTTTTACTGTCTTATTGTTATATAGTTGCACTATCCGAAGGTTTTATTCATTTAAGTTTGAATTGGAAATAAAGTTGGCAAAGATAATTCGATATTTCAACCGATCAAATTAATACATGTACGTTGATAAGTCGTTTGTTTATGTTTATAAAGTCGTTTCGTAATATTATATTATAGTCAAATGCCCTATGAATGCTATTCTTATAGTTTTGACACTTTGTAAATATATAGTAGCTTGCTGTGATGGTGATCATCAAATCGTAGAAGTAGTTATTTTGAAGCGAAAAGCCACGCGTTTTGACAGCTAAACTGTCATTATCAAGGCAATAATAAAACTGAGTTTAAGGGTTGAAGTGTTTAGAATTCTACTTCTCCACCAAGAGATCCAGTAAAGAACTTCTCAAAGTTGTTCTAAAATGCACGGTTTGGCTTTCTCTTCTCTAACTACTGCATTACAGAGAAGATTAAGCAAGTATTTGAGATCAGGGATACCATGTCTGTTATTTTCCTTGATACCGGCAGAACTATCCATAGGATCTGAGACAAAATTGATTCATAGAAAACTGTAACAAGCGCATGATCAGAGCTACGAGCGATCCCTAAATTGGCGCCGTTTTTTGAATAGGGCTTAAATCTGTTGTCGACAACGTCCACCTTCAATAGAGTTTGACGATGACATAGCTTGATGTGCCCTTCGATTGCTGCCACACTATGGCATTGTACGTAAAGAGATTTGTACAGTTCATTATTAGGATGAATCAATGGAGTATTGATCTGGTGGTATATTGCAAAAACGTACCAGAAAACAGATTCTAAAGTAGACTATTTCCATCAGTCACATGGTTCATAAGGAATATGAGCGTTTGTCAGTTTCCTCATTTCATGAATCTCTCATGCAAGTGTTCTTCATAACTGAATCTTTTTTGCAGCGGTATTTAACCTAATAGCGTAGTTAATTTAAAAGAACGAAAAAAAAACAAAAAAAACTAATTGAGAATAACGACGATAGTAATGTAATAGTAGGCTGGGACTATCAAGAGCATAATGGACAACGGGTTGAACACTTTCCACGGTAATTAATAAACAAATTAATACATAAAATTAATAGGTAACTTACTTATTTCAATGTTGTTATGAAGTATATTCAGATACACTGAATTTGTTCTATAAGAAGTTCTTTTGTTGCATATGACATTGTATTATAAATCTTGTTATGTTGTTTATACCTGTATGCCATTAAATTATTCCATTCATAAGGCAGGAAATTTTAAGCAAATTTAATTTTGAATTTCAGTGGTTCAGTTAGGAGTATTTAGTTATACGAAACAGTGTTGTAAATCTATTATGCATGTATAAAATCAGGTATTAAAATTTACATGTGAAAAGATAAAGTAGGAATTTAAAAATAAAATGTATAAGTAACATTTATATCTAAGAACAATAAAAATCTGTTTACTGAATCTAAAAGCCAAAATTAAAACGGCAATAAAATTAATCTTATCTATACCTTGGAATGTATACATATGTAGATGGTAACAAATTTTATAAAAACCAAGTTAAACAATATTAAACAGACCTATCTTTGTCTACATTTAAAAGGTAGATAATATGATTTTGATTTTGCATTTAAAACAGTGTGGTTGATTCGGAATTACAGAAGATTTTTCTGGAAATTAAAGAAATAGCTCAAGTTTAAGCAAGAATATATGTCCAAGTTGATCTCCAGGAATTCTGATAAACTAGGTGTAATTAAAATCGTGGAAACTGTTACAGTTTCTACTGAATAATATTTTGAGTTATTCAAAGTCATAAACGCATTACAGATCAGGTTATGATTATGTATTGTATGTAATTAACATGGATGTAAAGGGGGATAAAATATGCACGAATTAGTTTGTACAAATACTAAAGTGCAGAATCATCCCTTCTATTATAAAGATAATTTATTAAGAATAATGTGTTGGAATAATGTCTTACAATATACAAAACACGCCATTAGTGTAGTTACTGAGGACAATAAAATTTTAGGTACTAATTCTTTCGCTTAAACTAAAGTTTCTATAATAATAGGCTGCAGCAAGAAATTTCATTGCATGCCTTCGCAAATTTAACAAAGCATTTCAATGAAAAGGAGAGTTAATAGATTAATCCATTTTAACGACCAATACTTCCTTGTATTCACAAGATTATGTATTCAGATGATATATAAATCAAAGAAAGAATATTTATATCTTTATTACTTATGAATAATTAAGGAGCTACAACCCCATTGTTTGTTCAACAACAAATATTCCATTGACCTAAATGGTTTATTGTAGCAATAGCAGTAAATATCTATTGGTGTGTTGGGCACGATCGGTCACTCTAAAGGTTTAAAAAGGCATATTAAAGTATAAGCTACCCTTTACGAAGATTTAGAATGCCCCAGAACGTACCTTTCGCAAGAACAACTTTGACGTATTAACCTGTGTTTGTATTGTAAATGAGACGGTGTATCATATTTTATTTCATTTCCACGTAAATCGGATAAGTACACATAAATTCACAGTTCCGATTGAGTATACATAACGTATGACAAGTTTACGGTTATCGTTTGTTTGTTCCTTATTTCTTATTTTACATCTAAGTTTTCTTTAATAATTTGTTTGCATATCAAGCGAAATCCAATGAAAATAGACCGATTATTTATCCGTTCTCTTATTTATAATAAACGATAAGTCATTATCTTCTAGATGTAATAATTACGTGTTGGATGTATTTACTATTAATATGAAAAGCATTATTCAACGGCTTTTTAAAATAGATTTTCTCGGACAATTGTTAATAATTGATTTATTAACACAGAGACTTGTTAGCGATAAATTATATCTTGATAATTACAATTTATTTATAATCGTTCTCGATAATTGCACGGTTTGAGTTAATAGTTGTGAAGTGCAACATACATATTCTTTTGACTATCATTAGGAAATGTTGTGACATAAATACACATTGTTAAAAATTTAGTATTAAATAATTAAACTTGCTTGATGAGCCGGTGTTTATGGAATAGGTCCAATATTGAAATTTTAAATTTTAAAATTATTAACACGGAGTTTTTGTAACGAGTAAATTTTATTTTCTTAAGTAAACTTATGTATAATGATTAGCTAGTGCAAAACACCGTTTAATCTGTTTTTTACGTTATTACGTTACAGCAAAATATATTTCTAGCCTTATCGTTCCAAATTCTTTCTTGAGAGTATTTAGTTTGGACCGTAAAAACCTCCATAGAAACCAGCACCAGCTTTAGCATTACCATTTGCAAAAGTAATCATATAAAATGTTTTTGAATTCTTTGAGGCATTGCACAAAAAAATCGTACTTTAGTGTATTGGTGTTGGATTGATGTTCCCTTGATGACCTCCGTTATTTGACAAAGCGATGACATTATCCACAAAAAAACCTGATTCGAATTCAAATCAAATAGTTTTACATATTAAATTTAATTGAAAGATAAATAAATAATTGATAACGAAACATCATTAGATAACGTTTATACCGATTACAAACAAAATATTAGGTATTCATTTGTTTTATTTCCGCGTTAGAATGGTAACGGCCTTCTGTCGAGTTCTCTCATCCTACCAACATAACGCTAGGAACCGAAAACAAATTAGCTCTCTAAACAAACACCAATTATTACAGATATAAATAATATAACAAATTGAAGTTAACACTTTTTTGATAGGAAATTTTCCATATCGTAAACACTTTTTGAAAATTTTGGATGCATGAAATAATTATATAAAAACCTATTTAACTCGCTCGATTTTCTTAAACTTACTATTACCAACACGTATAAAAAGAAGATGTATATACTCGGTTGACACTATTAAATTTTTACTCTAAAATATTTACCACCAGTAACACTAAAAAAAGACAGTTTACCCCTGGGAATTGAAAACACAATTTGTGGCAAAAATCTGTTTTCGAACTGACCGATATCTGCATACAATATCAGTTAAAACATCACTCAATAAGTCTTGTGTCTAACCAAGAAAAACATTTTTTTTTCAAAATTCCACTTTATTCATCAACATACTCTTCTTCAAGAGCGACACATTCATTCCAACGGTCTTCTAACTTTTCGATACCCTTTATGTAAAACGATTTGACTTTGCTCTCAAAATAACTCGGCAATCAGTTTTTAATGTGAGCCAAATTTCTTTTTCTGAAGTACCTTTTTCATATCTGCAAAAACCAGTACTTGTTGGGGGCCAAATCTGGATAGTACGGGGGCTAGGGAAGCAATTCAAAGCGTAATTCAACCAATTTAATAATCGTTTTCATCGACTTGTGACACGGGGCATTGTCCTGGTAAAACAGCACTTTTTTCTTTTGCATGTAGGACAATTTTTTCCTTGATTTCTGCACTCAATCGATCCAGTAATGCCATATCTAATATTCACTATTGATAGTTTTGCCTTTCTTAAGATAGTCAATGAACAAAATTCCATACGCGTCTCAAAATACGGATGTCATAATCTTGTCAGCCGACTTTTGATTTTTTGGTCTCTTTGGACGACTTTCACCGGCTGTTGTCCACTCAGCTGACGATCTTTTTGATTCAGGCGTGTAGTGGTGGATCCATGTTTCATACATTGTCACATATCGATGCTAGAAATCCTTTTTATTTTTCTTGAACAGCTCCAAATAGCGCTCTGAATCGTCGACCCGTTGTGATTTCTGGTCCGGTGTGAGCAAACGCATGCCAACATTTTCATGTAAAATTGTCAAAACACTACCTTCTGATATCTTCGAGATGTCAGCTATCTCACGCAACTCCAGTTTACGGTCTTTTAAAATTATTTTGTGGACATTTTTTATGTTGTCCGGAACAACTGCCGATTTTAACAATATTTTACCCCATCAAAGACCAGTGTCTAATCAACACACGAAATTCCTTTCTATCCATCGTCTTGAAAGTTACAAAACTGGGGTCACTGAAATGACTGTAACCTCTAAAGTAACGATCAGAATGCCATGAAAATTTGACACATATTGTTTAAAGGTTGAGCAAGTTTTTCTTTATAAAAATTTGTAAAGAATTTACGAAGATCTCTTTAACAAGAATTTTCAGATTTTCTTGTACTTATGTACTACTGTATAAATAACTGTAAACTTCATAAATCTTTCTTCTAGGTACGTGGAAATTAACATAATAAATGATCAAATAATAGATACCTTTAATAGTATAAATGTATAGGCCCTTCATGTATAATAGTAGTTCTACGTGACAAATACGATTATCTAGTTTTTTAAATACTTATATCTTTTTCAATTCTTATGTTGTTGCTGTCTTTCCATAGTTTTCCACGTAATATTACCACGTTATTGCACACTATCGTAGTGCAATGTGTCTCGCTGTATTACTTGCGATATAAAGGGACATGAGTTATTAAGGGAATATTGTCTCATTGAATCCTTTCCCGATCCTATCCACACTTTTTCGCAATAAATCACCATTTTACATGCATAAATATACCGTGCAAACAATACATGAATCATTATATTTCCAATCTCGTACATTCCAAGGACCACATTAAGCGGTGTTTTATTGTCAGTCTATATGGACGATACATCCTCCGTAGTCAATACAATTTATCAGCGTAAATGAATTGCGACAAATAAATAGCAGCAGACAGGACTTTAAAATACAGCATTATCCTCTCAATGGAAGTGTAAATCGTCGGTAGTATTCGCTACGAAATCTGCACACAGTTATAGGTCTGATATGTCGATGCTGCACTGCAACTCGAAAAAGATACTTCCGTCATGTGTGTACATACGTTGCTGTTCTAACCCAGCGTCGATATTTCCAGAGTTTCTATTTAACTGGCGTGTATGTTGCGTGTGGTAGAGCTGTAGATTGTTTCGGAGAATGCTACTTTGACGGTTACGAGTTTACTTATGATTTTAAACGTTAGAGCGCTCTTAGTATCCGGTTTAACAAAATTTGCCTTTTCGTGATGTGGATTGATATTCCCAAATATACTAAGAATAATATTCTAAATGATAGTTTTAATTCATAATATTACGTAATAAAAATGTATTATAAATGTAAATAAATATTGTTAGGTATTATATCTATTATGTAGTATGTATATACAGACCGTTATATTGATTGTATAGGACAGTATACTAAATAATTTTATAGCCTTCGTCGTTGTGGGTACAAAATCTAAATTGTAGGGGTTACTTGCCTATATTATACCAATTTTTGCATTTTTACTTTTAGCTTTTATATATTAGAGTATATGGCGTTCGACGTAATTCCATTAGAAAGTTACATTCTTCACTGATGTCATTTTAAATTCTAGTCATTATAACAGTGTAATAAGCAATAAATGTATTAATTTTTTGGAAGCTCAGGAAAAGGTACGATATGTAATACCGGTTTCTTAAATCGTACTCTCGGTTTCCTAATTCGTACCTAATGCGTAGCTATAGAATTTGCCAGCTGAAATTTAAATTGTACACTAACGAACGCAATAACATTTTATTATTATTTATTTAATGAACTATTCTAAAAACTTGAAATGATATTGGCCTATACCTAATATATAACGTTTACCGACAATTTATACAAACAAATTTCTTAAGTTCTTAAGTCCTTTAAGACTTCGCTCCTGCACGTGATTCATGAACCCATAATTTACATTCAAACAATGCACCGTATCTTCTATGGCGTTTTCCTCAAATACAAAACAAAACCATTCATCTGGTTGGATTTCAATAACAACATCAGATTGTGTAGAGGTTATAGATACATTTGGATCGATATGTAGTTTCCTTTTTATAGCTAAACGCTTCTTGTTTCGCCTTTTGATTTCTTCTTTTACTTGTTCCTGTTGGCACTTTTGTCCGTGTTCTTTGATTTTATTTTTCCCATTTTCATTTTTAATTCTTTCACTTTTTCTTGTGCAGTCTGTAATTCTTTAGTTAACAGCAAGTTGTTTCGGTAAGGGCTACATGTTAATATCGTTGCTTTTTGAATTTGTGTTCTCTTTCTTGATTGTGATACTGTTGGGATAGCAGAGATAGGTTCAATTAGAACGCTGAGTTTATTATTTGCAGGGGACAGAAGTTAATCAACACAACTCGACGAAGTTTGGCTTTGACTGCTATTTGGATTAGGTATTGCAGGGCAGCTTACTACGATAGATTCATTTTTTCTGTAAGTTATGTCCTGAGTAACATCAATTAATGACATGAGGTTGCTTGTGCAAGCATTAGTAGCATTTTTATCAGGTTAATGAACTTGATTGGGATTTAGATTTTCAGCAGGATAAAAGTCCCAGTCTTTGAATACAGTACGGTCTACTGGCCAAATTCCGGTAATTCGAAAACCGCTATTGTCCCGCTTTTCCGTAAGCTTCAGCTGCTAATGCAGCCACTTGATATTGCGTTACACATAAACCAGGATTGGTACGTAGCCGCTTTTCCACTGCTCGAGTATAGTATCCTTTAAAAGGTTTGAAAAGCGTCCTGTCTAAAGGTTGTACACGATGAGTAGTATGGCCAGATAACTGCAGCATTATTACTCCAGTGTTTGTGGCAATTTCTAACGCCTCCAGGTTTTTAGAGTGGGTTGTGTGGCCATCCAAAACGAGGAGAACTTTACTGCCTACGGCTGGTTTAACAATGTGTACAAATTGTTGTAACCATTTAACAAATAGATCACTTGTCATATAACCTGTGTCCAATACATCCACCACACTTCCTGGTGGGACACCAACCTTAAGGTCATTCGCCATTATTCTCCGTTTGAATATGAACATGGGTGGTACGTAGATACCTGATGCACCTATGCAACATACAATTGTTGTGTTAACCCCTCGTTCACCACTTGATATGCCCCCGACTAGTCTTTTACCTTTTTGAACTAATACCTTTTGGCACTTATTTTGAACTATGCTGATT
Organism: Holotrichia oblita; assembly: GCA_023690525.1. Lineage (NCBI taxonomy): Eukaryota > Metazoa > Arthropoda > Insecta > Coleoptera > Scarabaeidae > Holotrichia > Holotrichia oblita. The sequence continues at coordinate 118,336,315 of CM043017.1, forward strand.
CCCGACGCATCGACGTTGAAAATGCGAGTGGAGAATTGTATCTTAAACGTAGCGTTGTAACTGCTACCTTTAATTGCATGCGATAAGAAATTAGATTGGGTATTAAAAGAAATAGAACCTATAATCTAGATATTTAACGAAAAGATTTCCGAGCTTTCATGCTAGAAAAGTAGTTAACTACTTTATAAAATAATTTTGGATATAGTAACTAGAGGTCAGCAATAGGATCAATCTTGTGATCTAAGATTGATAACTTGTTATCTACATGTACGATTATCTCCAAACATTACAGCTTGCTTGAAAAAAGCAATAAAACGAATTTGCACCTTCATTATGTTTAGGTAAATGAAACGCATCGAATGCTCTCATAATGACAACATTGTTGCTGATGAATTAATGTTCCAGAATGCGATATTCAACGCTACTAGTTGGCACTGATATTTGCCAACTTACGTTAAATAAAATGAATTTTATAAATGTTGGCTTCTCATCCTGGAAATATATCATTCTGAACAATTTAGAAGTATTAGCTATTTCTTTCAAAAATTTACTATTGTGGGTAATGGAACCGGTGATAGTTCTTGATAAGATCATAATAATATATTCTATAAATAGAAATTTATATTTAACAATAGCTATAAGATAGAATGAACTAATGATCTTGTACATTATTATATAACTCCTTGTGGGTTGCTATATAGGTGTAGCAAATGCCCTATCAAGCACCAATACTACAATATGTTCGAATTGTTGACATTTTGACCATAGTGCTGTTGTGTTGTATTAGATTCACCAGCATTGTGATGGAAATGTCGTCATTTCAAACAAACTGGCAGCATTTATTCAGAAGAAACGGGTAGGTATAAAGTACGAGACAAAATAAGAAAAATCGTCAAACAACATTCGACTAATGAATAAAAAAAATGAAAAAGAAACAAAAACAATAAAAATAGACACAAGACTAGCCATTTCGACACGTTTAATCGTAGCGGGCCGCGAGAGCGATAGTGGAGCACCAACAAATGTGTTTTTGGTCACATCATTTGTCTGCGGAACTCCCGTAATATTTCAGCTGTCCTTTGTTTCCGATATGCACCACGTCGAGAAGGGTTGATCGAGATTCGGGGATGACATGCGCATTAGTTTTAATCCCCGATGATGATTTATTAACTAGCGCGTGTCGAATTCTTTTGTTTTCCTTGGCGATGCATTTATCCATCTCTTTGTTCGATATTCTTTTATTCATTTTTCCTTGGTAACAAAATAAGCGTAAAACTATCAGATTAAATGTACAAGTAATGAACTGTGAATCTGATTGTATTTACTAAAATAATTAATTTGAATCTTTCTAACTCTACTGAATATATTTTTTATGTTTCTAATGCAAGGCATATAATCATGCTGAAGAGTTATTACTCCGAGAAGCAACAAAATAATACGAAAGTACTTATTATTCATTTGCATACTCGATATAACTGATTTAGAACTTAGAATAGTACCTATAGCGAATGACTGTGTTAAACATACATTAACAGTCAAGATCTTACTTAGCTTTCTTTTACAGTAATAACCACAGAAGTTGCTTGTGTCATTTCAAGAAATATTATAACCGCACTGAGATCTCAAACAACCTAATCAAATTAGTAGTTCATTGTTTCATGCACTAGATATTTTAGTTATACTCTTAAATACAGCTTATTCCCGCTAGCTAGTAGGCATGCGTTACGCTTTCACGCCACACATAACAAATAATATAAAATTATATACAGGGTTGTCCATTTAAAGTGTAACACTGTAATATCTTCGAAACAATTAGTGTTATGAAGAAAAGTGTTAGACAGAAGTTTAACTATATGAAGGGACTCATTCGATGGCGCTACTGTTGTCACTATAAAGAAAGACACAAAGGTCATAGCAAGGTCAACTCTCCTTTTTCAAATAGCATATGATATTTTCTTATCAAATTCTAAAAGAGCAATAAGTTCTGAATAGAAAAATAGTAAACCACATATAACCTCAAATTAATATTAATTAAGATATTTCGAAAAAATGAGGACATAATAAAAGTCAGTGCAGCAATGTTTTTCCTTCGTTTGTTAAATGTGAAAGTAGAAAATAAATGTTAATAGTAGCTACAAATTGTTTACATAAGGTAAATAGTGGAAGAACGCAGACGGCTATCGAATTAGATGTTCAAATTAGCGGCCATAAGCCCCAATGTACTTTTGTATTCGCGCAGAAGAATCGCGAATACAATTAGACGAATTTTGAGTGTACAATATCCACTTGTTGTATATGACACGGAACCAACAACACCAGAAAACATGCAGCAGAAAATAAAACATGCATGTGCAGACATTTCTGAAGACATCTTACTGCGTGTGCATAGGGATTTTTCTGTGCGAATGCAAAAGTGCATTGAGGCTGGTGGCCGCCAATTTGAACATTTAATTCGATAGTCGTCTGCTTTCTTCAACTGTTTACCTTATGTAAATAATTTGTAGCTACTGTTCACATTTAGTTTCTTTTACATTTACAAAACGAAGGAAAAACATTGCTGCACTGACTTTTATTATATCCTCATTCTTTCGAAATATCTCGATTAATACGGGTCGATGGCCGCAGTGGTTAGGCGGCTGACTATTGTTGTGAGAGGACGATAGGTGCCGGGGTTCAATTCTCTGGAGGGACGGTGACATTTTTTCAGAGAGTTTAATCCCGGATCGACTTGCCATTCGCTGTTGGGAGCAAAGTGATTAACAGCGCGGCATCATAAAAGGCGATATGATGCTGTCACAAAGCCAATTGAACACAACATACACACACAAAAACTACACCGCGAGAGTTGCAGTGATAGCCAGACAAGCGATACAGTTTACGGAGTCACTGCAACTAAGCACCCACCACATTAAAAAAAAATATTAATTTCAGGTCATAAGTGGTTTACTATTTCTCTATTCAGAACTTATTAACTTTATATAATTTTGCAATTAAAAGTTATGGTGTTGTGATATAAGGTCGGATAAAAAAAGTTATAACAAAATTTTTAATGTTAACATTTTAGATTGCACTCTATCTTAATTTCAAATTAGACTAGATGATTACAAATGGTTATAAAACTATAACAATTATTCAAATCGTTTATCGTTTAAAATTTTTGAAACTACATTTGTTTGAAATGCTGTCCATGTAAACTTCAGCACAAATTCACTCTTATGACCGAGGAGGTCAGCAGTCCCTACTTATCAATCTGTTCCCAAAAAAACGGCTGTAGGTAATCTAACCGTCGCTGTGCAGTTTGAGCTGCATCACCGTCCTGTTGAAAATAACCAAATTCATTGTTTTATTCATTATCAAGAAGTTGTTCCATAAACGGATTTAAAATCAGATTTTGCATCAATGTTTTGATGAAAGAAAATAGGACTGATGATTTTATTTTTTTGGACATCGTTAACCATACTATACCATATTTTCTGAGGATGTAACGGAGTCTCTACAAAAATATGAAAATTTATGGAGACAAATTCTATTGCTCTGTGAATTTTTCATATTCGCTTAGATGAAACCATGCTTCGTCGCTGAAGAAGGTAATATTTGAAATATTGTCATTGTTTTAGACTTTGTTGAAACATTATCTTGCAAGCCTTTTTGGCAGATACATTTCTCTGGGCTGATAAAGATTTGTTTGGATTAACACCTATTTTTTGATTCATATCCGCAACAATTCCTTCAGTAAGAAAAATAAGGCCGAGCTGCAGATTTTCCCTTCACTACACTCCTTGTTCTACGAAATCCATCTATTACACAACGAAAATGATGTAAAAAGAATCACATGTACATTCTACGTCTAGAAATTCTTCTCTAAATTTCCGGTGACAATTTTGATAGAAATAATCCCATATTTTTTCATCATTGCGTATTCCAGAACGAAAATATGTCGCAACAATAAATTTATTGACCAGAGAAAACCATCATTAACCTAAAAACGAATTTTGGTTATATTTGTACCGCCTGTTATGATTACTGCGTCGCTTACCGATCACAAATATATTAATGTAAAAATGTGATAATAAGAAAAGCTTTTCTACTAATAATTACTGGTATGTATTCTTGAAGCGTCAACTCTTCGACAAAAAAAGTGCAGTACTCCAAACCCTTTTCAATACTTTGTTGTCTGACCACTTTAAGCTAAAGTGTTGTTCGTAGATCACCTGTGGAATGTACCATTCAGTCTACATATTGGCGTTGCATCATTGTCCGATCTACACACACGAGACGTGAACGTCCGCCATAAAACCATCATTCAATTATATTTTGCTTTCGGTAATAAACATGGCGTGATTGAAGGCAGACACCGATTAGGTGCTCTGCCAATCTTCGACAGAGCAAGTTTGCATGTCATCCACATCTAGCGTGAATCGAGATTGGTCAGGAATCAAGATTAGTTCGTTCGACACGCCACATTGCCTACCTTTGGACTAGTTACTCTGTGATAATAAAATGCATTGCAAAACTCATGACGCGCTTGCAGTTCACTATCAAACAAATGCCACCACGCAGTTAATGCTCCTGTTCTATCCGTAAGGCATATTTATGTCAATCTCCAGGAAGATGAAGTACGCGACGAACTCGCATAGACACCACTGTCAACTCTCCATTGCATAAATGGCATCTACACACTCTGTCTTGTAAAAGTGCACCAACATCTATCGACTCCGATAATGCACTGCTTCAGCGCTTCGATAATGCCGACTACTTTTCGAGGCCTCTACATTCCTCTTAGAGCATACAAATCTGATACTCACTGGCTCAAGTCGTTTGCTGGTATAGCTATTGTACACGCTCTTCTGCATATGCGTACGGGATAGTTGGTATTGGGAATTCTAGTTTCGTCAACCGTGCTAGTTTAAAATATTTACGGAAATCCCATCGTCACAACTCATACTCCTAAATCGCCAGATCTGCAGCCAAAACCTTGAATTTCGTACGGGTCGATAACAAGAGAGTAAATAGGACTAAATGAGGAACTTATTAAGAAATTATTAATTTGACGAACAAAGAGCAGTTAATGGACCTCTATCAATTGAGGTACATATGACTTAAATCATTTGTACTTAGACATAATTGATCCATTGTCCATAAGTTATTAGTACGCCTGCGACTGTAAACTGACTTTCTGCATTTGCCATGAAATTTGGGAAACTACAGAAGAAAATTCAGAAAGGAAGTGCCGAATTCAATAGCTCCGGAAACGATAGCAAGTGTACTAGCCACTATGTATTTCATATCGTAAAAATGTGAAATGGAAATCTGCTTTAGATTTAGATTTAGATATAAGGGTGATATTGCACCGCGACCGTGGGTCTATTGTGCCCCCTTACATGAGGTGTAAGCTGCTGGGTTTTGCCCGTAGTCACAGCTCCTCATCCAGCCTGAGAGCTCTAATAAACTGTAACAGATTCGATGGTTTCAGAGAGGGTATTTCTTCCTCGTCTATATCACCTTTGCCAAGATAGTTGGCGCGAATTTCTTCAATTGCTGTGCAGTTGGATATCAGGTGTTCCGGACTTTCATCTTCCGTCCCGCAGAACCTGCAGTCGATATTCTGTTTCAGACCTATTCTCTTCATGTGCTCCCCGAGGTGACAATGCCCTGTAAGGAAACCTGTGAGAATGCGTAATCTGTTCCTGTTTAGTTCTAGCATGGTTTTTGCTTTCTGCTTGTTGAAATTTCCAAGGAATACCTTGGAATGTCTCAGACCAGGAAGATTGTGCCAGAGGGAAGCTCTGACGTCCTCTTCCCTGTCTTTAAGTTCTTTCTTATAGGTGCTCATCCCTATTCCACAGAATGGTTCCGGTCCCACAAACGAAGTTGTGGCGGCCTCCTTTGCTAATAGATTAGCTTTCTCATTGCCACTGATTCCAGTGTGTCCTGGTACCCAGCATAATGCAACTTTGTTTTCCTTGCCCAGGTTGTTTAGTTTATCCCGGCATTCCCAAACTAACTTGGAGCTGATGGTGTTAGAACTCAGCGCCAGTAAGGCTGCCTGACTGTCGGAGAAGATTGCAATGTTCTCCTTCCGATAGTTCCTGTCAAGATTCACCTGAGCACATCTTCCAATCGCATTAATCTCTTAATATTCCCATCGGCTCTGAGTATTTGGTTCCTGGCCCGAATACCCCTACACCTGTTCCTTTTTCAGTTTTGGACCCATCCGTGTGCCATTTGATGGTGTTTGCTTTTAGAGAGTAGGTGGAGGATTCTCCTTCCCACTCTCTCTTGTTACTCAACTTCGTTGAAAAGTTCTTTTCGAAGCTGTATTTCCTAACCATTCTGCTTTAGCTATCAATTTAATTATGTATGAAATTATGTCGTTTTACAATGATTGGTTGGTTTGACCTTAACAAGGAACACGCTGCAGATATTTAAAACATAATGTGCTATTTTTAGAATATACAACTGCGAGTACCCATTATTACACCTATTATGCATTTAATTAGTAAAGTAATCATTTCCTTCCTTTAGTTTTTCTCTTTAATTCGAACTAGTTATTTTCAAGAGAACTGTTTCCTTTCTACGTAATAAAAACCTCACGGATACCGAAATGTCCACCGAGTAATGTAAAAATCATGCCACTTCATTACAAGATTCCCTTCGATTTTTCGTGCTTATTTCCGTCTTGCTTTAACGTCGTAGATATTAGGTAGTTAGACAAAGAGAAGAACACGGCCGATAGAATACGTGGTGGAGGAATAATCGACGGGATCCTGGATATTAGTCCACGGTAGTGGCGAGTTTTTTTGTCGGCTCTGGTGACATACCTTTAACGGTGGAATCCACTAGATAAGAGGTTAACATATTGCCGAGACAGTAAGTGAAGATAACAACTGAATGATCAACCGTTCTCACGCTCTGGTCTTCTTCTTCGTCCACCACAGGTTTTTCTTCTTCTTTGTATATCTGTGCTACCTTTCTGCGACTACTATTCTCGTTTTTTGTTTCTTTTGCCCCTTGTTTTTTCTCCGTTCTGGTTTGTCCCGATATGTCATTTTAAATATTTCGCGATTAAGGCCTGCTCGAGTATTTAACTGCTCTTCGAACCTGAGGTATTTGGTTTTGATGGTGTTATATTTTTTATCCTTTTAGAAGCTTGCTGCGATATTCGTTAATTTGCTGTTTCATAAAAGTTAAAAGAAGATTCTTTATCTTCTCGGTTGCTAGTTATTCTTGATGTATGATAAGTATTATGTGTCTGTATGGAAGTAGCATTAAAATATTGTAATTACATGTGATTGTATGATGATTTGATGGCTAGTAATATTGTGAGCATAAATTGTCGCCTTGACATTATGAAATGACCGGAATGACCGTCACTTACAATTAGTTGAATCTGCAATGTGAGTTTCAAATAATATGCATACACGGATAGTATTTTACGATCCATTGATGCGGTAAATTATTTTTGAAATAATTGCATACCCTTTGATGAAAGGCGACGTTCCTATTACATCCTATTACATTTATTAGTAGAAATAGAATTTAATACCTTACATCACGAATGTATTTTAGTTATCTTTCAAATATAATTTAAAATATACATAGGTGAAGCCAACTAAAACTATCAAATTTTAATAGAAATGGTATTTAGACTAAGTTCCGTATTAAATTTAATTGAAAACTAGGCATTACCTTTTGCTTCTGAATTTTATAGTCTCTTACAAAGCGTATCAAATTAAAAAAATATCTATTTTAAATTGAAAGATCCCTTTGCACCTACTGCGAAAACAATTTCTATAGTTTTTCTGAATGCAGCAGACATTGAGATTATAAAAGCCTTGAATTAAATAAATTGTGATTTATTTCAAACATTAAAATAATTTAATTCTTAAATATGAAAGGATTGTTTGAAGAAGGAGAGTCATAAAAGAAATGCTAACCTGAATTTCAGTAGCAAACTTAAGAATGGGTTCAAATAGAGGGAATGTCATTTACCTGGTAATTTTCACTTCCACTTCTCTTAATTTGTAGAGTTTTGAGAAAACTCGTTTTCTTGCAATCTAACACTCTTTCTTTTATTTAGATTATTAATAAAATTATTGCTTATGTTACCATTTACGGTTTAGTAAATTAAAGTATATGTACGTATCATATATTTGCTTGTGCAAATCATTGTAAGCAAGATTTTCTCCCATTTACCAGTACCCATGGAAGATTCAATGAAGGTAGCATTTTTACCTTTCGACATTTTATCGTTAAATAGTTTATTAAACCACCTCTACGGTGCTTTATCTTTGACCAGCCATCTATTCACAAACAGTGGAACTAAAAGAGTTACAGCTATATTTATTATTTGACATCAGGGAGGTTAGATCATATTTTAATATTAATTTTATCAAATATTTAACAGGAAACAGTTTCCGGAATTATTTAAAATTTATCAAACAGAAATAATAAAATTAATAATTAAAATTAACTCAATTAATTTAATTTATTTTAAGGAGTGCGTGTGTGGAAAATCTTCTCTCTTTACTATAGCTTCTGCAGGATGTCTCCCGAAAGATTTGGAATATTTATGTTGTAATATAGTAAGATTTCTTCAAACCCTGTATTCCTCATCAAACTGGGAGCGCGACGCTATTATGGACCCGGCTATTATTACCGTTTTAAAAAGTTCATGACTTATTATGTACGCTCTGAACGAGTGACTGTTTAAGAAAGCTGATTGTTGCTAATTGCACGGCCTATCCTATGACTCCCAATTGTGTGCTAATCCTCCAAAATACGTTAGAGACATTCTTTTGTTACTAACCGTCCTTTTCAATTTATACAGGTTCAGCCAAAATTCACTACATACAGGGATCTCAAAAGTTGACATCCATACGTATGGTCTTTTTTAATTTAAATTCGCTTAACTGTACTTGCCTCTTTGTAATTGGGGCTTATATACTTGTGTACATTTTCTAGAGAGTGTAGGTGTGAATTTAGTGTGGTTGTGTTACATAAAATCAGTTAAATTACTGATATACAAACATTTTAATAAATTTGCTGTTCTCCGGATTCCTTTGTGCTTGCCATTAGCTGAAGTTAGTTCAAGACCACAGACGATCACTCTCACAAGTTACTGACACGAAACCACACCGGTTGGTACAATTACACATGTGACTGTTACCTTTTCTCAGGGTTACTAAATAACCTGTCACTTTTCAACTTGAAATTTAACTTAGTATCAACTACATGTGTGTATACTGAAACAATATCAGTCCCTTTTTTTATTAATATAACTGTCTCCACTGACAATCAGAATCGTTAGCGAGTTATGTTATAATATCCCACTAATTTAGAGTTGCTAAAATTTAGTTATACAATTTTCTACATAAACGAGATAAAATTGAAGTATCTTGAAGGGCTATAAGGCGGTAATAACACTACAATATAGTGTAATATAATATAAGACAAAATCTTGATTTGACTTTTTTACTAAATTTGTTTATTTAATTGCATAAATTAAACACTAACAATTGTTTTGGAAAAAAATCTACTTGCCATTATCAAAGGTTATAAAAACTACATAGAAACAATCGTTAGTATTTAATTTATGCAATTAACTAAATAAATTTAGTGAAACAGTAAAATGCAGAGTTACAACTCTGACGAAGTCACTTGATTTTATGCATGTCGTAAATAAAAACAATCATCGCTTCGTAGTATTCTTAGGAACTAAATATAGACATCTGTATCATTCAACAGGGGTACAGTGTTGTGAGAAAATAATATGTTACATTAATGACATGATTAGCAATAAGTCGTATAAAATTTCAGCAGATAATCAAAGCAAGCCGTGAAATTTTATAGTAATTTCGATCCGCCAGAGGAGATTATTTAATAACTTTCAAGAGTTGACCGCAAATTACTTGATCGTAAGATTTCGATTCAGGGTGCTATTGTTTTTATCTTGTTTTACCAAACGCATAGCGAGTTTATTTTCGTTGCGTCGTTGACATTAGTCTTAATCGAGGTAAGACCTCCACGATTTCATAAAACGTAAAAAACTGATAGGCACACTTTTAACGATCTTTATTTATATGCACGCGTCTCAATACATAATATTTAAATTAATACTTCTTGTAGAATTAATAATCTCGAATTAAGAATTTGCATATTAACAGGTTTCTCCTGTGTAGTCTTTTGCTCGTGTACATTTCATGAATGCGTATACAGTTAGTCTCAAAAGTGTAAGTGTCTACAACAATTCATGGAAATTGGTGTATTGTAATGTTAACTTAAGAATTTAGTTACTGCTTTCTATTGCTGCACTAACGTCTTAATATCGATTAGATTTATAACCAGCAGATATAATTAATGCAAAATGCTTTTGCATCAGGATTCTGATGTACTATGAAAATCACAGTGTGCAAATATTAATTTTTTTTTTAATTTTTTTATCATCATTAGCATATAATACAGATACTTATGCAGCCGACTGTGTGTGGAAATACGTAGGTATCATATTGAATGTGAGTCCTGATCGATCTTAATGTAGGATTACAGTTTGGTCATACGTCCACATCTTAGGCTTTTTCCTGTGTATCTGTCGTAATACATTCGTTTTATTTGGTGAACGTTTTCTTCTGTTTATTTTCGTAATCCTAAAGTCAATAGGACGAAAAAAAGATTTGTTTTGTTTACCGACAATTCTCACCCAGTAAAGCTAATATTTAATTTTCACATTATTTCTTTTCAAACAGTTCGAAATACTACACGAATTGACTATACGGCTTTGTCTATCCACTATAGGGAAATATGAGAACGTAGTGATAATAAAATTCTAATGCTTGATAATTTACACATGTGAAAAGGTCGCCTATACCTACAGCGTATTCACGTATGGATTGTGACATATAAGGAAAAAGCTTTTTTAGTGCTTTTCTTGAATATAAGGAAGATACACTTCAACTCAAAGTTTTGTGAAAATAATGTTGTGTAATCGTGTTTATTATTATTACAAATTGTTCTTGTAAGAATCTGTTTTTGTGGGTAAACAACAAAATCGATTCCTTGCATCAACAGTTTAGAAAATCGTATAATTACATGAAACGCAACAATTAACTTATTGTATCACAGTTCTCTAGTAGTTAATAATATGATTATAATTACTTTTGCACTATAGAAGTTAGTGCCAATTCCTGAGATTTTTAATTATATAAAAAATTTTGAATCTATGCCATGTGTTTCCTTCAACTTTCAATGTTTTCTGCAACACCATAAGCAGAGAATTTTTCCTTGGTACTATTTTATTTCAGTTTGTATTCACTAATAAAATAATATCTGTGTAATAATTGGTATCATTCATTTCGGTTCAGCAATTCTAGTACGATATAATGCTGAGTTTGACATTTTTCTCTATAGCTTAGTGTATCCTTAAATTAATTTACAATAAGCCTCAGTTCGTTATGGTAATACAGATAAAACATCGGTAACACCAACACCATAACGTTCGATTACTCGGGACACGTGTTTCGAGAGCGCATGGGTTCTCATCATCAACCGAATACCGAATGAGTACAACGAGTAATCAAACGTTGTGGTGTTGGTGTTCCCGATGTTTGATCTGTAATTTACGAGCCCACAGTCCTTGAAATCACACTGATACATTGAGGATAATTTTTTTTTCGCTTCTACAAAACCGATTTCCCTTTGCAGTATTTCAAGTTAGCTACATACAGTGTGTGATCGTAAGCGCATGGAGTAACAATTTCAGCAGATTTTATATTCTGTTACTCATTCAGTCGATTAAAATAACTGCGTCACAACTTTAGCAACTTTTCTCTTCTATTTGTAATGACACTTGTGCCGCATAATTTAGATATGGAGCACCTGCTTCTGTTTCTGTGAACACTGTTTTTCTTCGTTTTATATTGTTGTTATCAGGTCCCATAATTGTAAATTTTGTATTCTGCTATAGCCAGAATTGACTTTTTTGTTACAAGATGTCTAAAAATATTCACTTTCGGCTTGCCAGTAGAATTCCAAACTGGTGTTAAATAAAACCGGATTTGTTCATCATACTTTTTATTTCATTACATAAGTCCAGGTTTCCATTTCAAGCCTCATAAAAAAAGCAAAACGAATTGAACAAGTGGAACCGTAGGTTTGACGCAGAACTTGTTGAGAGATAATAGAGTGCAGAACAGTGCCTCTGGATTTAAATACGTTGTACCCGAAATCACTTTATAGATGTAAAACACAGTTTGAATGATACATGGCATGTATAAAATATACAAAATTTTATATAATGTTGAAAACGTAAATTACTTTGTATAAATATTCGTAGATATACATACTTATACAACACTCTTGGCACATGGCTTTAAAACTTTAATTTGAGTTTTGTAGGTTCTAATAACTAATTCACTGACACTTGCCTAGATGAACTGGTCAAATTAGTTTTGCTTTGGTCTTTTCTGTGCAAGTCTCATATATAACTGGTCCAACTCTTGATCGTGTGTCGAGAACACTAATTAGCTTTCTTGGAGTTTCGTTATTAAAAGCGGAAACTTGCCCTTTGGGATAACTTTAAAGTTATCAATAGTTATTGTATCAATTTGTCGACTTGGTTGAGTTTTCTATCCGGATAGATTGTCAACTATAAATACTCTTTTTGGCTAAATCACTTAAAGTATCTTCAAATCTTGTTGAGACTAAATACATTGTTCGGCTATAAACAAAACTAAACAGATAGGCCTCGTATATGTATTTTAATTTGGAATTCACTAAAAGAGCGAAAAGAGAACAGGTTCATGATGACTTATAGCTGAAACTAACACTATAATAAATACTAGAATTAATACGAAATAAAACAGGATTTATTGTTTTCAATATTTTTCATCCCTACTACATATAATACTCGTATATACGATTTTCCATTTTAGACATAGCGACATTTCGTTTCGATTTCTTGTAGACATGAATCGTTATTATGTTCCTCGTGTACAGCAAATTTATGATGTTATCTTTAACATAATTATCGGATTAACAACATTAAAAAAGGCAATTAATAAATTCTAATCACAATAAGCGACGACATCGATTTGATTTATGCCTCGTGGTCGGCATATTTAGTGAAAAAAGGTCTCGTCCAGCACACCACTATATATCAAATTATAAATCTAGAGCTGTCAACTGTAAATCGGCGCGCTTTTTCCCATCGTTTAACACAACTCACGCACAATCCCTTGAAATTTATTGTTCCATAAATGCTCCCGATAACTTCGTTTTTATTGTTTATTTGTCTTATACATATTTACAAATCGTTGACTCGTTTAAGAGATTGTCTTTGCGATAATATCAACAGATACTGTGGATTGGTCTGTATAAACGGAATACAAATTGTTCATCCAAAATCTTTATAATTAAATTGAAATAAATGTAAACCACTACAAGTTAATTTTTCCTAGAGTCTGTGTAGAGTATACAATGGGAGGCAAGTCTATTGTCAGTACTTCTTGCTCGCATTTCAGGTATTCACGTTCGAAGTGAGCGAGAGAGATTGACAACAGACTTGCCAACAAGTTTATCTTTAACCATTACACACGATGTGTGATATTTTTTATAGTACTATAACAATTAATTTTGAAGTGTTAGCTCAGTCTTTGTTTAGCCTCGCACTGTTGAATATCATTATCATATCAGAATTGTGATTCAACATTACGACATCATCGGGATTCTTGTTTCCTTAATATTCCTGATGGCTTAACTCATAGTATAACTATGTTTCTTTAGTCGACGATCTTAACGATTAAATGAAGTTGCAAGTCCTTAGAACCTGTATTGCTGTTTGGTTGTCTGAGAAAGTGCGTGTATCTTGGTAACATTTTCCCACATTTTTGGGCATATAACAATGGTATGTATTTAATGGAGATATTACAGCAACTTTAATTTATGGAAAGGACCCTCTAGGATCTCTTCTGGAGTGGTGCATACAATTGAAAAGACACTGCTGTAGTTTGAGGTGTGTTTAGTTTAAAATAAAAGAACTTAGAATTCAGCGTTTGAACTTAATACTTAACTGAACATAAGCATACGAATTTGTGTGAACATTCTTTCTTCTCTTTTGTTTTGCTTCGCTAATTTCGCTGCTTTCTTGTTTTGCATTATCTTATTGAATTAAATTCTGATTCAATTCAGAGAATTGTATGAAATCACCAAAGTGGTAGCAGGGAGCCTTGAAAATAGCGAACTAAATGGACTTGCGACTTCACTCACTCGCATTTACAGGATACAAATGAATGACATGGTAACGATGGCACCGTTTACTTAATTTTAATATTGATATAACTTTTGTCTTATACTTCACAATTGCGTAAATTCAGTTCAGTTTTTGTCAAATAGATGTTATTTTTAGCAAAGACATAGAAGAATACATTTAAGATATCTTTAAAGAAGTAAGGTCCAATGACTTAAGTGAATAACATTGCTCCAGTTGTTTAAGCTACACTAGTATTAAAAATTATTTACTAGAGGGGTAACTCATCTTCAGCAGTAGTATTTTGTGAGCATGAACAAAGTATCGTTCTCATTTCAAAATAATTATCGTTTAACGAAACTTGTTTGTCAATAACTACTCATTCATTACAGATTTCTTTTATTTTCAAATCAGTACTAATTTTCTGACACTTTGCCACTACCGTCAATACACTGGTTATCTTCATTTAGAACTGTTTTGGGCGTTTGGCCTTGTTACCCGTTCTTTCAAATTGGGCTTTTAATTTTCTTAATGATTTTTTATTAATTAAGCTTTTGACCATAATCAATTACTCTAAATGTGTTTATTTATAGTTTTTTTTTGCAATCAAACTATGTTATTTCATGAAGCAATGTCCTTCAATTAGGTTGAAAAGACATAAAATTGCGAATAAATCAAAAAGTAGAAGGGTTATAGATAACTAGTTTCTTAAAATTTATTTTCCTGTTAACTAACAACATGCTTATTAAAAATATATAAAAGTTACAGTAGCCTACTTTAACAAATATATTTTCGATTTTGTATTAATATTTACATAAGCTTTATACATACATATGAATACAAATTTATCATTTACTATTATATTCAATCAGTAATGAAAACCTACGCAATATTATACAATATCAGGTACCTTGGTACCGATGTATGATAATATTAAAGCTAATTGAATGCTAAAGTATGAAATTTATACATACACACAGATTTAATACGGGAGGCCTTTGATTTAATAGCTTTATCTTGTATTGCATATTTACATAGTGTAATAACGTCAATAGACTGTATCAATATCATCTACATACTTCGTTATTAATTTAAAATTCTTGCGTTTATCTTTAATTTTTCTGTTGATTTTTTGTTGGTATATAAGGCCAGTTTTTGATTGTTTTCTTTTGGATTCCATTCTAGGGGCATTGCGAAAGCTGGTGAACCCAACAATCTGTCACCTCTTTCTCCTGGAGTTACTATTTACGGTCCCTCGATACATGATACATTGAGAAAGAAACAACAGAAGCTTGTTCGGGAAAATCCTGGAGTACTGCAAGCTATCGCTAAAGGTGCCAACCAGGCGATACAAGAATGTCAGTACCAATTCAGGAATCGGAGGTGGAATTGTTCAACAAAGAATTTTCTGAGAGGAAAGAATCTATTTGGAAAGATCGTTGATCGAGGTAAGATGTTTTTTATTTTTGTAAATTTGTTAGTTTCTTAAAACCGCACCATTACGAATAAATAAACAAAAAATCTAAATAGTTGAAAAGAATATACGCGGTACATAATTTCTTATTTTATTTTCAAAGTCCTTAACACTCTTTCACAAATAAATCTGTAACAAATCAACGTTATAAGCTAAGTTCATGTTTTAAAACGTCGAATGACTATTACGTTTTTAAGCCTCCTTAATGTTGGCAGGTGATTCACCGCACAATGTCATAAAAATCGTTTACAATGTTCTACTTCAAATTAGATTGCCTATTTTTAAACAGGTAATTCAACTGGTCAATGTTTTGGTGAGTATCGCGTTGGATTCTGCCAAATGACGTATCTTACGGTTTTATTGCTTGCTAAGTATTTGCTTATAAGTATATACTTAAGGAATTTTTTAAACGTCTGTAGTTTGGCGTTTGTAGTATAAAAAATCTAAGAGATTTTGCCCTCTTGTGATGAACTACTTTGTGTTGAATCTTAATATCAATATTTTTATTTTGATATTTCTATTATAATATTTATATGGCACCCTTGTATTATTATGAAGTGCAGCCAGAGTAAAGAAAACTACAAGAATAACTTTGTTGTCGACTTCTAAAAATATTTATCTAATATTAAGAAGGCTATTCATATCATATAGTTATTTCCTTTCAAGAGTCTTTTTCAAACACTTGTTGGGAATACTTAACTTATTGTTTGATCTACCTTCTACAAAACCTATAGAACTTCTCATTCAAAGAAATCTTGGATTGCTAACACAGTATCGTGTATGTAATGATAAAGAGACAAAGGAACAGGTACAAGCCTATTCAGGCCAAGAACCAAATACTCCAGCCAATGGAAATATACCATAACGTCTTCCAGGCAATTTCATCTGATAGTCCAGCAGCCATAATGGCGTTGAGTTCTAAGATCAGCTTTAAATTAGTCTGGGGGTACTTTAACAAAATAAACAACCTGGGCAAGGAAAACAGAGTTGCATTATGGTGGATGCCAGGATATACTGGAATCAGAGGCAACGAAGAAGCTAATCTATTAGCAAGAAAGGCCGCCACAACTTTATTTGTGGAATCGAAATTGTTTTGCGGTATAGGGATGAGAGAATCTCCCTAGTTTGAGATGCTCCAAGCTAAGAGAGAATCTACAACAAGCATAGAGCAAAAATCTAAGAACTAACTAAAAACATAGTACGCATCCTTAGAGGTTTTCTTACAGGGCATTGTCACCTTGGGAAACACATGACAAGGATAGCGGCTGCAAGTTCTGCGGGGCGGAGGATGAAAATCCGGAATATCTGACATCTAACTGTACCGCTCTCACGGAAACTCGAGCCAATTATCACAGCAAAGATGTCATAGACGAAGAAAAAATACCTTATCTGAGACCATCACAGTTATTGCAGTTTATTAAAGCTCTTAGACTGGATTGGGAGCTCTGAGATCGGGCAAACCGCAGCAGCTTACACATCATGCAAGGGTTGCACAATAGATCAACAGGTTGCAGTACAATATCACCCTTAATTAAGTCTAAATCTACCCATTTAGTCTACTACAAATTTGGGGGCCTACAGTTTGACATGGAGCCAACTTATTTGCTGCAAGAGAGATTGTTATAATCTAAGGCTATTATATGCTTGAGAGAGCAAAATTGGCATAAGATGCGTACGTACATTGAAGACCCCTTTCCAAGAGCATTCACATTAATGTTTCCATTGAGGCAAGACGGAATAGCCTCTCGTCTCATATCGTGTGCTGAGAGATAATTAGTTCTTGTTTCGTCAAGCCCTCGAGAGGTTCCAGGAGAAGGTTTCCTCTCGTGTGATTTCCTTTCCTTCGAAAACATAATTTACTATTAACATTTTTTTTACTTCTTATAAATTATTTTTTAAACTATTGCAGTGTGTAAATACTTTCTCTGCGGAGGGTTCAAAGGAGGATGCACAACGATACTCTCCCATATGAAGAGAATTTAAATTAAGGAGCTTTAAAATAAAGGGAATCAGTAATAGGTTACCGAACTATCTATTTCTAAGAAACAGTCCTAATATTAATCTTCTTACTCAATACTTCAAAAGGTTACATGAAAACAACTTCCGTTTGATGAATTCTTAATGCATTAATTGAAACTACGGTATCAAATTTAATCTTGGTAGAAGGTTTTATGTTTTCTAAAATATATGTTGTTGTATGAAACCACCTAACGTTAGTTAACAAATAAATTTCACTTAAAACAAAGAGATATCCGAGTTCATCAAAGCATAAATTCAGTAATAATAAAATCACCAAACGGAACTATCAACGCGCACCTGTTGAGAATTTTTTCCTCATTTCTTTAAACAGTTAAGGTAAATAAATGTTATACACATGCAAGAATGGTGAATTGTTACGTCAAACTATGCAGTTTATTGCACAATTAACACTCAATTCTCAATAAATGATGTAGCCGTAAGAAACGATACAATCATAAACATTCATTCGTAGTGCTATTTGCTGAACAGTTATTTTAAATATACAGGCAGGGTTCTAACGGCCGTGTTAACATGTCGTGTTAGTGCGTGTGGTAATTCGTTTCAGAAGAATATGAACACCAAATAATTTTATTTAGGTGTTTATTTGTAATGCATATTTGAACTTTATCGCTGTGTAATTGTGAAAATAATCGAATAAATTTGTAGTATTACAGGAACAAATGTAATGTTATTTCTTGCGGTTGATGTTATATTATACATACATGAAAAAGGCAGTTTTACTTGCAAAGAGTTGTTAAATATTTGTCTAGTTTAAATTAGATGTTTATATGTATACATTATATTGTTTTTTAAGAAATAAGTAAGGTGTTTGCATATTTAAAAATTACACAAACTAATGTAACGACATTTTTTCAGTTAGGATTTATGTGATTGCAAATATGCAATCATCAAAACTTGACTGAAAAAACTTTCAAGAGTGTTCGGAAAGGCAGCATAGCAAATACTTACTATTTTCAGACTTGAATTCTCTAAGGTGGTTTCTATTAACGATGTTAAAATATATTGTTTTTTCTTAACTGCTCAAGGATTCTTGGTTTATCGATATAAACCATCTCATTGAAATACCCTCGTGAAAAAGTTAATGGGGGTCTTATCGGGCGAATATGCTAGATTCCCGAATCTGTCGAAATGATTTGTTTATGGAATAGCTCTATTTCGAGCATTTGTTCGGATCCGTTCTGTTGCGACTACATTTCACAAATATTTTCTAACATAGAACGTAGTCAATTTTCACATGTCTAAACTATCAACCAGTAACAATTACAGGAGAAGATCCGTTTTCGTATTCGAACAATTATTATTGACCACAGTTTTGACCACTGCTTCCATACCAAACGGGATGTTATGGTATGAATTTGTCTTTTATGGATGGGGATTGCCAATTCCCCAGTTCTGTTGATTAATGAATACATTCGATTAGAACTGCTCTTGATCAATTGTTTGGAACGTTTGTTTTATCACTGCAGAACATTTTAGGACCATTTTTAATAAGCTGTATATTGCAAGTAATTGACAGGTTGAACTGCCTTGGATTTAGGCAAACAGATGTACTACAAATACGGTAAAAACTTTACCGATCCAATTTCGACTGAGCAAACCATCGTTATGAATATTCATGTATATTTTACGCTGAATCGTGCATGTGTACCATATTCGCAGCAACTATATTACATACCACTGTTGTAAAAAACAGGTAATCAAATTAATTATTGCCATCTCCGAAGATAGATTTCTGTCATTATTTTTTTCTAGCGTTACTCTTATTTTTTATTATTAACTGCTTCTAAACGGTCAAGATTAGTAACTCTATATACCTATACTCCACATCTTATGTATAATATCAAAACTTGTCGTGTAAAGAAACCGTTACACTTGAGCAGACCTGTATATGTACAAATAATATCCTGTCTTAACTGCGGCCTATTTTGGGGAGCATTAATAAAGATTATCTTTTTGTTTGTAACATGCAGCATCAAAAATCAAACAATAAAAAAAGAAAACATCCAATGACATGTTTTGTTACGGTTTGCAATTTTTTAAACATAAAAGGAAAGGACAAAAATACCATCAGGCGTTTCTAAGAACCAGTTTTAATTATCGTCACTTTTATCGAAGAGGACTTGTGTATAATAATTAATTATACGTTTCTGTCAAAATTAACACTTCCAAAGAGGAGATGCTCTTTCAAAACTGCCATCAGTCATAATTCCAATAATTTTATTAGCTCAGTCGTGGTCATTCGAGCTCCCTAAATTGTTGCAAATTATACGGTATTAATACATAAATATAAATTAGTTTTGCAACATTGACTTCTTTATTTATGTCTGGGCTATCGAGCTCCACAAAGGAAGGTTCAAGGTTAGAAATCTGTTTTTATAATGTGTATAGAAACTTGTCAGGCTTTAAACAATAAAATTATATATTTATTAAGAGGTATAATATATGTACATAAGTATTATTACAAGTTTTATCTTGATTTTTTTGTTCCAATAAGACAATATGCACCTACACGAATATAACTGTACGACAAAATCTATTGTGTACTTTTATAACTACTTTTACCTTACATTTTAATGGTATAACATGTATCGATAGGCTTTAATGAAAGCGTTGATGTTTTTATTTAGGTAGTACAATGTGTCCTTCATCAATCATTGTAGATTTATGAAGGTATTGATGTACGGTAGTCAATAACAATGCTACCAACCATGTAAATGACAACGATCTGTTACGGAGACGACTTTCAATAGTGACTTCATTGCTTTTATTGCTGTCATCATTGTGGTTCATTCACAGCTAGCTCCTGAAAGGAATCCACTTTCTTTGGAACCTTACAGAAACCCATTGCGAGCGTGTCGAGTAAAATCGAAAGGCAATATAGTAAGAAAAAAATATACGGTCACTATCATAGGTATTGAAAATATTTAGACTTGGATCTTTTGCATTATTCTGATTTTTACGGTTTAATTGGAGTATAGATGTTGCAGTCTTCAATTGTGAGGTTACTGCTCATTGGAAAAATTTGTATAAAGGCATAGCAGCTGTCCATTTATTAAGATAAAACTAGAAGGTATAAGAAACCACATTTTTTTTAATGGCGAAAGTATATCTTCAACCTAACTTTCTATTTCATATCAAACAGTCCAAATTTAAAACTATTACCTAACTAATTGCTCTGTACCAAACAATGGTCTTGATTATTCTATGCTGTATGTTTTAATTTTAGAGATTTACATTATATTTATATTGCTTCATAGGCAAATAAGTGATTTCTTTGTGAAATAACAACTAAAAAACTGCTACAAGTGATCGAGATTGTATACTGTTTCTTCTTGTCTTTTTACAATGACATCATACTTGTTGGGCTGCTCAATAACAGGTTGATTTGATAACAATTTTTGGCGACTATGTCGTCGCATTAAATGGCTAGCTCCATTCAATATGGCCTTATTGCTTGCTGTTGCATGTAATAAGGAGTTCCATGTTAATGGAGAAAGGTTTTCACTATGCCGCAATAATGTTAGTTGACATCGGATCATAATTGCTGTCTAATAGTTTTAAGTACATATCTCGATTCAAATTACCGTCCAAGAAGAAAGGTCCAAACAATTTTACCACTTAAAATTCCAGCTCATATGTTTTGCAGATGTCTTTCGTCAGAAAATCAAATGTTAAAAACCAAATTTGCGTCGGTAATTATGCCGCTAATTATTCCTTTACAAAACTCGATTATCTTCATAGAGTTCTTGTACTTGGGATTTTCTTGGGATGCTTTAAAAAAGGTGATACTATTCTCGATCTGCCAAGAATTTAACAAATCTGGTCTTAAATATATTTGATATCAACGCATTACTTGTGCTGTATACCTACGAGTTCTGCAAACAGTTTTAGAAGCATACCCACATCGAATATAGTCTATTAAGAAGTGATATATATAAGGTAGTACAGCATAGGTTTTCATGACCGTCATTTTTTATGTTGAAATCTTCGGGTGTAGTCGCGGTATCTGTACTATATGTTGTGTTTTATATATCCTTCTGGTTCAAAGTATTTAACAACTAAACAATTGAAACAATCAAACAACAAAAACTAGTTAAGCAATTTAGTATTGATTGAAGAAATTGTTGCCAGGAAAAATTAGTCATCATATAATATTCTTTTCAATTTAATTAATTAAACAAATTAATGTTTCACATGCTTTATTATATATATATATGCGAAGAATGCAAAAAATCACAGCCAAATCACTGATATTTTCCAGACTAAACCGGATGCTTTACAAAAAGGAGATCGCTCATTATTTATACCAACAAATTATTCCCCACTGATCCACTTTGCTTCGAAATAATTATTATTTAGGCGTGAAAGACGCGGCCGACCTAATTTATCCGTAAAAGCCTTATTAATAGTAAAGCCGGGTTAACTTAATAATGTCAATTTGTCAATCATTTAATTAAACCTCGAATCAGTTTAATTTAGATAATGGGCATCAGGTACACGCAGACCTGTAAACGATGAGAGGAGATGGGAAAGGTGCCCCAGCAGCGTGTGTGTGTATGGTTTCCTAAAGTGGCATTTCGAGTAGCCTTTATCTATTGATCTATCCAGAGTTCGGCAGCTATTTGTTATTTTCGAAGATAAGCCATCAATAAACTCGACCTATTAGTTCTCAATTGGTTGGTAATTTGAAACCTCGCGATCACCGAAGAGATGATCATTTGTTCTGCTGTAGACTTCTCTTTCTTCCTTGTCTAATTTCGAACGTTCGGGCTCGTGTGTAGATGATGCTCTCCTTTCGCCGTCGATATTCATCTTTGTTTTTCTTTATTTTGGCCGTCGGTTGTATACTCTGCTCTACTGGACAGTTAGGTTCACGCGTGTGTAGGTACTGCCTGTTTGAGTAATTCGATTTGATACCCGCATACCGAAAGGATCATTCCCACTATACTACCATCTTAGTACCCTTTTATAAATTTCTCACGTAAATTGCTTCGTTTCTTCGTTTTAGTCCTTCTGGTTTCCTGTTAATAGGCGATCACCGATTGCATACTTGGCATTTTTTCATTAAAATACAACTTACATTAAAAATCTTTGAGTCAAGCAAGAATTAATGTGAATTCTCTACTTATCTTTGTTATTATTACGACTTATCCTTGTGAACTATATCCAAGCTAGTGTAAGAGTAGGAATTTTATTTAGGAAAATTACTCACAAACGGTTTTTATTCTGTGAATAATTTTTATTTCATGGAATCTCTTTACCAATTTGTTAGTATAGAATATTAAGTTCTGTAAGTTGTTTAATTATAAAATTACAAAATTGTAATTTGCAACAACTTGCTCGGAGGTTAGTGAAATGCCAGTTATCTATGTTGTTGTATATGACGTAAATTGATGTGCATCAGTCACTGTTATTCTCAAGAGCATACAGATCAATTTATCTCTTAAATTCTCTTCAATGTACAAATTACCATTCGAATAGCTCTGAATCTATGTAGATCATCGTATTCAACATCAATTAAGCTTTGAAATCGCAGTTAAACGAAAATATTAAAGTGGAATTATATCAACGAATAAAAGATAAGCTGCAATAATACGTAAATAAATAAACTGCAGAATATTTAGTTAATGTTATTGATGATCTACATTATTTTGAATAGAGAATTCAGGATAAATGCGATCCTGGAGTATGAAGCTGTGTTTAGCTGTTATTTGTTCAAAAATAAATATTTATCTACAACAGTTGTTTAGGATTTAATTGTAATTTTGCTGTAACTTGCAGTCAGTATATGTAGACGAGTCGAAAATGTCTTTAATTGTATCATCATTAATATGCTGATACAGGACATTGTAAGGACGTCTGACTGTACTTCATTAATTTACTTGCTCCTTTGGCTGGTATATGGTTAACGTTATGGAACTTCATAGTTTTTCATGCCCTATGATTAATTGTTGAAGTTTCTCCCGAATTTTGTTGAGTGTTATTTTTAATGAAATTATTATGAATCATTAACAACTGTTGCAATATATTGGTAAATACTCATACGTTTATCAAAAAAATAGGGACAAGATATAAAGAAACTTGTAACACAAAAAACACAAAAGATAAAACGAAACATGAAGACAATGAAAATAATAAAGAGGATGACATAGTTTTGGTAATAGGAATGAAATAACAAAAGAATGTGTGTAGGAAAAAAAAAACAAGAAGGAAATACGACACAAAATAGGAGGACTGGGTTATTAAAATTAATATATTGACCCACCGTCAGTACGGATCTACAAGTTCCTGGTGTCAGGAGACTACTACTTTTGTAAAAATGTGGATTCCTATTATCATGTTATCCACGTTTTTATCCAATTGCTGCACTCGGCCGGATGACTTAGAGAACTAGTTTATAAATTATTGCTGGTAACAGTCCAAAATACTGCAAAAATTGAATGAAAATAAATACTGTCACTATATCAAAATTTTAATTATCGTTTTCTGCATAATATAGAAGCACCTCGTGCTCGTCATGATATATAAACTCTTTACCACTGAAAGTCCTGCATATTATATGCGGTAGTTGATACAAGAAAGATATATTACTTGCCGTTAATTGAAGTCGTCCTGTGAAGAATTTACAACTATTTTGCAATTGTAATTCAGGCATTACCAATTCTGCATGTCCAAAATAAAACAATGTAATACAATATACCTTAATAATATACGTCTGCATCGATATAGTTGTTTAGTTGTTCGTATTTCCCAAGTAATTTATTAAGTCGTCGATAAATCATAATAAAGATTACGGCGATCGCATAATTCAACCGCTTATCTAATTACTATTACCTACGCACGTTAGGAAGTAAGTCTATACAGTCTATATGCACGTGTCTACATGCAACATGTACTACACTTAATAGACGGTCTAAAACAGCTTTCCATTATCGTTCTCAAGGAAGGCGTAGATACACGTATACATACTAAATTACGACAGCAGAATCACAAAATAAATTTTCGCTATCGCCGCACCACATAAATGAACCCATAAAGTTCGAAATGAAGCAGACTTTTCTTCTGAAATCGGGTAATTACTGCTGATAAGTTTAAAGAACTCGCGGCGCGTTGCTCTACCGCTCCCGAGATAGTGGAATCCGTTCAACTTAAGAGAGTGCGCAAGAATATTGTCAGTAAAAATTAAGTGCACGACCACCATATACATGTGTCTATAATATATCGACATTTTTTAAATACCCTGCGTTCCTCATATGCATCCATTCGCTTGCTTTGTTTCAAATGTTATTTTCAGCAATATAATAATGTAGTTTTTGCTACAGAGAGACAAAGAGAAAACTTTTTCTTGATTATGTTTCGATATAAAAATGTTATCAGTGGGTCTATAGTATGAGTCTATTGCTAGAAAAAAGGATCAAATTACAGAAATTTAGATCTACAGGAAGATGAAATATATTGTTACTCTATTAGCCAATTGTTATTAAATATTTCTCATTTATTCTTGTCTTTATTCAGATTTTTGACAATTATAATTCTTGGATCACGTTTTAAATATTTTTAAGGTAGAGAAATTGATTTCCATCAATAAATTTTCCATCGAAGCACAAATCTAAGATCCACACTTTTCAATAACACGGATATCCAGAGAAATTTACTTGCAGTGTGTAATGAGGTATTTTTGGGTGAATTCCAATAAGCAGCGAGCATTAACTCAAAAATTACAAATAACAGCAGTCACACCTCAAAGATAAAACCAACAGTGAGAACAATTTTATTTAAGCGTTCGAATTTTAATTAGCACTCGTATGCTCTTAATTACAAAAAGACTTAGAGGCTTAGAGGAGCAATCCTGAGTAATTCTGAAAATGGCATAAAAAAGTTGTTTGTTCATTGTAAACAAAATAGTCTCATCCCGATTCTTTTATGAAAAAAGATCTTTAATGTCCTGGAAACCATGCACATTCTTCTCTCAGTAAGCAAAAACTTTAGAGTGCCTAATAGATTATTCTAATATTTCCGAAGTTATCAATGCAAACCAAACCAGGATGATGAGTGTCACTAGTTGAGATATTGGTGATGTAATTTCGGACTACTTTATTAGATATTTCATAGAAATGATCAATTATTGCATAATTTGTATCTGAACATATTTTTTTACCATATATCTCGCACATATTACTCTAAAGAGCTTTGAATTTATCATTTAGCTCACACTCTTCTTCTATCATGTAAAAATTTGACAGGCGTTAATTCAACTCAATTTGAAGCATTTTCAGCTTAAACAGAAAACTACTCACCAAAATATAGTTAGTTTTCAGGAAAATTTATTTCGTCTTAGCACATGTTTCTTTCTTCCTGCTGGTCTTGTTCAACTTCTGCCTCAACTGAATTTATATGTAACACCAGTTGGTCGTGACTTAGCAACAATATATTTTAAATTGAAATTTTACTAGACAATACGTAAGAACCAAACGGAGTAGAATTGGATTTCTTTTTCAAAGATTGCTACATCAACCACTGAAAACATAAATGTTTGCTTCGAGTTCATATTTATTGCTAAACTTTCTATAATTTTCTTTCCATATTTATTTGTGCTTCACGAATATAAAACCCTTCTATATTTTCATGTATTATTGATATCGAGATAGGTATTACGCACACAATAGCAAATTAAACATTTTATGACAATAGCATTGAAGTATTATGTAGACCATATTCAGCAACATTTACAGATCGTAATTGAAGTTGCTTTTATAATGGCGACTACGTAATCGCTAAAAATTACGTAACCTCAATTGATTTTCATGTATATCTTTGAAAAAGTATTCGCCTGTATTGCATTACGAAAGAAAGTAAGAGAACTACCAATACGTTTAAAAATATCATGCTATATTTTGTTGTATTAAAAAGTTTTCAAGTGAAAGCTGCATCATAAATTATCCGAGGAAAGTAGGACATTTATTTTATCAATGGTTGATCTTTGCGCGTTATGTATGGTTCCGTGCGTAAAGTTGTCAATCCTCACTGTAATAAACTGTGAAAACGTGATTCCATTTCGAGAAACACTTTCAAAATACACTTAAGTCCTCCGTCACGCGGAGACGAATGATATGATATGGTTAGTTTGTTAGATTGACTGACAATGATATTAAATAAACAAATTAAGATGGCTTCGATGATGATCAATCAACACCATCACCTAAACAAGAGAAGAGAACGAATAGATGTCGTTTTAGTAATTGTTTGCTTTCTTAAATGTTACGACGCGTCGTAGATAAATTAAGTCGTATTAAATTTGTGCTATTTAGCGAAGATCATACGTGTATCCTATATTACTATATAAATTCCCGAAGATGGTGTAGGTACAACTTAAATGACGAGCGACTTCGAATAAAATGCTAGTTTTTAGCCTGTATGCATTTTGTGATTCTTATAGCTTTTTTCCTTTAAAATTTCATAGTAAATGATTATATATGAACTAACAAGTTGGAAGTAGTAGGAAATTCCCCCCTTTACTGTCCAGAATATTTGATTGTGTATAATTTTGACCTAATATATGTCGATCATAATTCTGTAAGTAAGTAAAGTATACTTTTAGTTCATCTCATTTACATCCCTTGACCTATATTGAGCTAGCAGATTATATTATTACTTTGGAAAATAAAAAAATTTGAAGATTGTGTATACATAGTTTACCCAATGCGCCCCTCATGGTGGTCATCTCGTAAATGTGCAATAAATATATATATATATACACACAAAAACCAATTACTAAATTAATTTTTATGTATCGAGAAACCTGTAAAGACGTCTTTTGGTGCATAAAAATTTGATAAATAAACTTAAATAAAATTAAAAAATGGGGATGTTCATGATTATGATACAAAGGGTCGCATATATATTCTTGTTCCTAAGTATTCCTCATGTATGCATGAAAAATCACTATAAGCAAAATATTAGATATGCCCAGGTAACTGTATTTTGCAAATTCATTACTTGATATTGAGCTATTTGCTTTATTTTCTTGATTATGAGTTGCAAACAAATTTCCAAGAATTGCTGGAGACTAAAACTACAATTTGTTGTGAACTATAACTTTTGGACTACAGCATATATACTGAACCAAGAGAAGAAATCGACAAACGTAAAAAAGTTATTGATAATGTAATGGCATCTAAATCATAAGGTGATATTAAAAACTTGTACTACGGTGTAGAAGATATATTAAATGGCCGATAAAGGATCGATGCTTGGCATATCTTGTAACGCGATTTAGCATTCCAATAGCCATGTAATAAACAACTAGAATCATATACGGCCTGTCATATATGACATTTCTTGTATTGAATGTGAGCTTGTGTTGGTGTTTTTGTCTTCTTTATATGTACGTGTTCTTCATCGATACGTTATTATTTCATTGAGCGCAGAGATTTCAATCTGTTATCGTTTTATTTTGAATGGGAATATGTGTATGTACTGGCATTATTTGTCCTGTATCTATCTCGTATTTTATGAAGAATTATCGCTCTATCAACTTCTTTCGATCATACAGATTAGATAAATAACAGAGCTAGTTTTGTGCATATTTATTGATGTTATATAATTCTCAACCAAAATATACTTCGACAGCATTCTAGAAGCATGCATAATTAAAGAAAATGTGTCTTGGTAACACATAATTAAACAACACAGCACTGCACAAATATGTTAAACATGTATTTTGTAAAAGTTGTTTCAATCACTTGAACATTGCCAATGCTTTGCTAGGACAAAATTTTTTGCAAACTTCAAACTACTCGTTTATATTAACACAACAGAGTTACTACTAGAGATTTATTTACAAACGATAAAACATAAATATGTACTAAATTTTTAGTAGATACAAAAGAAATATACGAGATTATTTTTGTCATTTATTTAAATAGCTGACGAGATCCATAGGGATAAGTACAATGGAAAATTTGTGCTTAAAAATTTTAAAACTATACAATAGGATTATGCACGCAAAACACACTACTCGAATCCGCTTCAACAACACTTAAAAGTCACTCTTCGTGACCGTAGAAAAATCATCACTGGCTGTGTAACAAAAGGTATCTCAACTCTGACACGCATTATCCTACCTATAGGTAAAATGTAACTACCTAGAGCCATATAATATGTTCGCAGACGCACTAAATCACGTGGAATATGAGAAATGAAGATGTACGGATGGAAAGAGCTCGCCAACATCTCTATGGGTTTTACCTGGCGAGTATCCATTCATAATGTGGGACACCTGCAGTTTTTGGCCCACGCTTCGCCAGAGATACCGGGTGTCGCTTGTAAATATCTTGTTTAATGCGAATTAGCTGGAGTTTCCACCAAGCTTATATCGGTCTTCCGAATTAATCTAGTCCGGTGTGCGGACCTGTTTGCCTTTTAAAAATGATGTTAATTTTATATTCATGCGGTGCGGATGCCCTGGCCGATATAAAACATGCTTAAGGGTAACCGTGCAGCGTTCATTAGCAAGTTGACGATAATTTATTTTGTTTATTTGCTTGTGCGATACGAATTAAGGAACGTCGTAAATTTTCGATGGACTATTCAAAGTTCGTTGTTTTATAGATTAAAAATTTCTCGACTGTTTTTTTCGTTTTACAATTCATGCCGTAAATAGATTTTCGATTCATTTATCTTTTTCAATATAACAATATAATTAATAATAATTAATTAATAATTTTGAAGATATAAAATTACAAATTATTGTTGCTTATGTAGAATTACTTTTTATAATTCAATCTCTCAGAATAAATAAACTAGGATATTTCCCTCTAACTTTGACTATAATTAAAGAATTTCATAGTGTGTTAAGGGACGGCTTCAGAAAACTAGTTGGTATGGGAAGTGATTGACATCTTAATAAAATTAAATCATATAGGTACATATAAAATATCAAAGATCACTTTTATCATCTTGCTAATGGCGCACTTGCAATTCTGTGACGTTTCGGTTCTTTATAGTCGGCCTCAACTTTCTTATCGTTTATGAGAGCCCTATTCAGTTTTAGCACTCTTAGGAAGAACTTTATTTTCTGATTCCAATCATATATAGCATATTGATGAAGTTTTTGACATTATACCTTAATTGATGAAGAATAAATATTAATATTCAATAAGGTAGCCATGAAATTTGAAACTGCCAAGCATGTCAACTATCATGTTAAGGGCGTCTTGTTCATCGAACAGAAAAACAACAACGCCGTACAAGATATTCACAATATTGTATTCAGAACATCGCTAGCGACAACGTACCATTTTTCTAAATCCTGATACTTGCTTGGTTGAGTATGGATAGTTAATTGAGTTGTGTAATGGTTATGGTAATAGCGATTTAGATGACAATTAACGGAACATTCCACAAATTAAGTGAAGGTACACTTTTTTAGATAAATAATAATCCATCAACATCTGCAAGCGAACTGGGCTCGCAATTACATTTGCCACATACTCGAATATGGAAAATTTCAAATCGAAATACAATATAAGACTCATGCCAGCCATAGTTTACTGAGAAGATTAAAAAGGCGATGAATATTTTTTAAACAAAATCATCTACTCAGATGAATCCAAATGCACAAATTCTGGAATGTTGAAATGTGGAGCACCATTGGTCAGTACAGAATTGCAGACAGATACTGGTTGAATAGGTTGGATTGAATAGTTGGATGGGCCTTTTGGGCAAGCATCTAATAGAGTCGGTTGTATATAAAGAGACAATTAGTGGGAAAAGATACCTAAAGCTGTTTTGTAGATACGTTTCTTAGATTTTTAAATTAACTTCATTCATCTAACTACAGTATCTATGGTGGCATTAAGAAGATGCATCAGCTCACAATGCGGCGATTATGAGGAATTATCTGAATTTTCCAAATCGCTGGATGAGAAATAGTGGAGTTGTGGCATCGCCTCCAAGATATCCTGATTTATATCCTGTAGATTACTTTTTATGGAAGTTATTAGAAATATATTTATATAGTTGGTGCCTTACAAAACATGAACAAACTGCGAGATGGCCTTTGCTGTAATTTCTAGGAGAACTATAGAAACAGTACTTCAAAATGCAAAACAAAAAACGTCCGCGCTTATGCATTAATAAACATGGCCAGTTATTTGAACATTTACTGTAGTTGTTGATATTTTGTTTTATTGTGAGGTACTGTTAATTGAATTCTTCACTGGATCTCTAGGTGCAGAAGTAGAACACTAAACACTTTAACCCACTAAACACCAAACAAGTTTTAACTAAAACACCGACGCGTTTCAACAGTAATGCTGTCATTATCAAGGCGATAACAAAACTAAATTAAAATAAAATCTACAAATAACAAGTAACCTAAATGTTATGCGCGGTCAATCCGATACGCATCATTAATTCCCGATTAACGAAAACAATGACGAATGCGGGATAGGGCCGTTGTCACAGTTCATTACACATGACTTATTTTTATATATTTATAAACTTTCGAAAACATTTAGAAACTTACAATTGTTTAATTGTCTAATTAATTTAACATTCGTATGATCGATGTTGTGATCTGTTTCAAAAATGTGTTGGGCAACGCTCGATTTCTCAATTCTATTAAATCTAAGATTAGCCATATGCTCTTTGAATCTAGTTGAGACTGCTCTCCTGGTTTGCCCAATATATTTTTGATTACAAGCTTTACAATTGATTTCATAAATACCTGACTTTTCTGGAGGTTGTATTTTATTGTTAGGGTTACCGATGAGAATCGTAAACTTGACCCAGAACTGTAAACTATTCTGAGATCTAGCTCTTTGAAGATTTTACTCAAATCTTTAGTGATAAAGGGGGCGTAAGGGAGGGTCACAACGGGTGAAGCTTTAACATCCACTCGAAAAATCGTAGATTTTTTCACAGTTTTCTTATAATTAAACTTCCTAATTAACTTATAGATATGCTGAGGCTGGAAACCATTACACTTGGCCGCATCTTTTATAATTTTAAGCTCTTTCTCATACCTAAATTTACATAACATTTAGGTTACCTGTTATTTGTAGATTTTATTTTAATTTAGTTTTATTATCGCCTTGATAATGACAGCATTACTGTTGAAACGCGTCGGTGTTTTAGTTAAAACTTGTTTGGTGTTTAGTGGGTTAAAGTGTTTAGTGTGGTACTGTTAATATTACTTTTGTGACATTTTCTGTTAGTTGTCTCTCTATCAAAATCGAGAAAAGTGGTACGTTGTGATTGTTGATGTTTTAAATACAATTGCAAATGTCTCGCACAGAATTTTGATTCGATGAGTAAAAGATACGTAACACGTCTCGCTTTTCTTCGTTGGTGTACGACAGTTTTGCATTATTATCACCGAAATACTCAACAGTTCTTGATTTTTTGGAATTGGTGCTGCGAGTGCAAGAAACTTTTTTTTATTGTTCTTCAATTTTTTTAGTGTAAACTCGTTTGGTTTATTTTAAAAAACAAAATTCATTCTTTTTCGGTAGATTTTTTATCAAATTTTAAACAAATGCTGTTTATGCTGGTTGCAGTACGGTTAACGAGATGTCTATTTGCAAATAACCTAAGAATTTATCAGTTTTCGTTTTTATTATGTCATTGAGAATCATTTAAACCAAACGGGTTTATACTAAAAAAAAATTTTGAGTTTATTTTTCGAACTTTGAGTGAAATGTTTGCACACTCTGTATAACAATCCCAAAACATTAAGTTTGGCCCATCTTTTGTTAATAAACTTAAGCCGTTACGTCAAAATCTGCCCAAGAAAATTTCTTTGGTTTCATTTGGTAAAAATTACAAAGAAGAGTAAGTATTTGAAGAATGCTGAAAATGTATACCATGATTCCCGTTTACACTTAATCCAACTTAAAAATATGCGGACTGTTTCCTTTAATTATAGGCAAGCTTGCTTAAAATCAAAAAGTATGAACTGTTTTTACACCGACTACTACTACTATTACTGTTTCAATTTGTTGTTTCATAGAAATACGAATATCTGGGCGGTGGGTATTTACTCGTAAGTAATAATTAAGGAACATCTTGCATAATAATTCTAATTCAGTTCTTACATAGTACTTCTATCATATATTAAACATTATTATCTCATGCAGATCAATTCTAATCTCATTTATTACTTGACGTAACAGAACATCGCCTAGTGAACATTAAGATGCAAACAATTGTTATAGATAACAAATCCGTGTATATGACACTGCACATAACTGTCCATTGTTTCGAATAAAAAAAATATTAAAGCTCATGGTACGTCACACTCCGTTGTTTTCTAGAGATAATCTAGACATCTTCTAACTGTCAGAATCGAAACCCTAAGAACGACAAAGATATTCATCCAGACGTGCGCGTTATCTGATTATATTTCACGTTAATTAAATTATAAAAATGAGTCGTGAAGGATTTTAAGGCGACACGTCACCGATAAGTTCGTGTCGCCGTATATAACCTATCCGATACGGTTATTCGGAGTAGCATGCGAGAGTGGAGATTCTAAATCGTGTAAACATAATCAAGATATAAGCCGAGGTCTTGCACCTGTAACGCCCCGACCCCTAACCTTTCCACTGTATAATTAATAATAATTACGTTGCGCAATGCATCTAATATGATAGCAACATTGTATCGTGCGCCTTGGGGGAACATCTCTGCGATTCGTTTCCTTGATTCCAACTGTGCAAGTTAAATTTGTTTTATTTCTGTTTTCAATTAAAATATTCCACGTCGTTCATCTGCGATTTATTCGTTTTTGAACTAGCACACCTGTTCGTAATGGTCGAACACTGCGACAATCAGGCTAAAATTACGAGCATAAGTAGAGATTAAGCGTTGCGTCTTACAACTTATATTGAGATGGTCTTATTTTCTTACTATGTGTAGACCTTACACTACGAAACATAAATCCTTCGCCTAGAGAATTGTTCTTCACATAGCTTAAGATTAGTTTTAATTTTCTTCAATCTCAGATGTTACTGTTTTGAATGTTTCGAGTAAAAATTAAGATAGTACAATGGTGAATACTGTGTATTTATTTTTTGTAATAATAACACTTTGACATTGCCCAATGCTATCAATTCATGGGTTCGCTTGTTATTAATGTTAATCTAAATTACAGCTAATAATAATTGGTGGGTGTACTTTTTGTATTCATTAAATATATTGGCAGATCTATTAAAGCATTTGTGACTGGTCGTCGCATGCAAATTGTAACAAGTTTTATTAAATTATTCTTATTCGTTTCATTTTTATGAAACACCTAAAAACATTGAACCACTGCACTTTTACTATTATCTTTGCTT
This sequence comes from Holotrichia oblita, assembly GCA_023690525.1. Taxonomy (NCBI): domain Eukaryota; kingdom Metazoa; phylum Arthropoda; class Insecta; order Coleoptera; family Scarabaeidae; genus Holotrichia; species Holotrichia oblita. Next base: position 118,370,411 of record CM043017.1, read on the forward strand.
ACAATTATCTTTCCTTTAGTTTTTTTTTAACATAATGCCAATTGTAATAACATTTCTCGGTTGGGGCCTTCCAATTCTTCGGAAGGACGGTTGTAATTATTTATTTTGAATTCCCAACAGCACATTTACAATTACAGGCAATTCAATAAGACATAATATATAATAAATCCTACAAATCTTATAATTACCATATAGAACACATAATGAATAAATAAACAAATAAACCAAATTGTATAAACAAGTGTATGAATCAAATGCATAAAGTTTAAGTGCTGACCTATATCATCATGTAGAAAATATTTCTTTAAGTAATTCGAATCGTCGTGTTTCTTGTGTCATCATAAATAATTCTGTAATAGTAGATATTCGCAACAATTCACAAATTGAGATGTAGAATCTTTTACTGTTTTGTGGATGCCTCGAAAATGTTAAAGGTACATGTATTAAAATTTGGAAGAGAAGAACCGGACGGCGATATTTTTCAGCTTCAGCTTCAGTATAAAAGGTGATTACTTCAGTAATCACCTTTTATACTGATGTGGATGGCATTCTAGATTACCTGCATGAAAATTGATCGGCCAAAACCTCTCCAAACAACCAAGCTGCTCTGAGGGTATTTCAGGCTGTAAAGTTTGATTAGGAGCTAGTGTTGGAGTGTTATAGAAGATTCAAACAACTAACAGAGTTGATATGTTAGCAATAAATACCAATAAATGACAATTCACAGGATCCGAAGCAACACAACGGATGGGTTTCTCATGGTAGTTATAAAATCTTTGCAAAATTTGTGCTTGATTTTAAGATCAAATCCTACTAATACTAAAGTAGATTTTTTTGCCTGAATGATGTACAGGTTACTGGATTAAGTTAGAAGTAACGTAAACCTATGAATATAGGTAGCTCTGCCTTGATAACTTCAACTGTTACTACGAAATTGTTGGCATCCAAAGACATACAATTGACCATTATGTCATAAACAACAAACACAATTCAAATCCATAATATTAGAGATGCAGTATAAATTATAAATAGCAAACGACTAAAATGGAAGGCTTTTGGCCAATATTGTTCGGAATGCGGTTGAACCGTTTGTAATTGTAAACAAATTACTATAGATCTGGATTACAACGACTATCGTTTGTTTCCAAATTCAGAAAGGGGACTTAAGTAGAGATATGTCAAACGAGGATATCGAATAAGATTTTGAGGCATATTTTGTAGACCAAAATAAATCGTTCTGCATGGAAGGCATCCAAATGTCACTCTTAAGAGCATACAATAATGGAAAACAATCGAACAGTAATTTTATTTCATTGGTAGAAAGAAAAAATAACTCAAAGGGAAAAGGCGAAGAATTGAATAACAATCCAAAGATCGCAGATTGGAAAATCTAGTTGCCTGCTCAAAAAACATAATGTATGAATGAACCATCATGTTAAAAGCAATTATCATCTAAGAATAAATTTCCGTAATCTTCCCTGAAGAAAAGGCCAACTCTGGTTATAGAAATAGTTTCTTCACTTAAACTTGACTAAGATCAATGCCGGATTAGCAACAGTTTTGTCAAGACCCATGTGATGACATCACTGTTTAAAAAAGAATATAATAGCTTCATTGGAAACCATAATTGACTGTAATAGATATCCATATCTAACTAGTCACAGATTTTTCAAAACTACTACATGCAGATGATTTTGCATTCTCTCACTGTCCAAGTAAATGCTTTTGTAGCAGTAATTGTAATACTTTTGTTATAGTATGCGACTAATCGCATGGTTGGCACGCAGAATACTCCTTTCCATATACATATTTATATATGTATTTTTAAGTTAAAATTACCAGTAATTTGATTACAATAGCAGGTGAAACTTGACAAAACCTTCAGCTAATCAATTTAATAAACAGGACAAAAAGCGTTTATCCCAGCCCTGCTAACTGTTTTCGTTTATCGAACGTATTCTCATAAAACATGTATTCTTTCCTTCCATCCTTTGGTATTTAATTTCAAATCTAATTATATCTTAGTTAGCTCCATCCCCCTATACATTTTCAGCCCTCTTCAACATGTATAACGCACACAATAATATTCAATAAATGTATGGTTTCCATACAATCTGAATCACTACATTTTGATTAGAACTGAAACAGACGGTTGGACCCCCGCAGACCAATTACTATCTGTATACTTCACCGTACCGCCCCATTTTATTTATTATTATTTACCCTCTACGTTTGTATTGAAAATGCACCGATTTTCTCTTTCCTTTTTGGCTGATATCTATATTCCCGCAGTGGGAACGTGTTCGTGCAAGCCTCTTAAAAAAGGCAGTCGCATAGATATCTGGATCATTTTTTCCTCTTTCGTTGCGTTGTTGATGCATGCGTGTTGTTTCATTCCGTAGCGTACGTTAGTGTATTTGTGTGCGTTTGTAAATATCGTATTGTGGCATTGTGTACCGTATACCCTTGTATGTGAACCAGGTAGGAATATATCAAGAGAAAACAGCGGGGTACATCGTGATGACGTAATTACCCGGTCGACCGGCAGGGGGCCACAGATTAACGAAATAACTATAACTCATATCTTACTCGGTACTGAGGACTCACACGAGGTTCTAAACTCTTGCTGGATGGAGTGCATAAACATAGGTGGTACGTACGATGTAGTACATGCATAAATTGATAAATTTTCAATCGTGAATGCGCATATATACCTACGCTTTATGTTCTATATTGTGCAACGGAGAAATGTTTGTATTAACGTTATTTATATGGGAGTGAAAGGAGCTGGGACAGTCAGGCTTCATATTCTTAGAAAATCCTTTAAATAAATAGTAAGAAAATTTGGATGATGAGTTTACACTTTACTAATCAAAAAATGGATTCATTTATAGTATATTATAGCACGGTTGTTCAGGTTTCAAGGATCACTCCTCACTGCAACCTAGTGATCTATTATGATTACTCCTTCCAATTCAATATTCTTAGCGAATCGTAAGATTGTTTAGATACCGTGGCTTTGATGACCTCTGCCTCCATCCGCTGAGATTAATGATATTGTAGATGGTCTTTAGACACGGAAACTCAGTCACGTGTGGGTGTTGTTATTTGTCTCCGACCATGAGACTCTCTCCATACTACCACCGGTCAGCGCTATCGTATTTTAATTTAAGGTTTGGATCTGAAGATGTCTATGGTTACATAAATTCCATGCGAACCAGAGAGCCTGGTTAGTAAGCCGTAGGTAAGAGCCAGTCGCAGGAAGCTGGAGCACGTTGAAAGTTTAAACCTCAAATTCAAAGAGCTCCTCTGTTGGAAAAATGCTTTCTGAGTCAGGCACGTATAAAGCGTGATACCTAAATACCTAACGTGCGACCTCCAAGGAAATGTTTCGCTCTCGCGTTGTCAAGAATCACTCTGTTTCACACTTGGAGACATTAACAGTTAAATGCCTCATGCAGAACAATGACCAGTTAGAAAACTGGTGAGTATGTTTAGCTCTGGCTTTCCAAGATCAAATGGTTTCTTGATCCCACCTAGCAACACGTTTATGAATTTTTTCACTTTAGTTTGCCTTGTTGATATTCTCCAAATGGACACACTTTCCCTTTGACTCGCCTTCCTAAACTTCTTGAAATAGACTTTTGAGAATGTCAAAGAAAGTTTGCAATAGGTACACCAAAATGCATTTTGGCTTTCTATTTTGCAAATTCCAAAGATATACCTTAGCATTTCCTTCAGCAGCGCAGTTTACTAAAACCCATACGAGTAATGTTCTTTGTTGTTGTTCATTGCGGCCAGCTACGTAACATTAACTCAATATTCCCAGACCAATTTGGACTCAAAGCTTATAGACAGGCTTGGCTATCGGTATAGATATTGATAGATTATGATAAGTGTTTCCCCGTTTCATGTTTTTGTTCCGGAATTTTCGAATGCAGAGATCTATGGAGTGTAACTCCGCGTCAAAGACTCTCATCACTTTATCAACCTTGTTGTCAAAATATTAAATCCCTTACTTCATTATTGATCACAATATCGTAGTTTATTTGTTTCTTAAAATCAACTGTACAATTTAAAGATGAAATAGAAATACCACGTTCTATTTAAAATAAGCAAATTGGAGTCTGTTCGCGGTATTGCAAGAAGTAAAGTTTTAATCAAAACTCTTCGTATCACACTATTTTGTACATCATTAATTACATAGTAATAAATGGATGTTTTCTTGAAGAATAAAATTTAAAGATTATGACAGAAATAAGCCAGTTTGTATATGGCAATTTTTTTAAAATATAAGAAACGCTACTCAGTATTTTGAAGGATTACTAAAGTGGTTGAGCAATAGCATAGTATTTTGGCACTTGAGAATACGGAAACTGGTCTATTAGTTCCTATTATGCTACTAGCTTTTAGAAGGTTATTTATTTTTATAGTACCTAGATCTTACATTATTTCCTTTAATAAATGTACTTATAATATAAAATGAATTCTTTTTTAAGTCTATTGCTAGTATATTAGTCATTAAGATCTTCAACTTGTCATGCCGGACAAATAAAGACGTACACAAGGAAAGTGCCTAAACAAAAGAGAAAAGAGGCCAAAACGTGTCCCCATCACGTCAAATAACACAAGGGGACCATGTATACACGTTGTACAGATTAAAATATATTTACATGTCCAGATGTTTGAGCGATTGAATATGTTGTGTTCCGATGTCATAGCCTTTGTCCTCGACTATTATGCTACGGAGATCAAACGACATTCAGATTCATTTTTAAGAATCCTAATTATATGTTGTAACCCCTTCTTGTGTACTGCGTTCGAATTTATTTCAGACTAAATTAGGGTTATCGTAGGACCCGTAATGTTAAAATAAAGAAGATAAAGTTTCAAGTGATATATATGTATTGATATAAATCTGAATGTACTAGTGGATTTCTTCTATTAAAACACATTTTGTTCTCTATCAGAATGTAATCTTCTAGGCTGAAATATATATTTTTGGTTTTAGGAATATATACGAAATAGGTTTGTACATAGTTTCGAATATTTGAAATATATTCAAATATCTACCTTTAAAATAGACATATAACTTAAAGGCTGATACTATTTAGCAATAAAACGAATAAATATTTGCACTACAATTAAGAGCTTATTTTATATTGATTGCAGGATGTCGGGAGACTGCCTTTATCTATGCTATAACGAGTGCGGCTGTCACCCATGCAATAGCCAGGGCGTGTAGTGAAGGAACCATATCGACTTGTAGTTGCGATTATAGCCGTCACAGGAGAAAAACACATGCTGCGTCCACTTCCTCAGCTACTGCAGCATCGGTCAACAGTGTACACGATTGGGAATGGGGCGGCTGTTCAGATAATATCGACTTTGGGTTCAGGTTTGGTAGGGAATTCGTCGACGCCGGTGAAAGGGGAAGGAGCTTGAGGGAGAAGATGAATTTGCATAACAACGAGGCGGGTAGAATAGTAAGTAGACAAAACATGTCACTTATCCGAGCGGATAATACTATACATGCTGTTTATTGTTTTGCTCAATTCAAATATAAATATCATTACTTGTCGTGGATAAGATTAATAACTTTTCCTTATTTATCAACAGTTATTTAATTATTTTTTATTAGAAAAGGTTGATAAATCAGTTCTTAATGTGGGCGTTAAACCCTAAAGACAATAATTATACATTTTCTGGAAATAATAGCCCTTCTTTTCTTACTCATATAAATACCTATGTATTTACTTACTCATTAGACCTAGGAGAACATTCATACTACATAACCTTGGTTTCTTGGATAAGCTGGTATTCTTTAATAAGCTGATCCAAATAAGAAGTATTATTTAAATATAATAAATTTTGATTTCATCTTTTGAAAATTTCTGTATTTGTTCCGCATGGAACAACCCCATGAGAAGACAAATACAGAAATGGGGTTGCATAATTCGATAATTCAACAATTGCAAATAGAATCAACGTCGGCAGTGCAAAAATAGGAGATGCATATCATGAAATGAGCTTTGTCTGCTTCTCTTTGAAATCTCTGTTGCTTCTGATCACGTAGGGAAAAAAACATTTGATTTGAGGAATATTACATATATTATATTATATATCTATTGAAAACTAATACCTACATCATATCGCAGTGTTAATTTAAAACATTTATACAAACTGTTTAATTCCATTATTGTTGGTAATACAATATTTTTTTATTATTTGTTTTTATCTCGTTTCTTTAGTTAATTGACATAGAGTTATAAATAGACTCGGCAAAGAGGAGCAAGTTTCAGTGCAGTGCCGAGAAAAACGTGGAAAGGCCTAACGGCCGTATCAACGTCACCTGCTGGTACACACCAAATAGTTGTCGTACCTAACACATTTAATTATATTGCCTTCGTATTCTAAATCCTGTATACTCGCTATTACGTTTTCTAGTTTCTTCGTAATACACCGTCTCCAAAATGTACCTAAATGCGACATTTTGTAAGTATCTGTGTATTGATAAGTACTCACAATCAGTGGAATAATACTGAACAAGTGTGCTTTAATCGCACTACACTGAAACTTGCCCCTCTTTACGGACTCTAGTTATAAATAGTATGTATAAACTGTGTATAGATATTACACTTTATTCAACATGCAAACAAAATATATTATTTCTCATGAAGAATTACTCAATTAAATTATTATAGATTGCGCCAACACCTGTATAACTACTATTGTTTATAAAAAGAGAAGTGGCACTGAAGATATTGTTGAGACTGTTTGATTTAATGTTAGCATTACAATTGCTACAATTAAACAGGTATAGTTAACGTCATTATTTGGTTTATGGGCAACTTGAATTTTACATCTATTTAACGCTAGAATGGTAACGCATAATATTATTACATGGACGGTAACGTGATCTCATATATGACACCATCCAAAATAATATAATTAGACACATGTCAATTTCTTTCTTCGTGTACGAAGTAGACCATCTATAGCCATTTTTGCCATAAACTACTACTAAATCTTTACCCTGTAAATCACTATCTCATTTGGCAGAGAACCTATCATCACACATACTGGCTCCTAACACTTCATCATCATCTTCTTCACTTTCCTCGTCCATTTCTACATGTAAATCATAAACATCTCTTTCATAACTACGTATTATGTCTTCTAACTCCGTATCTGTTAGTATTTTACTAGTACAAGCCATATTTACGAAATACACAAGTTATAACTGAAACAGTAACGTGGCGTCGCATGTGACTCAAACAAATCTAACAGGTACCAATAGACACTGATATTTACTAAAGGTACACAACGGTAATGTAAATAAAGTAATGGCAGTTATGATATAGATGACGTCATATGACGCCTCGTTACCATTCTAGGGCTAAGTATTTCTAAAGAGTTTTCAAAAGGTTTTTAGAACATGGTATGGCAAGCATTTGTTTGTAGAGTTGCTAGTATCAGATTTTCTGTTTTTTTATTAGGTAGAATGTCTTTTTTTGAGGTTTTCATGTACTAAGTTTGATTATGGGAAGACAGAATATTTTTTCGTGAGGTCTTTAGTAATACACTCAAAAAAAAAACAGTAACCCTCTACTTTAAGGGTGCGCCAAACACGAAGTTCAGATATCTGCCTGAGTACATAAGCTTACTATACCTACTACTTTGTATAAATTTTACTTAATTTAGCTACTATTATTGTAGTAGAAATTGGTGAAAATATTGGTAATGCTACCCAAACTTTGCCAAAATGTACAATTTTATTTTGGTTTCATTTTGACTATTGCTATTATAGGATGGAATTTTAGATTTAACCATAACTATGATATAAATAATTTCATTTCCGTGTTTCTCCTGGGACATAGCTATGGTTAAATCATAGCTCACGTTATTTTTTGGCATATTCTATTTTTATCCTGGTATTTCTCCATTCATTTTCCATTCATTACCGTTTTCTAATTTTTTGAAATTATTACGGTCATTTTTTAAATCATAGCAATTGAACGCCCTCATTATAAACCTATAATAGTTATACGGTTTTATTTGTTCAACTAAATACTTTCGAAACAAATCGGCCGCACTCTTTTCTACATGCTTAAAGGAAGAGCTTCAGATATAGCAAATGGCGCAGAAAGAGAGAGGGCAAGAAATATATTCCTCCAAATGTTAAGAATAATTATCACTTTTCAATCACTTTCTGAAAAGGTTAAGGTTAAAGAATTATTTATTTCTTTACTTGGAGTTATATTGAGATCTATATGATTCAAATATTTGCCAAGTCAATTGTCGTACATTTATATTTCCATGGTTACTTCTTCGTATTCCAGATTTCTTGGATTGCCACATTCTTTAGAGATTAGCTTTAAATCTTCAGAGTAATCCAGGTTTAACAGCTGCTATACTTTACCATTACATTACATTAAACTAATATGAACAGAATTCAACATGAGGATGAAACAAGACCTAAAAACCTATGAACTGGCAGAATTTACCACAATGATGCAGGAAGCGATTATACGCATCGTAATAAAGGAGTATTTTATTTATAATATATCTTGTTGGACCTCAACCATTAGCTTCAAAACATCATATAAAATTAATGTACCTAAATTAAAATTAAAGAATGAGTTTCTTAACGTTTCTGGCAAAATTGAACTATTTCCGAATTTTATTTATCCCACACCCCAGTCTATCAGTCCAACGTTAATATTCAAGTGACGTTAAGCGTTTACTGATTTTGGTTAAGTTAGATATCACAGATAGCACTACGTAACTCAAATTGCACATATATATGAATAGGGTATATACTCAAACAGTTTGAAAATTTTTGCTGTCAGTACACGCATCCTGTAGTAAATGAAAGCAATCTTCTGAACAAAACAAAATATGTTTGATGTCAGATGGTTTTAAAGGAAATATTTATTTTTTAAAAAGGGTTTTGAAAATCTCACGCGTATTTTAAATATTATCAAACAGTTTTTATTTTATGGCAACTGATACAGACCACCAAGAAAATCGCAAACATCAGCAAAAGTTATCCAATTTGTTACAACTGATTTTTGAGCTGTCGAAAAGAAGAATGAAATGCCGTACATAAACTTTTCAGAATTAGCATTTGGAAGAAAGATGTAAGGTAATACTTAAAATACTTAAATCGTGTTTGAGACATTATTTCTATAAATATTACAAAGCGTGTATCTAGTGCAATATAAAAATAAAATAAAATAAAAGGCAAAACTAATAAACTTTCTGATCACCAGCATGTAGTGGAATACACCTAGCTTACGCTACTCGAAAATATATGTGGTTTTGCCTCTAATTAGTTTTTCATGAAACGAATTTCTGCCTCATTGTGACTTTCTCATTGCATTTCATAGGAATTAAAAATGGAAATACGTCGTATGCGCAATATGCTAAAACGGAATCATACAACTTTTTCTAAATACCTGTAGATATAAGAGGATTGTTTCATTATAGACTGAAACTTAATTTTAATATGGAAAGTTATTCAATACCGAATCGACTGTGTATACAACGAATAAAATCCTATTTATACACACAATTTCACAAAAGTTTCACGCAATTTCAAACTGCTCAAAGTGAAAGCAAATACGATTAATTACACACTTTATAAATCTAGGTATTTAAATTTGTTGTATATCCCTCGTTTTCAACCTTATTATAATTTCTTAAACGCTAAACGTTTGTAATATATCTGTCTCGGTAACAATCTCTTTTATTATTGCGCAATTCTATAGAAGAATACGATTGTATCGCCCAGGGTGACAATATCACTACGCTTAGCGTTCAAAATTGAGGTTATGTAATATCTACGTGTTATTGAATCATATTTAAGCTTAAAATTTATTAGGAAAAATGCGGATAATATACGAAATGTTTCTTTCAAACGCAAGTGTGTCAATCAATATCTAAACGCTACTTTATATCGTTTGTAATTATACATTACAATAGATAATTTTATATGATTCGATATGATTTAAGTGTCTAATAACAGACACTCGAAAGAAAGTTGAATTCTTCCATAAATTCGTTTTGTATATTATTACATATTCGAATGGCGTCATTTAATATTAACTGAGAGATTTGTTGAATGATTAATTAATTCAAAACGAATTATTCCCTTTCACAACACCACTTACAAAAAGCACGACATGAAGAATTAATTACACCATTACACCAATTAGTAACTTCCAGCTATACTCATATATGGATGAAATATATTAGCCATACATCCCGTATAACATCGGCCTCCAAAGCCGTTTAACAACCAGGTGTACCAACCGCACCACTTCACTGCGTATCACTTTAACGTTATTATAATTGAGATAGCGCTCGAGAGTTTATTGTAAAGATATTTTCGTGTTATGTTAATTTATCGTCCTCTTCTTGCTTCTTTTTCGGTCTCGAGATGTGTCCGTCAATTTCGATGTAGTACCTAACTCCTATACGCGGTAACTATCTTAGCACTGGGTCAGTCTTGTGTAACTTAATGAAATATTTTACGGCGTGTCACTCCCTGAAGACTTCATTTGATACACTTTTCTTATTTGATTTGACGGTTCGTGAACATTGGGCGATATATACAAGGGAAGTACAAAAATTTCTGCCTTAGTTTCTATGAAGAAACAGCACAGATTATTTCACAAAAACCATTTATTGGAAAGCTTCGCATAAATATGTAGAAACTGTAATTTGAGATCCTATTGGTTTTACAGAATTTCTAGCACTATTCAGTGGATATCTTTTTGATTTTGTATATACCAAGAAAGACGCAACTGACTGATATGACTGACCTACATAATAATGAATGTATTAGCCAAGAAAATTTGCTACGTTTATTGAAAACCTGACGGGATAAATGGCTGCGCAGTATTATAAACGTAAAACAAACACAGCTGATTTTTGGGAAAAGAAACAGATAGCATTGGTATTAAAAAAATCAAAAAATCAAAAAATCTTACGGCCAGTAATTGGCTACATAAGTAGCAAAACTAGCGAGTATAGTATTATTTGTGGCCAGCTGCGTAACATTTCTCCACATTCCCAGACCAGATTAACCTCTAAACTATATGAAACCAACACTGTTAGAGCGACCTGATTATCGGTACGGTATGTAGATGTTTACTCTTTCCATTCCTCTGTTTAGTCCTGGAGGTCATTTTAAGGCTTTCGAAAAATAGGTTTTTAGACCATCAAGTCCAACTAGCAGCCCTTTTTGCGTTTTCTGGCCGTCTGTGTAACAGACAAGCAATTCATTTTTGAATTCGGGTCTAGCGAAACTCTATTACTAATACTTGTGGAAATATCACCTCGAATAATCGTTCATAATATCTAGAATATTTAGGTGCTTGGTTAAGTGGCCATTCTCCAGACGGTACGATATCTTAATCGGTGTGCGCTAAGAGTGGCAGTTCTTTCTACTATCACCTGTATTAATATTCGCCCTAGTAGCACATCATTGCAACTTGATTTGTGCTATCTTTTTGTCAGTTTGTCAGATGGCCATGCCGTATATTACCATTTGATGTTTTGTGAACATATAGTGCGTTTGCAGTCTATCAAACTCTCTAGCAAGAAACCAAAATTAAAACATTTGGTAGAGAATTGCCTCCTATCCTCCTATTGTGGTACCACCATATTCACATCTGGTTACATGTAAGTTTGAATTAAACCACACAGCTTTTTGAAAATATACCTTGAACTTGTTTGTTTGGTATAGCGAATATTTTTAGAAACATAGTGAATATAGTTTATTGTAACAAAACACCTTCACACAATTAAATATTTTGATACAATATTATTTTGTTGTCTGTTATAAAATCTAAGGCGTCGCCGCAATATGATTCATTTATACTTAAAAATTCATCTCTAGTGTGGCATATACTGTACTAGGCAAAACGACAAAAGATATTTAACCGATAAAAACGAGAAAACAGCGTCAAAACGCCAAGTTGAAGTAGCGATCGGACAGTAACAAAACATTCTTTCCCGTTCATATATGCAGGTTCCGCAGCGCGGTGTGAGAAAAAGAAATGATTTATGCAGAACGCGATCATTACTACCGGGTGGTCTTATCAAATTAAAATGCATATTAACTTGTTACCGGCCGCCCATCATCTAGTGACATTTGCTCGAGGCCTCACTTCTCAGATACGAGATTTCATTAGCACCAATGACGATAACGCGACTCAGTACGTATTGACCACAAGCGGAGAGTTATACTGCACTGACCAGAAAGAGACGTCCAGATATAACCGTAGTGGAACGACTTAACAACAACTATACAAGACGACTTAAGACACAGCCGCACACATACCGATTGTAAATTGTTGCATATCCATGCATACAGTGTTGAGTATTCACTTTAATACGCAATACAGTTATACACTACACTGTTATTGAATCTGTTTATGGATATATAGCAGAATCAATCTGAAATTAAAAAAGGCAGAAACCAAGAATTTCGCGAATAAAAATATGTTTCAAAGTTTTTGGATTAGTGGTACGTACTACATATGGTCCTAAATGTGATTCTATCTTTTCTAATATCACATAACTAAATGAAAAACCGAGAGTAGGAGATAACTTTATCTACAAGTATTTTTACTACAAGTTATTCTGTATTACACCAAAACTCAATATTTAATATGACCAGTGAATTGAAAGAATTTATTTTGCAGTTTATATTGCATTTAATTAATGCTACAAGAGATATGAATACATACAATTTAGAAGCAACCACAAGTACAGGTTCGACACCCAAAAAAGCAACGACCTACAGCGAATTTAAAGGAAATTTTAGTAGCACTTTGGTGGAAATGCAGATGAGAAACTCGCCGATATCAGTTTTGTATAAGATAGAATAGGATAGCAATATCGGCGGAAGAATGCTTGTATGTTATACACAGATGGAACTGAATGCCATTCATTTATACCTTATTTTGTAAAGTTCAAATATTGTCTGGAAATTATCGCTGTGTCTAGCGTGAGTAATTCAGTTTAGCCGACGTGTGGGCTTTCAATATTTTGTAAATACAGGTATTTAATACAATAGAATGTGTATGTTTACATAAGCAAAAAAAGGAGTAAAAGTGAATTTAAACATTTTGTATCGATTATAAATGTCTACAACTAATAATTAATGATGTTACATCACATGAAAAGGATTTTCATTCTTTTGTTGTTTTTAACAAGTTTTTACATTAATTCAAGCCTGATGCAATAACTAAATGTAAATTTGCTAGAAATGTTCGTCATGAAAGTCGTTATGAGGATTTTCATTCTTTTGTTGTTTTTAACAAGTTTTTACATTAATTCAAGCCTGATGCAATAACTAAATGTAAATTTGCTAGAAATGTTCGTCATGAAAGTCGTTATGAGAACATAGAGTTTATCCAAATACGGAAAAATGCGTTAAGAAAAAGTTATTTGATTCTGAATACATAATATGTCTCTAACTTCGATGCAAAAATAGGCATAGAGATTAAAATTTACAAAAAGTACATTTAATTTGTCCAATAACATTTCGTAAAAGAACTAGTTATTGTATCTGCAAATATTCAACAGAGTCAATATGTATTGAAACATATACCGCGAAAGTATGGTAAAAAATTCGCTTGCTTTACAAATAGAATATGAAAAACGATTTCTTTCGCCACAAATTGATCATTAACGATAATAACAGCTTAAATGTGGAGTATTTCTGTAATAAGTTAATTATGAACAAAGTTACAAGCATTGAAGTACGCATGAAAAAATTCACTTCTCTTTTGTGGTGAAAGATGAATTAAATGTTTACCACTAAAAGAAAGATTACAATTTGATAATCCAAAATTTCAATTGATTTAAGTTGGTTTCAAAGTTATGAATTCTTTACTGTAGGAAATAGAGGCGAAGATTGGGTGCAAACCCTCTGTAACGCGAGTCACTGTCAATGTGTTTTGTAAGCTCATCAAAATTTTTACTTTTCGAAAAAAAGGTTTAAAATTTATCTGAAAATTGAAGCAAATACAAACAATGGATGAATGAAGAATGGTCGGAAAGAAATTCCAGCAATAATACATTTCTTCTCAAACATTTAACGTGTGACATACTTGTAGTGTATGTATATTACCAAGAATAAATTAGTACTATTACTATCAAATCATAATCTTTCTTTTAGTGATATAAACTCAACTCAACTTTCACCACAAAAGAGACACATTTATATATATGTATATCAAAGTGTATTTTTCAATGCATTTACAACACAGAGTTTTTTGCTTATTGGCTGAAAAATTGTCTAATCAATTATATTTCTCGTTTACGTAAAAGGATATACAACTTATTTTCACTGCAAAATCATCAAAAAAGACTAATTGACCGTCGCGTATACAGCTGGCTTATACGACAATAATTCATACTCTTTTGTATTCAAATGTTTACATATTAAAAATCCTATATTTAAATAAAATTTATCGTATTGCTTGCCTTAACTTACAAACACATCTGCTTTTGATTTTATCCTTAACATTTATAGGATTAAGGCATACATATGATTTTTACCGACACATGACGAATTAAACACGGAAGATTTTTACATCGCCAGAAACAAAATAAAAACTTAAACGCCGAGAAGATACTTGTGCCATGAATAGACCATTCATGCATATAGACGATATTTTTTTTTGACAATATTATCCCAATGAATAAATGTACTAGCTTGCATTTTACGCTCGGCTTACATTTATAACGGGTCCATCCACATTTCCACCACGGTTAAAGGTGTTGACTTTTTGGATGTCTCCACTGTACAAGTGCGGTACAGTACAGCACCGTTGATTCACCAGATGCCGCAACATACCCGATCTCGCTCCACACATTGTATATGAGAGCTAAGGGGATTCATTTTAGTAACACGCTAGCTATATATCTACAATGGTCTACTCGCTTAATTTCAGGCGGTATAGAATGGTGCTTACATATTAGAAAAGGACAACATTACCTATCATTCGCAAATCGAAATCAAGACAAATATAATGAGAGGATAAACGAAAAATTTCAAGCACATATTTATTTGAAACTAAGAACTGCCGGAAAGAAAAATTATAAATTAGAAGTGATAGATGAACTTACATATATATTCAGGAATACTCTTTACAAGAAATATAGATCATAAACGAATTAGACCAGATAACATTTTGGAAAAGAAAAATGATAAAGATAAAATTATCATTTTTCTTGCCCAAAATGTTGCTTGTTTTAATTAATAAGATTACAAATATATTGTCGTTGTCAAAACATATCAAAATAATAACAGAAACTAGAGTATCCACACAATTGAATAATAACACTATTGAGATAAAGAAGCATGTGAAACTTAAAACACTACCGGATGGAAGAAGAGAACGAAAGATAGCAAGCAGTGGAACATATGCTTTCATACATACATAACTACATAACTAAACATGCTACACTTTATAAATCAAATTAGTGAAATACAATCTTCCATAAAAATATAAAACTACTTGTTATTGGTGATTATTGTTGGATTGTGTGTCGATAATCTGTAGTAAATGTTTAACAAATATTCGTCCACAAGAAAGAATTCAAACTTGCTAACTTGACACAAGTAGGATCAAATATACGAGGATGGATCCAAAAATAAGGTTCGTAAAGAGCTCCAGCTGCACGGGAAGGTGCGAGACAAAATCTGGCAACACCGCCATGCGTTGCTATTCCCCCACTCTCGATTCTCCCCGGCCGCGCTTCGCTCCGTCTCCCGGTCTTGGTTCAACAGCCGTTCGGGAAGGAGGTTTCGGTTGTTGATCTCACCAAATGCGAGATTCGTTCCGTACCTAATTCTCTTTTTGCACGTCAAAGTCCACCGATAAGTGTATGGCCGTTCAACACGTCCGAAAGTGGTACAGGGAGTTTAATACCCACCTTACAGTCCTGACCTCGCGCCTAGTGATTATCACTTGTTCCAAAATTTAAAGAAAGACGTGAGTGACCAAGGCTTCTAGGGCGACGATGAATTCAAAGAGGAGGTGAAACGTTCCCTCAACGGATTGGCGACGGAGTTTTACGTCATTGGGATACAGAAATTGGAGTACCGTCTACAAAAAATGCGTAAAAAAAGATGGCTATTATGTAGAAAAATAGAGCATAGAGTCTTTCCAACGATGGAAATTGGAACAGAATAAAAACAGAATAAAAAATATTGTCTCTTTGTAAAAATGATGGGAACCTTATTTCTGGATCCACTGTCGTAATTAAACTGGTGAATGTTCAAGCTTTGGACCCTATTATATATATAAACACTTAACTGGAAATTAAGAAGGCTTATCACCAGTTACATATTAGAGACTATAAAGTATGTAACTCTGTATAAAATCTTGTGAGTGAAGTCTTTAATATCAATTAGTTATAACATTAAAATCGGAAAGCAAAATTAATAAGATGTTTTCTAATTTAAAATTATGCAGATAAACAAACGTATCTACTAAACGAAACTTAATATTTGTAACGGTGTAATAGAAAGGTATATGTTATGTGCTTGAAAAGCAAATTGGCTACTTCTTGTTGCGATTTCTATTGTTCTATTAATGTTTAAAAAAAGAAATAGTGGTGATGATTTTTGTACGCGAAGGAATTCCAGGTACATAACTGTACGTGTTGAACGTTTTACCACCTACCGAGCAGCAATTCTATGAAAATATGAATTTTATGCTGGCTTTTTAACTTCAAAATGAGTTTTTCACCAATTATATTCTTTACTAGTAGTTAAATATCCAAAGGAATTCATACATAAATTTGAAAACAAGCGCAACCTCGCAAAGCGATTCTAGCGACATTGCTTTCGCAGCAAGTAAGAAAATTGCTTAAAAGTGGATGCAAACCAAAATTAACGCTAATCAAACACAGACATTTTGCCAAAATCAGGCCATAAATGACAAAGTATCAATTAGTGTCACTTGACTACATGTATATGTATTACGATACATTTACTTTCTATTTCTAATCATTTTATTGACGAGTACTTACTTTATCCTTAATTATATTTCTTAGCGTGCTATATTACATAAAATAGAGGACTATACACTAAGAACTACTCTCGCATCTGTACTAATTTACTTACAATTATTCTTCATCGTAAAAAATAAGGATATTAGAAACCATGTAAGAAGCACTGCTGCTACTTTGACGTATTTGCATGGAAAGTATAGGTCATTACAAAACTGCTTGATTTAATAGAAGTATATTTACAACGTATTAATGCAATAGGCGAATGTGTTCTGAAGTCACGCCGATGTTAATGGAAAGTGTAAAGATCTTTCCTGGTTCCCCTCCTAATTGCGGTCTCCCGCTCGAAGCTAATTAATAATATCAACTTAGATAATGAAGATTTCGTTACGACAACTAGGCCTCCGACTACCGCATAGTATTAATTTGCCTATATTTACCTGCACCGCTGTCATATTAATCACGATCGCCTTTAAGTTATATTCAAAGTAAGTAAGAGCTACACGTGGTAATTATAGTCCAGTGCAATAATAACCTACAGCAAGATTTGTACACCAACGAGTAAAAGATTTGGAACGGCAACTTTGAATTTTATCTTTAATAATCTTGAATCTGTAGAATGAAAAGATTTGAGGTGACCGTAGACACATAGAACTTCTTATTTTATAAAAATAAAAAAAGGGAGACAGCAAGAGAGAATGCGCGTGTATGATTCTTCCTAAGCAACTCAGCTAGATGGCTTCTATTATGGTGATATTTCTTTTTTTTTTTATTTTGGTACGAGGGAGCGTTTTTATATTCGCGGAATGAGCGGGTTGTAGGGGGGTGATTAGGCGCATTGGGGGCGTGGCCTGTGTAGCGACTCATAATTAGAATAAATACGAAGTTTCATTGTTATTAGGCAGTTAGTCTTTGAGCTATCGTCAACCAAGTAACATAATCAGGAGTGAAAAGTGAAATATGGAAAAAATCGAATATCGTGCCGTTATAAAGTTCCTTACCAGGCAAGGAAAATCAGTCGCGACCATGATGAATGAGGTGTCATTGGTTTACGGCGACTCTTGTCCAGGAAAAACCATGGTGTACAAGTGGCATAGTTTATTTAAACAAGGAAGGGAATCCCTTGAAGACGACCCGAGGCCGGGCAGGAGCATTGAGGTGACCACGCCAGCACTTATCCAAAAAGTTGAAAAAATTGTACTCGAAGATGCTCGACTGAAGAAGAAACAACTCGCAGAAATGGTTGGAGTACCCGATACAACAATTTTCAAAATTCCTACACGATCATCTCGGCATGTCTAAGGTCAGCGCAGGACGGGTGCCGAGAATGCTCACGCCGCCGCAAAAACAACAGCGCGTAGAGTGTTCACGTGCATTTTTGGACCTCTGTAATGAAGACAAGGATGGTGTATTGAGTCGAATTGTTACTGGAGACGAAACTTGGGTTCATCGTTATGAACCTGAGTCCAAACAAGACTCCATGCAGTGGCATAAAAAGGGCACAGCACCTTCCAAGAAATTTAAAGTGTCACAATCAGCTGGCAAACTCATGGCAATGGTATTTTGGGACTTGGAAGGAATATTGTTGATTGATTATAAAGATAAAGGTGTTTCTATAACCGGAGAATATTACGCTTCAATATTAGAGCGACTAAAAAAAAAGCCATTAAAGAGAAAATACGGGGAAAATTGACGAAAGGTGTCCTGCTTTTGCACGACAACGCGCCCGTCCACAAGAGCCGCGTTGCGTTAGCTACCCTGCATAAGGTGGGCTTCGAAATTGTGAATCACCCACCCTACAGCCCAGACCTGACCCCGAGTAATTATTACCTGTTTCCGAAAATGAAAAAAGAGCTGCGGGGTAAAAAATTTACTGCCGATAATGAAGTCAAGGAGGCAGTTTCGGCGTATTTTGCAGATTAAGAGACATCATTTTTTATGGGGGTATAAATAAATTAATTGAAAGATGTGAAATATGTATCCGTCTTGCAGGTGAATATATTGAAAAAGAAAAATAATTTGGTTTTTTTATTTCCACCCCTTATCCCCCATTCCGCGAATATAAAAACGCTCCCTCGTAAGTGCATCTGTAGGGACTTTCCAAGCTGTTTGTCGAGGCTACCACTGCAGCTTTTGGTATGTACCAGGTGACCTTATTTTATTCTGTATACAATAAGAATTTAAATTCTTGGCATTCGGTTACGCCATCTAGTGCTTAACCTATTTTTTTCCTAAATAATTTCCAGATGCTTCTAGGGCCTATTTTAGTTAGTGGTGTGTTTTTCTCGAAGCTGTACTATAAACCGTTCCTGAGATATGGCTGAGCGCCATTCTTAGTTACCCACCCGGTCCATTGTGTATGTAAATGTGATTTCATGACTTTGTTATAATATTACATTGCCGTAAATAATATTACTGTTCATTATGTCCCAACAGCGAATTGTAGTGTAACTTGAGTACAAATCCATCAAGATGCTATTACAAACGTCAAACACCCTGGACCATAAGTACTGCCTTCACTAAGGCCAGCCACTCTTACCTCTATCGAAATACTATCGACTATTTTCCATGAGGTTTTTTATTTCCTATTTATAAAGACTCACCAAATTCATTTGCCATCAAAATCTGGATCACTTAATTGTTCGTCTACGTAATCTATCTGTATAATAACAATTACGAGATCATTTATATACATTGGTAATGTATCTATGTCCTCACGGTTCCATAAAGATATCCACACAGATCCACAATATTGCTCTTGCTCTTAATACACTATATATATGAAGGAGTGTAGATAACATTATACACTTCATTTTATGAATAATTAAGACTGCCACCAAAATGGAACGTTGTCAAATACTTTTCTTCACTAGTGTACTGCATGCACACTTGCTCGGAGGTATATTGCAAGGTTAACAACAAAATTATTAAGCAGTCTTAACGTCTGTGTTGCTTACGTTATAGTTATTGCAAGAAATATGATTCGGTTAATTCATCTCAAATTAGTTCATTTTTAATTAATATTGGATTGAATTACCTTAATCTAATTACATTATACATATTATGTTATGTAACTATTATAAGAATTTTTTATATAAAAAGCAATATGGTTGTTTTTTTCTGGAAATACTTGTCTTAATTAATTCCATGCTAGCTAGTATTGTTAACTAATGATAACATATTGCAACAAAAAGAACTGTTGATCATCGGCACAGTTTATCTGAAGCTGCGGTAAGATTAACATCACAAGTTATTCGATTACATTCCAATATAACACATTCGCATGATAAATTAACTAAGAACTCCGTTAAATGTTCGACGACTGTAAGTTTTTACCTTCAGCCGACAATAGGTTCCGATGTAAACTTCACTCAAGCTCTGCTCCTTCTACGACGAAGAGTCAGTCGTATTATTTAATTGTTTACCGACTTACATCAATTAATTTCCGACAGTGTCTGTCTACATCACACATGTACGCGCACCCGTAATTCAAGAACTAAAGCGTATAAAGGAGAAGATAGTCTCGGCTACGTGCGGTACGTGAGTGAATCTTAGCAGTATCTCGTTTCTTCTGCTTGAGTTACAGTCGGAGGCACGAAAATAATACACGTACGATGAGTTTATCGAGAACTAGCTTTGTGATACGTTTGGATTAACAACATATTAACTTTTGTTATCACAGTGGTACATATGAACACGCTAATGTTATACTCCTTTTAATCGCAAATATATTTTCACTTGTAGGTCAAATATGTAGAAGTGTATTTAATTAAAAATAAATTTATTCCAAATCAAAAATTATTATGTTTTCGTTAAAAATACTTCTTGATTTTTAATAAATTGCTGGCTTATTTGACCTACAACTAGAAATATATCTGGGATTAAAATAGAAGGACTTACAGGTCATAATATAGATATATAAATACTCTTTTGTCATCTCTTTTTTCATTCTCTTTTTACATCAATTACATTAGTTGGCGATCTTATTCCATCTAGGTGTCCTGTCTTTGAGTTCTGTTGCATTAATTTATAAGGAATAAGCCAAAAATACTAAAAAGAACATTAGAACTAAACAGCTTATAGTTGCGATAGGTAGTTTTTAAAAATAATTCGTTCTGAAAAAAAAGCTGTTCACGCATTTTAGGCACTGCAGAGATAAAGCAATTCTATTTGATTTAACTTAAAGTATGTGCACTTATTTTTTTCTAAATAGCACTTCAAATAGATTGTACACTACTAACATCGTGTACATGACTGTATAAGTGGGTGATGGATATGCATCGGGTGTTCTGTTCCTACCGGCCGAAGAACACATGTACCGCCGCAGCATTATCTAGTGTAACACGGTGTCGCACGACGGGACACCGCCTCAGCATCTAAGGGGACATCTGTGTACCGCGGGGGGCCATATTACATGGATATCGCACGGTTCACGGCGCACAACACACGGCGAATTTTAATTTTATCACTTTGCGTTGCGCAGTCGCGATCTTAACGATGATGGCCTAGCTCACCGATGATGATTTCTCTTGCTTAAGATTTCTTTCTTCTTTTGGTTTTTATTATCCTGTAGCTGTCTTTCGTGTTGGTGCGTTTTTAGATGTAAGAAAATAAGAATTCGTAATCAACCAGCCAATGCGACAAGCGGTATTAAAAGTAGACAGTTCTTAGGTTGCACGACTTACTGTTAATACTACTTTAGTGTTTCGCCAAAGTAGTATTCGTGTGCATATCTATAAAACTTTTGCACATACTTGAGTTTGGTTTGGTAGAATCAAAATCGTTATTACTTCTTGAGAATTAATAAATTTAGTATGATTCGAAAAAATGCGGTAATAAACCAACAAACAACAATTTACAGAAGAATCAGTCACAAGATTTAACTAAAGATCTATTACTCTCACATTTTTCTCTTGGCTTCTCTTTCTTGCTTCTTTGTTTTATGATATCTGATTACGAAAAACTACTCTCCTTTGGTTAATCTTTAACTCCAGATTTTAAATATTTAATAAGCGAATACAAATATTTTGTGCGATTAAATATGTCAGATCATTATTTCTATCGATTTAAAATGTGGTATTTTTGATGAACATTAAAACAGGTGCAATTTTCCTAACATTTAACATATTTATTTTTTAATTTCCAGCATGTCCAATCTCAAATGCGTCAAGAATGCAAATGTCATGGAATGTCAGGCTCTTGTACAGTAAAAACCTGTTGGATGCGTCTCCCACCATTCCGAGCTATAGGCGATCGATTAAAAGATAGGTTCGATGGTGCTTCCAGAGTCATGGTCAGCAATTCAGGAACGACTAGAACAGGTAACGAAGCGAGGAGTAAACGCCCTAAGAAGGATAATAGCAACAACATCCACAATAGCATCCACAATACACGAGGTGCTAGAAGTCGAAAGTATAAATATGGATTCCAATTAAAACCCTACAATCCAGAACATAAACCACCTAGTTCTGAAGATCTAGTTTATCTAGAACCATCACCAGGTTTTTGCGAGAAGGATCCAAAATTAGGTATACAAGGCACTTATGGCCGACAATGTAATGAAACGTCGCCTGGCGTTGACGGCTGTGATCTTATGTGTTGTGGCAGAGGGTCGAAACCGCAGGAAGTGACCATAATCGAAAGATGTAATTGTACGTTCAAATGGTGTTGCGAGGTGAAGTGTGACGTTTGCAAATTTAAAAAGAAAATACACACGTGTTTGTAACTTATGTGTATCATCGAATGTTAAGATTTTTGGATGTTTCTGTTTATATGATCGCAGGAAAGAGATATGTTTAGGAATTGTGTTTCAAATTTGATTCTGTGTAACAATAGATCTAAATTTATCTTTTTTGTATAACGATAGTTGATGGTTAAAAAGAAGTATTAGATTTTTGTGAATTTATATTAACGCTGGTCGTATGTGATAAAGAGAGACATCTGGAAAAATCAACGAATTGTAAACAATCAGTATTATTGTATATTTATTAACACGAGTTTTTAGTCAATATTTGCAATCATATAAACGATGACATAACTAGTAGGTTGATTAATGCCATTTTAACGATATTGTAATTTATGGTATAATTAATAAAATAGGTCCCTACAGTATTTTAATCATTTTTGAATACTAATATTCTATATAACGAATTTAAACAATCTCTAGTCATGCGAATCAAGTTCAAATATTGATTATCAACTTAAAAGCTACAGTTTTATAAAATAAAAGAAATGTATTAAAGACTGAATTCAAATTATTAACTAGAAAACAACTAAATAAGGTAATATTAAAATATCTTTGAAAGTATTTTTCTTCACTATATCTATTGAGACGATGATTATAATAATTGTATATAGATTTTCTTGTAGGTATTTTTGTTTTATTTTTGTCTATTATTTCTCTGTTATTTAATTTATCCTTCGTCTTTTTCTCTTTATTCTACTAATTTAATATTATTATTTATTATTTTTGTTGTACATATATTTTTTTCTGTGTCAGCATAGTGTATCTCATTTGTGTACCTATTATAAATATTTTTATTTTATTTTTGTTTTTTAACTAATTTATTGCCTGTAAGTGTTGTATATTGCGATATTTTTGTAAATAATAATTATAATTGCGCGTATCAATGTAGATATATATCATATTTTTATAATTTATATCTTGTAAACGTACTGTATAATATATTATTTGTAAAGTTTTTAATGCAATAAATATTGAGCAAATAAAGAATTATTTTAATTGGTTCTGTATTTAAATAGTAAGCGGGATACTGCCGAAACTACTTTTGAAAAGCTACAAGAACAATTATATACATTTTAAAAACCTTCGTGAAAATGTAGAAAATATTGGCGTAACTATTTCCATAATGTTTACAATTCTTCTAGTATCACTAAGGTTTAAGCGCGCATAGGTCTTCTACATATGTATATAAAAATACAAGCGTGATTCGCACATGCCCTGGTCGAGACTTTAATCTGTTTCAGTCGAAACTAGTCAGTCCTTTAATATTTTGATAATGTTATCGTTGGCTATAATTTTAAGCGAGAATAAAGTTGAAATAGTTTTTTTTTATTTATTTTCTACGCGTTAATTATTGAAAAATTCGGTTTGTAAGTAGTAGATTAGGAAAACATGCCAAAAGAAGGAAGCACAGATTTAAAATGCAGTTGTAATAGAACAACTCATCGCAACCACATATATTTTAAATACCATAGTATCTAAGTACAAGATAGTGATGAAAGTTACATTAGTGTAAAGTAAGTATATTCATATTTTTAATTGATATAATAAATATTACACAAAGTTCTGCCTGTTATATATACTCTCTAGGCATCATCCTTGTTCACTCCTTAATGCAAACAGGAGACATATCAAACACCGTTTTATGGTATCTTACTAATGCTTATATAAAAATATTGTGCCTGTACGATTGAAATTGTTTGATGTGGTTGTTACATGCGACGCCGACGGTTTGATAACTTTTTACAAATCTGATTAGTGTGCCCTAATAATGTACAGAGATCGCCAAAAGTTATGTAAATTATTATTAAATGTTAATTATTATTATATTAGTATTAAATAATGCTGACATACCTACTTCTATCTTCACCCCTTGTTCACAAATATGACATGTAAACTGGCATTACACTTGATCAGAGTTGTACATCTACATAATTTAACAAACCACACATTGACGAGAACTTAGACGTCAATTTGTGGAAGAAATAAGAAGGAATTGTGAACAGCACTGTATCCTAAGAAAAAGACTCTAATGGTTCTTGGCAATTTGAGAACAAATAATAGCGGATTCCATAAAAAGAAAGAGCACTGTAAAAAACAATCACTTTTTGTTTTTTCGTTAACCTGCAATTTTGAACGCATCAGAAGTTAAATATCTTTAAATAAACCCGTTTTACCACAATCAGCACTTATGGATAGGACTCTTTGGTTGATTAATTACATCAGAGGAAGGCTAACAAATCCCAAATCGGTTAAAATAAACAATATTCAAGGAACTAATCGCTGAAACTAATCTAAACTAATCTAACTTGTCTAATTACTTAAAAGACAGACATAGTTTTAATTTCGAAAATACTGAAATTTTAAGAAAGGAAAATAATTACATACATGTACAAAAGATTAATTTATAAAACGATATGTATCAAAACGAAAAAGAACGCGGTCAATTTTAGAAGTGATATAGATAAATTAAATTAAGCTATTGATTAAACTTTTATGAAATGTTTTTCTATATTTCTTGAACAGAAGTATTAGAATTTAGTTAGTATTTATTTTTACAGTTAGGTATATTGAAATGTTTTCATATTCTTTGTGAGATTGTAAGTATAATAAACTGATTCCTAGGCTATCTGTATCAGGATTGTTTGAAGTAGCAACAAGAATTTATTGTGTTTTGGAGTAAATTTTTAATGTATTCGAGGTATATTGCTTGCAAATACAAAGATATCTCCGCTTAAAAGGTAATTAATTAACTGAATTTAACTTAGAAAATTGCAAATTCTGCATTAGGTACTGTAAATTTTGATCAGATGTTTCGAAATTACAGAATAATTTTAAACATTAAGTGTGTACTGGTGTTCATTTCTTTTTTAAAACTATTATAATTTTTGTTTTAAAATTTTCTTTGTTTCGTCATTTTATTTTTGCGTGACTGTACAACTGTTGCTGTTCATTTTAAGTTGGTACAAACTACGGATTTAGAAGTCTACTTAAGATGTTTTACTTGTCTTAAGTTGAAGTTTTGGACTAGAACATACAAAGCACATTGAGCAAGACATTCTTTTTATGTGAGTGATGAATACTTAGGTGACTTTATCTCTGTTAGACGGTAAAAATGTTGCTCTTTCGGTGTCTTTTCTGATAAAAAAGTCTCACCAACTGCAGTTGGTCCAATTGTACTTCGATTTTAATAAAACTTTACAGCATTGTAGAGCTACAAAAAATGTTCATTTAACACTGCGCTATTTTCAATGTATTTGAGAAACTTTTGGTTAGCTACTATTTCATAGAACTTCCAATTAGCCATCTAAACTGTATTAGTTAGAACTTTGCAACGAATAAAAATGTATATAATGGAAGCCAGTTCATGTATTCCTATATTGGATTCAAAGGCTGGGAAGTCAACAGCAAAATATTTTAAAATCTGGTTTCTTCCTAACACACTAGAGATCTGTTTTATTATTCGATTTTTAAGGTGACCAATATACAGCTGTCCTAAAAGTAAATTTTCAAGCCTAGAATGCAGATATTTAAACAAGGCGGCCTCCAAGTATGAAATAATGATAATGATAGTATTAAGTTACAAACTCTTAACTATTCAATATCAGTTTTCAGTTGTTCTTTATACCGATCTCCTAATATACCAGACCGAAAAGTTAGAAAAAAAAACCATTAGAATTTATTAATCCTGTAGAATTTGCTTTCAACATGATTCTCCTATTCGTGGATATTCGTTACAACATTGCTGTTACTAAATTGCTTAGTATAAAAATTGTTCCTGCTTGAAAAATTTTTTTGCATAAATATCATTACTGTAGGAGGTATACACTAATACAAACATGTATATGTAATAATTATCAGCAAATGTTTTTTCTGGAATGAAGTTAGTGAACGTTTTAGGGGACATCAAATTTATGTAATTGCAACATTTATTATACAACTAGAGACTTTTAGTAAAAGGAACATATCAGATATACATTAGTATACAGATCGTTGCATCGCAAGTGCCGTCAAACGCTCGCTCCGATTGACGTGTTACTTCGTTGAGTAGGCCTTAGCGTTGTAGTATGTATGTACGTGCATAGCTGCGCCGGTCGTATGAATTACGCGTAATGTAGGTAGACTCATATGATAAAATTTTCTTTAACGTGCATAATGTGCCCGCTGTTTTTATCCTCATAAAAACTAAATATGTAGTTTCAACAAGAATAGCAAACTTGTCCACAGAATATGTATTGTAAGCAGATGTTTATGACGAATGAAAAATGTAAAATATTAAAGCAATGTGGAGAATAGTAATACTATGTATTATCACAACAATTCACAGTAAAATAATGAAATTTAAATTCTGTACTTAGTAGCTAAATAAAAAATGAATATTCTCATATTTGCAGGAATAAACGTTAAAAAAATATGCATATGTTACAACAGAAGGAATCTATTATTAGTCATAAATTATTATTTTATAAGTTAACATAAAAGCGACCACTTTTCTAATGCATTAAATGCTCGAAACGTCTTCCGGTCGCCTCAAAGCAATATGCTAAACGATCGTAGAAGCCTCGTTGCGCATTCTGTAAAATTGCTTTCACGGCCACTGTTCCATAAAGATGTATCTTTCGGGTATTGCCGTGGTTGTTGTGACAAACTTGACGTTTCGCTGATCATACTGTCAGCTTCTTCAGAAGTTCTCTAAAGACTGATGTTGATGTCTTCTGCTCCTCGTTATATACCCAGTCCGTGTTCCGCTCCAGTGATGCGTATCCGTTCCATTCCGCTGAACCGTATCCGTTGTCGTTCTCTGATCCGTGTCCGATGCTTCTCCTCGATTCGTGTTAGATGATCTCGGATGCGTCCTCGTTGGTCCTTGCTGCTTCGGGCTCTCCAGCGCTAACTTCCATACCTTACTCAGTCTGTATTCGTCTTCTCGGTTGAAGTTGTTCGGATTCTTCATTATTTCCAGGGATTCTCTCACTATCCGTGGGTAGTAGTGATTGCTTTTGGCTAGTATCTTCACGTCATTGTAGTCGATTACGTGACTGCTTCCGGTGTGGTAGTGTTCAGCTACTGCAGATTTTCCAGTATTTCCCTGTTCGACATCTCTGCGATGCTCTTTCACTCTGCACCGTAGACTGCGCCCGGTTTGTCCAATATACGATTTCCCGCACTGGCATTGAAGTTCGTAGATGCCTTTAGCTTGTAGTCTCGGTATGGAGTCTTTGTTGGATGGAAGCAGTTCTTTTATTTTCTTGACTGTGCTGAACCTGACGTTGACGTTCTTCTTCTCCAAGGTTTTCTTCAGCCTGTCCGTGACTCCAGCAATATACGGCAGGTGCGCGTATCCTGCTGGCTTTAGTTCTGAGTCATCCTTCTGTTTCTTTTTGGCTCCGGCTAATCTCCGAATCTCCTGTGGTTTGTAGCCGTTCTTCTGGAGTGCATCTTTCACATGTAGAATTTCCTCGGTTTTGTTGGTAGCATCACTAATCATTTCCGCTCTATGTATTAGTGTAGTGACCAGGGATCTTTTCTGTTGTGGATGATGATGTGAGGTTGCGTGTAGATATCGGTCCGTATGCGTCTTCTTGCAGTATACTTCATGTCCCAATTTTCCACTGTCGTTGCGTTTTACCAATACATCCAGAAAAGGTAAGCAGCCATTCTCTTCTAACTCCATCGTAATGTTGATGTTGGCATGTTGTCTGTTGATGTGTTCCTTGAATGCGTGTAGATTGTCCATACCGTGAGGCCAGATCACGAATGTGTCGTCCACGTAGCGGTACCAGCATTTCGGTTTCTTGTCACTAGAGCTGATGGATTGTTCAGCTGCTGTGTTTTTAGAAATATTCATCTGCTCTAATACCCAATGAAGATATTTTCGGGTTCTGTTCGACACTGGCACAAATTAAAAGATTTCTTTCGTCTTGGCGAACAAATGGCTGCCTATTACGTTTGTGCTTGTTCGGCATAATACAGCCCAATCATTCAAAATTATTTATTATTCGCTGAATTGTTTCTAGAGTGGGTCGTGATTGATAATTCTCATAAAAGCGCTCTATTATTTGCCTTAAGGGTATTTCCTGATGATACCACTTAATAATTTGTTTTCTTTGAACTAAATTATAAACATCCATTATTTTTATAACATATAAATACCAAACTAACAAACTAAATAAATACTTATGTATGTATCTTACACTAAACTCTGCAGAAAACCTAATAGAAACGACGACAAAACACTAACTAAAGGAATATGGTTAGCAAAAATGCTTGAAGAATGAGACAATTAACAGATTAGAATATAATAAGAAAATGCAAATAAAAAGAATATTGTTTCAACAAGAATAATAAAAAAATTAAAATGTAATATAATATCGCAAAGCGCTAGAACATATGAGACAACTACCTTCTACAATGCCTAACTGGTGACTGCAAATATCCAGATATTCATACGTATTCTCTGCAACATGTATCGGCGCCGGCGCGACATATGGACTTAACTAAGACATACCGTTCAACTATCGATATAATATTTTGACGGCACTTGCGATGTAACGATCTGTATATAGAAAAAAGCGTATGTATAGTATACCGTTATTCTCTTTCTGTAAAGTGCGACAGTAATACTGGAAAGATATTCGAGAAATTAACTTGATTATACTTGTTTAACTGAACCGTATCGTACGTTTATAATATCTGAAAAATTTTAATTACGAAATTAATTACTCGCCAAGAGGCAATTCAAGAGTCCTACTTGAACGATGCGTCGTATGTTGCATACGCAAGTGCACAAGAAAATAAACGAGCACAGATTTATAACCCGGAAAAGCGAATCAATGGCAGAGCGACAGAAAAGAAAGCAATTCGGAATTATAAATTTCAGTTGCGGGATTGTTTCCCAACAAAAGCCGTGACATTAAAATAATATCGCTAATGAGCCGAGCACCGACTAACGAAAGATCCATAAATTACACACCACAATGACCCATATTTAACGTCTTTCGCGATACTCGCAGAGTGTTTAATGCACGGCAATCGACTTAAATCCAATGATTTATTTCGCATTTATTCTTAGACTTGGTAATGTTGTCAGTAAATATTGTAGATTGGAACAAAGTAAAATATTTTAATGAATACAGTAATACCGACTAGCCTTTCTTTGTCCCGATGTTAGTTACAATTTTTACTGTTTGCTTGAAATTTAAATGATTTGTATTTTTGAAAATGACTCCTTATTTTAAAATGCAAAATGAAAAATTGTGAATTCATTACCTCACCAGCAAATATGGAAACAATTTGAGATTAATCTAACCTCGGAATTGCGTAATAGCCGAAACATAATGTTTTCAATTTGAATCATCAACATTCAAGTGATAAATGTAATTAAATTATATAAATCTTCTTTATTCTTCCGTCTCTTCTCGTGAACAAATTTTTGCTTATATAACAAAGAAGATCTTGTGCCTCAGGACTTGTGCACTATTTCCAATTCTTGAAGCTACCTTTTTAAACCGATACTTACTATACATCTTTTACATCAAGTTTTGCTAATTTGTTGAATATGCGACTTATATATTTCAAAATAATGTAAAAAGTTGTTTATCTCAAGCTGAAGACAAAGCTTATCATGGCTATCATATGCAAAGTCAGGTTAGAAGTTTATTATCACCATATAAGTAGATACTAGATTGTATTGATAATGCTTGTACCTACCAACTAACGATTCTGTGTTCATATATTATTATGTATGTTCTGTATAATATTAATGTTTATCGCTAAAGTATTGTTCAGTTACCTTTGTTAAAGCTCATGTTATTTCTTCTATTGTCTGTCCAAGTAAAAATAGAATAAGGTACAAGTAACCTTCATCCTCGAAAGAATGATTTATATATAATTTCTTAAGATGCACCGCAAAATGTAAAAGTGTTCAAGGAGAGAAGACGATAGAAAAGTAGTTGAATAAGATGTTAATCTTTTCATTGTACTGTCCATTAAACTATTAATTGGATTACAATCGTCGTGATTTTGCGTGTTAAAACTCGTTTGGTGACGTAGATTAAACGTAAGGAGTACCAAGAAGAAGCAGTAGAGAAAAAAAACTAATTAAGTTTACAAGTTCCATACGTGACCGCCGTGTAGAAAACAAAAGGACTATTATTATTATTACTATAATTTAGCAAAAATACTGAACACCTCTGTAAACAACTGAAGGTCGCACAGGTGTCGATATATCATCAACCGTCCCATTGGCCGATGATGAAGTCCAATTATCAACGTTGGTGTTCTCCAGTGCTCCTATTCCAAAAACAAAGAACCGAACAAAAAGAATTATATCTACGGATTCTACCACTGATTCCTGCATATTTCAATAGCTTTGATCTTAACTACTCATTCGCCTTCTCCAGTTCCCATTTTACTTTCGTCTCTGTCGAGCGAACTGCCTGTCTTAAGGTTATTCAGCGTGTTACGAGAGACACCTGTGTAACCGCAAATTCTTCGACATAATATTTTTTTCATTCGTCGTTACCTTCTTGTATACCACATTTAGCGATTAGCGCTGAAAATTCATAAAATTATTAACCTGCCATTAAGAATTTATTGCTCACGCTCGAAAATTAATCTCAACAATGAGAATTTATGATCATTGTTTCTAATTTTAGACTTAACGAAATGAAAAAAACACTAAAGTGGATCTAATATTAATTTTATTACCCAGCAGAAGAAATTTCAATTACTAGATAATCTGAAAAAGAACAATATATATATAAACAGTATATACTCTTTAAAAAAGTAACACTGGTTAATAATATAAGCTATACCAACGAAACTAATAGCTTAGTTCGCTCAAAATAAGTGCTAACCAATATACTAACAATAACTTTTTACTACTTGGTAATAATAGTTTTTCCAATACCTCCTTTCATTAGGGATTGTAACAAAAGTTCCGCCAAGTGATGTGTGCTTTAATAGCCCAAAACCACAAACCGCATTAAATTTGCCGCTAACTCTTTGAAACATATAAAGACCTTATTGATAAATTTGAATATGGTATCGACAGATAGAAGACGGATACTCCATCATCGGTATATTCTTTACTACTGGGAGTTTAAGCAACTAGTTGATCAAATGATTTAATTAAATCACTTCTTAGCTCTTTACTGTCTTTAAAATAGTGTTTCAAAGATTCATCTCTAAGAAAGAAAATTAACCGTTTAATACAAGTAAAACCATCTGATTACTGTAAGATTATTTTTGGACTGCTATCAAACTGGAGGCAATGATTTCTTTTATCGCATTGCAATAAAAAATTGGATTGATTTTAAGTTCAAGGATACGAAGATAATGGTTTTAGTTCATAAAAATAAATAATTTTACTTAATTGGACATATAACACACATAATAAAAAGATATTAATGATATTTACAGATTAACACATTTCCCAAGCTTTATCACCTGTGGAGAGAACTTGTATTTAAGCAACGATTATGCTTTGTTAATATTTTTGTATTACCTGTTATTCTGAATCGTTAAACGATATTTTGTGTAAGTAGATGGAGATAAAGTTCCAGAATGGTTTCCAAAATAATATAAGATGTCATCAGTTCAAGATTTGCAAACGAATATTTTCAAATAAGATATAGCTATTTTAATTCATAACGCTTTTAATACAACCTTCTTAATATAAGATATATGTATATATGAATATATCGAAGCATGAGTAAGCATTCAAAATTCGATTAAACAAAAGCCAAACGAAAGGAGGCTGCTTGCTTCGTTCATGTGGATATTAATTAAGCTTCAAGTTCTGTAACTAAATGTGTTCCAATACACGATTTTTTAAATTCATTTAATTTTTTTTACCGAGTCTAATTTAATTAGTCTTTTTTTCTGAATTCAGTGTTCGATTAAATACCTTGGTATATATTAGAATTTAGATTTTGCCTAGTAAAAAATGTATTAGTTAACGATTACATGCAGTTTAATATGTTACATTAACTGTTGCTTGTTGATTAGATTTGCTATATTAACGTTGGCCACACAACGAGTTAAACGTATTAAGAAAAAAATATGGTTTAATCCAAGAGAAACAGGTATAATTAAGTATTAATAGAATAGAACGGTGAAAGTAACAGAAATTAGTTTCAGATTCTGTTTTATATATTATAGCAAAGAACTGCTTATAAACTTTTAATCTGATTATAAAATAACTACATTGCGTTAATCTAATTATTATCGAATAACTTTTTCGACTTTTTTTTCCTTTAATTTGATATTCCTGTAAATGTTGACCAACTAACGATTATTAAAATTTCATACATATTCCTTGGTTCAGGTTTTTGCTTGAGTTTTCAATTTTGTTGGGACACATACGCTTTCGTTAGATGCAAAAATTTATGTACTTCTATAAAAATGTGTACATTAAAAGCTGTTGCTTCACTTTATTCCAATTCTCAAAAAAAAATTCGGCATTAATTGTTTTGATATTCTTATTTTTTTTAAGATTAATGTGGCAAATAAAGAAGTATATCACAACTTTAGCAAAGTATATTCTATATTAACTAGGGTAACGAAGGGTAATTTATGTTGTTGGCAGCTCTGCAGAGAACAGTTGTTGTGTTGTGTATAGCATTGGTCTTCTAATTGTTTGGAATATACACGGTAAAGTTCATTTTTCGTACTTTTTATGTAAGTTATATAACGTAGGAGACAAATAGTTTTTAGCAATAAAAGCAAATAAATGTATTCTAAACAACCATCATGGTAAAGAACATGTGTATGCCTTCAAAATGACTTGCCCAGTGTTTCTCTATCTGGTAAGAGCTATTACCTATTGGTTATTTTATGAAACTCAACGAGTGAGGCTAAGATTGCGCACAACAGCTTTGGAATATAAAGAGAACAAAAAAGGAGTTAGGGAGATTAAAAAAAGAAAGAGCTACCAAAAAATAAACAAGGCAAGCAAGTCCAACTCTGAACAAATGACCAGGAAACATGCGAAAAGAGAACTGAACTTTGGAGAATTGCAGTCATCTTCTAGCTCTGCGCAAGTAGACCCACTACCTTCCTGTAACTCATGGCAAAATGAAGTGCAAACTTCTACTAGCTCAACACAACCTGAAAATAAAGATGGTGGGTCCGTTAATTGTCAGATGAAAAAAATGCAAATTTCGAATTGAATATTTTAGGGAAGCGCGAGTTGAAATTTAATTGCGAGGACAAATTTCATCAATCTACATTACTGAGCTGAGAAAAACCCAAATTTAATAAAGAATATTGATTTGCAAAGAAAATTGTCAAATAATGTGTGGACGGGAATCATTAGCTGTCATTTAGTAGAGCCATGCCTTCCCCCACGAAATTTGAATAGAGACATCTCCGAATTTTTTAAGGAATGAACTCCTGATGGTTCTAGAAGATGTTCCTACAGTGAGATAGCGAATGACTGTTGTCTAGCCCATTATCGGCAGACTGTGCGACAATTATTAGATCTTAGTTTTCCTAATCGTTTTCTTGGTCAGCTCCAAGGGTAGATTTAACATCTCTAGATTTCTAAGTGTGGAGCCATACGATAGAGGTCATATATGTATGTAACATCAGTCAATTTGGTATAACATCTAAAACAAACGATAGTCGATGTTGCTCTCAATACATTCGGCATATTTTAACAATCACAGTAACAAGAAAATATCAAATATCAGGAGACATCTAAATATTTTACATTTCAAACTGATGTTCAGGGAGTGGCCAAGTAACTCAAAAAATTCTCCTGAAAATTAAGAAAGACTTTAAGATTTATAAGAGAACCACAAAAATTAAAATATCTCAAAAGCCATTTTGCATAATGTATGTAAAGGTTACATTTAGTTGGCTTCTGGCCTATTACTTATAATCCGTCTGTATAATACCTACTTATGTTGTGGACACACGTATATGATTAGCAAAGCTCGATAGCCATAGATGGGGTGAAAACTCATTACCAAATGTATAACGTTGTTCGTCTGTTTATTTTTAGTATAACTCACGCAAGTACTTCCACGAATAGAGATAATCCGCATTTATACAATAAATGTTCAAGTAATGTAGTTAATAACAATGCAATCGCGTATAAATTTCCAAAGTTGGTCATAATATTGGAGAATTATTGTTGCCAATATATATTTCTTTCTTTTTATTGTAAAAACTGCTCATTTTATCAGTCACAAATTTAATTTCTATGGCAAAATTTATAAAAATAACATTGCACACGCTCACGTTGACCACCTTTATAGATTTGGTAATCTTTCATAATAATTTTACTATGATTATACATTCACATATTTGCTCAGAGAAGCAACGAATTCTAAATAATAATACTCTTTCAATAATCAAGTCAACATGTTACCCTTAAGTCATACATATTTTTGTGCACAAGAACAATATTATGCAATTGTAATGCAAATAGAAAAGTTAAAAATGTTAACACTAAATAGGCTCACCTAGCGATGTCTTAGTATATTGTCAAACGCACTAACATGTGTGGGCACAGCCACGGATCCAATTAATTTAGTTACTACGAGTAACATAATATTTTGCGTATTTTTGATTAGATTTTTGCGATTAAATATTTACCATTTAAGAGGGTAAAGGTATGAAATACCCCCAAATAGTCTTCAGTCCATTTCTATGAACTATAGAAGAACACTGAGATATTAAAATACAATTATTCATATTGAAGTAGCAGTAACGGGACACACTACATAATGGTTGAATTGAATAATTGAATTGAAAATTATAAATAGGTACTTACAACAAAAATACGCTAAGAAGAAAAATCATATTAATTCAACATAGTACATTGTGAAGGACCTACAGGTTGACATTTTAAGAGAAAGTAGAAAATCGAGTTATCATATTTCACCATACTCTAAAAGATCATTTGTTTAGTATATCTTCACCTACTTCACACTCAAAAATGTCACCTTTACAGTTCCATTATTCAACGTCACACGATGTTGGAGGGAAAAAAAGTTCTTACAGAAAAATATCCGATTGTCAAGTCGCTGAGGTGTCACATGATTATCAATGCCAATTTAAATTTATGAGCAACAAACAAAACGTTAAACCGTGAGAAACTATTTCCTAGTTCATTAGTGCAACAATTTTTGATTAAGTTAGGACAGACTAACTTCACTACCGAATTAAAATTGATCTAATTAACCTCAATTGCCTAGCTAGAATAGTGAGTACTGTGTACTTTCTACACTTTTGATACGTAGATGATATAAAAATATCGTTTTAATTTTCATTATTTTGCAAATACTTGCAGGTGTAATATTTCGAAAACAACGACAGTAAGTCATAGTGCCAATAATAGTCTTACTTATTTGCGAAGACAGAAATATGGTAATAGGTTTTCGTGTCTTTAACATTACTGAACTAATTATGAGCAATTAGTAAGCTAAAGTTGTCCTTCTGACAGGTCGGTCATTTGTCTTGAGGAATGGGTAAACAAGTGAAAGATGAAAGACATTGCGTTGGCGATATACTACCACAATTCATGATATCCATCAGCGTCAAAGTAGGCTGCGAGCCGTGAAAGACCGGTAAAACGTCGCTTTAGTACATGGGAACGCCGCAGTGCGCCGCTATCGCGCACACCATCGCGCACCTCGCGGCAAACCATCAAATTAGCATTCAGCACGACCGTCTAAAAGACTGACAACGACTGAGAAGTATGTAGTATGTATGTACACACGATGAATGTGTGTTCATTTATTGTGTATGTATGTTGTTGTATAGATAATGTTGGATGAAGAGTAGAACGGTAATCATATGTACAGTCTTCTGTAAAATGGTTGGAACGTGACCATGTTAAATAAATATAAAAGTTACTTACCGAATACTACAAATTTTGACGGATTTGAATTCCTTAAAACCTATAAATTAGCGGTTAGGAATGGTAATAATTAAACAGCTCAATAATCGCAGAGGTAAGAGCGACTGTCCACTGATGTTAGGACAGTACTTGTGGCTCAAGGTCCAAATCTCGTCGATGACGTTTGTGGCAACGTCTCTCTAGATTGGTACTCCGGTAGGGATACCCTTCGAGAGATAATAAAGAGGGCAACTTTATTTACTGTTGAAGGATATTATAACAAAGCCATAGAGACATATTTACAGACACAATTTACATAGCAAAAGATCAGCAGATGCTGCAACTACAGTCGCTACAAAGAAGTAAACATAGCCTTTCAGTGGTAGAAACTCTCTTTTTTAATAAATCATCGACCAAAAAAGTACTTCTACAGTAAGTTTTTGGAATAGGAACTAAATGGAAAATTTAGTGCTTATAACTTTATGATTACTGTTGCAGCTTTCTTAGGCTTAAAATTGATATTGTTTTTATAGTGGGATCGCAACATCAAAGGCCTAGTACTTGATGACAAATGTACAAATTTTTATTTGAGTAAAGCAGCTGCTTTTTTGTGACTACCTAGAGCTAAAATTAGACAAGTATTTCAAGACTAACACATCTTTTAGATAATCTTGGTGCTCTTACACTAGCCTTAACGTTTTATTCGGATCTATTGAAATTGGATTAAAATATAGTGTGTCAGTTTAAATTTTCCAATATTTTACATGTAAACATAAATTAGGTAACTTTTCGAAACAGTTTCGTATACAATTGTACTGAAGTATTTAGTTTTTCTTAGTTATCAATACAGTCATCAATATATGACGCTGTATTTTTTTACATTAGCAAGAAACTACGTATTAATTTTACACACGTAATAAAAGCAAATAAATGTGTACATATGTTTTTGCTATAAACTGTATACAGTTAACAAAACACAAAACACCATCATCGCACATTTAGATTTCCCTTGCGGCGTGAACAGGTCGTTTTTCTCAGGATTTTATGGATAAGTCCGGTGCTCTACGAGCATTATAGAGGAGCAGAAGTTTACGGCGATGCATTATAAAAAATGTTTTGTGGAGGTAACGCGGGTATCGCTGCGAACACGTAAGAAAAAATGGTGACAGCAGATAGTAAGCGCATTCGTGGTACAAATTATTGAGTAGATAAGGATGCGTTGGTATTAGATCGGAATTCGTCGAGAATTTTTTTTCTGAGAGAAATATATGACAATGGGAAAGAATGCATGACTTCAGGTAGCTGCCTTATTTAATTGTTTAAAGCAAAGCTTATAGTTTCTTCACATATTTACAAATATATGATGTCACTGCTTTCACAGACCAATTGTTGAGATGTTTTTGCATGAATCAGATGACTAAAGATTAGAGATAGAAGATTAGAGTCAAAGAAATTGATTTCTAGAACTTAATGAGGTAAATACAATATCTTTTGATTTTTCCATCACAAGGAAGAGAAACAATAGATTGACTCATACTTATTTGAAGGCACTTCTTCTTCATCGTTTGAATTTTAAGATCTTTCGAATAATTTAATGCAAACTGAGAAAATATTCTATTTGAAACGGAAAACGTCAAGAAACACAATGGGCATTATTTTATGGGTTATTGTATAAATGCTTTACCGGTATTCTATGATTGAATCGAATAGTTAATTATTAAAGAATTACCGAGTTCTAGAGCTTTTAGAGGTGATAGTGCGCAGTAGCAATAAATTACGGAATTTATCTTACACTTACAAAACAATTACTAGCTATCTTGTATGGTTTTTAGTGCAGCTTTCAAATAAAATAAAACAATAATAAATGTACAGTAAGAAATGAAGATTGGCATGTTAATTGGATACTTTCCAACTATTTATGGCCAACAATACTACAAAAGTGTAGGGATTTTAAAAGCTTAGTTATTCTCAAGTTAGGTTATTACGTAAAATACACAAATTTATGTGGCCGTAAGTCAAATTAATGTATTTACTAAGTGAAATGAACAGAAAATTTTTAGAAAATAAAATTTATGATCTTTTTAAGTCTTTAAATAAAGTTAATTATTTTCTTTAATGCAACTGGCTTCCATATTTCGTGTAAAATTATTCTTACATAAACTACGTAAGGCTATGGTATTTTCTTACATAGTAGTGTAATAAAATAAATATTGCGAAGGGTTGGTCTTGCGTTCTGTATACACATGATTTGATCAACTACAAAAAAGTAAAGATTGGCCTAGATTTGCCACATCGTCTAGGGCACGCTTAAGACAATTTCTCAGGTGCCAAGGAGAAGCTACCAAAAGCGAAAACGATTGCCTAAATCGACAAACATCTAAACCGTTACAAATAATAAGCATTCATGCTCTGAGGTAGGTACTTTTAATCTCGAAATCAGTATAAGAGCTTCCACCATCAGAGTCAATAGTTGAAGAATCATTTCTGGAAATGATCCATGTGTTTTCTTCTTGTGAGTTACACATCGAGTTAGCTTTTGACCTGTCAACGAATTTACACATTACTTTTTACTGTAGAATCCCCTTATGAAAGAGACAACGACAAGTTGCCTTTCCCTTTTTCATATTTTTTTTTTTTTTATCATTCAAAGGCGTCATACTGATATCATTGTGATGTCAACAAAATTAGCGTTCTAAACCACAAGAAAGAATTGTGAAAGAATGTCAAAGAGATAAAGAAGATTAACACTACAATATATGTACATATACACACACACACATACAATTGACACTCTCAATAGTTATTTGTTACATAATGATGGAATGAATCACAATCCTTGATAGTGAGTTCAGGATTGATCAGGCTCCTTCACACGTCTGCAAATTTGTGCTTCTTTTATATATTCCCTTCCAACTCAACCAATACTTGTCTCATTTTATTCTGCGCTCTTAAAATGTACAGTTTTCTGTAATTAGAACAAACAGAGTGAAATGTTGTTTAGGTATGTATACTAATAAAGCTTTCTATAAAACTGTAA
The DNA here is from genome assembly GCA_023690525.1 of Holotrichia oblita. Classification (NCBI taxonomy): domain Eukaryota; kingdom Metazoa; phylum Arthropoda; class Insecta; order Coleoptera; family Scarabaeidae; genus Holotrichia; species Holotrichia oblita. The sequence goes on from CM043017.1 coordinate 118,410,083, forward strand.
GTTGGAGGTTTGTTTCTGCTTACATAAAACCAACAAAAGTTTACTGTGATGAAAAAGTGTTAGTTTCTTTAAGAATGAATTCTAAGTTTGCTTAAACTTGAAATTAAATAAGACCAGTTTAAAAATATAAAAAGCCTATAACAAAAAAGCAGGTAGCTAACCTTTAATCATGCATTTTATAATAAATTACACATATCTTTCTCAGAAATGAAATTTCCATAACTAAAAATGCCTTAAAAATAATACTACGACACCTTATATCCACTTATACTTTGAAAAACAAGTTTTCATTTTTTTTTAATGTGTGGTGGGTGCTTAGTTGCAGTGACTAAGCTGTATCGCTTGTCTGACTACCACTGCAACTCTCGCGGTGTAGTTTTGTGTGTGTAAGTTGTGTTAAACGGCTTTGTGACAGCATTATATCGCCTTTTATGATGCCGCGCTGTTAATCACTTTACGTATATCTGTTAGAAAGCTGTTGAGCCGTAACAGATAGCCGTTGAAATAAACAGGTACATCTGTTCGAAAGCTGTTCAGCCGTAACAGATAGCCGTTGAAATAAACAGGTATATGGTCCGAAAACTGTTCAGCTGTAACAGGTAGCCCTTGGAAGTTGGCGTGGCCTAACTTTCCCACGGTCCTCAGAATTTTTCCAGGCCAGAGTGCACCAATACCTACTTCTATTTTATACCTACCTCGCTTGAATGTATTTAAAAACGAGTTGACAGCTGCAGTGGTCAGGCGACTGACTGTCGTTGTGGCGGAACGATAGGAGCCCAGTTTCAATTCTCCGGGAGGACTAATAAATTTTTCTCGGAGAATTAGATTTCGATCGACCTACCATTCTTTGTAGGGAGCAAAATGATTAACAGCGCGGCATTGTAAAGGTTGTATAGTGCTGTTACAAGGCCATTTGAACACAATTATACACACGCAAATACTACACAGCGAGAGCGGCAGTGACAGCCATTCGGAGAATTCCGATCATTCTACCATTGCTATGTTGGGAGCAAAGTGATTGACAACTGAGCATTATAAACGGCGAGAGAGTGCCAGAATATGTAAGTCCATTGAACACATTTTACATAAGCACACAAACTACACAACAAGAGTTGCATCAGTAATCATACAACCAATACAGTTTAAAAAGTCACTACAATTAGTTCCACAGATAAATAAAAATTAACAATGAAATTTTTTCTAACAATAAGTAGAATGACGATGCCACTGCGCGGAATATAAAAGATGAACTTTGAGCTATCATTAACAATAAATTTACAGTTAAACAACAACTGCACGTGCTTATAGTATGGAAGCTAAGTAAATAATAACAAACCGTGTACGTACCGTATTTGATAGCTATTCATATAATGAAAATAATAAAAGGCTAGTACATAGCAATTGTAATGATGTATATGTATGTTTAAGACGTTACAGAGCTGCTCATTTAGTGGTAATGTAATTCTACTTTTCATACTGGACTATTTTTAATTTGCAATTCCTTAATATTATTTACAGATAATACCGGCTTCTTGGTTTTAAACTTGAAACAAATTGAAATTTCGGAAAATATGTTTTTATAAGAAGAAAAATATTTCGAGTAAAACAGATTTTGTTTCAGTTTGGCTATATTAAAGATGATAATCATTGACTTTACTTAGAGGCTTAAAAACATGTTAATTTTTACCTAACATAAATGTCAATATATTCATATGTGAGAATGTTAGGCTAATCATCAAAATTAGGAAATTTTGTCTGGTCACTATAATAACTGACTAGCTATACAGAGTATCTCACGAAAGATAAGCATTTCACATAAAAAAGATCGAGTACATCGAATACTCGCATTCTACATCGTTATTATATTAAGTATTATGAGTTCAACACCTTACGCGGATGGATATTTCAATCATGATCGGGAAAGTGTAGACTCATGGTATGTAATGCAATCGGTGTACCCATGACAGGTATACAATGGCTGACGATCAAGAACAATAACTTGGTGACTAGCATAATGTGTAGCAGGCCTTTTTGTGTCGGACTGCTTGCTTCATAACATGCATATTTGTCTAATTAACCGAGGACCCTTTTGTGCTCCGGGAGTCCACTACAATGGAATCTTCGATCTACAATATGTTCTACACGTTTGTTCGGATATAGGAATGTGATCGAGTATACTAGCAGATAATGTACCCACTTTCATATGTTATGATGCGTTAACAACATCTTATGGTAACATTTCGGATCCCTTATTAGAAAGCGAATCGGGAATTCTTGCAAGAAATTTGTGTATGAATGAATTCTTGTAAACGAGTGAATGTAGGAATTCTAGATATATACGCATAATTACAAGAATCGAATCTGATATATAACTCTACTTAGTTTTTAATACAGTGTTGCAGTGAAATAAATATAGTCATAGTCGTGTAGTAATACAACACAATATAAAAATAAACTAAATACAAAGTAAAGTAAAATAAAAGCACAAAAAAATACAAAATCTACTACCTCAACGTTTCGCCGCTAAACGAAATTGTTTTTCAGGAGCAAAAAGTGAGTAGGGGATACCAGAAGGTAACTCGACATGTAAACTACTCTAGAGGCAAAAAACTATTTCCGCTTTACCATTTGATCAATTTTTTTCTGTAATCAATTTTGTTTCAACCTCTTTATAAGTTTATTGCTTCCTTTCGTTTGATCATTGGATGTACTTTGCTGTATCGTCTTGCTTTTTAGCCTGTATCTGTCTCTCATTTTTGTTTTTCCCAATACATACATCCCATACATATACTGCATTGTTCATTCCGCCATACATTTCAATAACGATTCTGCGGAACATCTCATTGCAACTCAACTGTTTCTACCAAGCATCCTCCCAATTTCTGTATTTTTGGCTTATTTTTGTCTCCCATTACTACTCTGCTACGTTCTAATTTTGTGTATATGCTATTTTGATATACAGACCTCTTTTTTGTACACTTAAGTGTTTCAGTATTTCATTTTGCTAGCGTTTGCACGTTTGATACAGTTTTTTTCTATTTTTTTATTAATATGTTATCAATTTGGTTGCACAAGCTTTGTTCTGGTGACACTTATGTTCCTTTTCATATGTAAATTTTGCGCTGGCTTCTTTAACGCCACTGTACGCCCACGTTATTCCCTACCGGTATTCTTTCATTCCAGTGTGGGCATTAATATCCGCTGCTACTATTATTACGTCATCTTTTAGTACTTGCTCGTATAGGTTTTCGATTTCTTTATACATATCATCCTTTCCTCTACTTAACGTAAACGTCGATAATAGATGTATGACAAGATAGTGAACTAATCACTAATTGGTTTGAAGTCTATTAGATTAAGTTTCACTTTCTCAGTAATCATGAAGACTACCACATTTCTAACTTGTGTTTTTTTTTCAGAATACAGCAGTATGAATACGTTTTTAGTTATAATAATAATAATGGGCCTTCCCACTACTTTTGGCAACATCAAGTTATTAAGCTACAATTGATTATAGACACAAATGCGACCATATAAAACAATAAAAGCACGACTGTTAATGTTAGTTACTAATAAGAAATGATAGTAAAAATAATACCTTGTTCAAGATGTGATTAATGGCGACGAATTAATGACGTAAGTAATTCAGCTTCACCACAAGCGCAGTAGACATGGAAAACTGGGAAAAATATGGGGAAATAGGAAAAGTAAAGATGGTCACAATCCCTACATTCATACTTACATAAAACAAGCGATGAGATAACCTCATCTGTTGCTCTTTCATTGTTTATATTCTATTAATTAAGTTTTGGTTTTCTTCTTTGAATTTTTCTCCTTTTCTTTAAATTTCTTCTTGTATCTGTGCAAGTTCTTCAGTTCTGCACATCTTTTCTAACATTTTACTTTTATGACAGCGTTCTTTCATATGTTCTCATTTCTTGGCTTGTTTTAGGTGATTCGTCCATATCATAGTTTACTTCTTTCACATTCACAGCGTATATTGCAGTAAGCTTATCCTTCTGAAAAATTAGCCCCTTCTCAGATTATTGATCTTCTATTCTCCCATCCACTATTGTTCACTTTATGTCCTCTTCATCTTTATGACTAGCTTTTAATTAATATTACTGCATGTATGTTTTCGTTATATACAATTCTTAAAGTACTTTCATGCCGTATTATTATTAATTTCATTCAATTAATTAATTCAAGTAGGCTTTACATAGTTAGATATCAGTTTCAAAAGTAATGTCTCGTACTGCACTGGAAAACACGTTATAAATGCTAATGTTGATGTTGATGTTTGTTTTGGAGTTGTTTTGGATCAACAACCAAAAATCGTGCTAAATTATACGAAACGTGAATTTTATGGTTTTCTTTTAATTAATATATAAAAAAATTTAATATATAAATATAATACGACGATTTTCATATCCCCTGTACACAAACTCACGGAATTTTTATCTATGAAATGACGCTAAAGTTAAAACTCACAATAAAACCAAAACCACTCTACTAGGGAATTTTAGGCAGATGAAACATTTTAATATGGTTTGACAATTATGACATGTCAATTTATTTTACGAAAAAAATATATTACGAAGACACAGACTTGTACTACATAACGAATTGTTTTAATCTTAGTAGCCCTTTTCCTTTGCTAAAAAAGTGTAGCACGGTGCAGCACTGAACTACACTTTACACCAGATTTTCGTTCCTTTGCACCGTGTAAACAAAATCAGTGCTGCACCAGGATTGTTTATCTGCACCAGGGTAATAGCTGGTGTAAATTACACTATTTTAAATGTCAAGCATATGTCAAAGTGATTAATAAAGGTACTTTTATGTATGCCGTTTACTTTATAACGAATGTTATTTATTAGAATTTGTGCAGTATAATTGATAAAGTAACGTTAAGTATTTATGAAACGCATGCAAAGGAATAAAAAGAGGTTATGTATTAAATATAAAGTAAAAACTTAAATGATATCGAAGGCTTCCACGGTCTGAGTCTCTGTTATGAGGGCTTCCGGGTTTTGACCGCGTCATAGTAAAGTACATATATACAATAAAATAAAACAAAAATGAAAAAGAAAATTACAAAAATATATATACAACTTACTCAAACTCGACGTTTCGCCACTAATGTAAGTGGCTTCTTCAGGAGCAAAACTAGGTGAGGGGCGCCAGAAGGTCACGGTAACTCGACGTGTCAACCACGCTAGAGGCGAAAACCTTCTGACAAGGAGAAGATGGACGTGCGGGGGTATATATACCATTGTGCAGGGAAACGGAACGGTGAGCGCGAGGCAACGATGCGGAACAGTGAGCACGGGTCGAAGAAGCGGAAAGGACGGGTTTCCAAATGCTGGAGAGTGGGTAACCAATATCGCGATTGAGATTTTGAGGATGTCTCTGGATCTCGATAGCTTCCCTTACCTTTCGTGGAAAATAGCAATCGGTAATCGGCTCTCTAGTACATCGCGCGATCTCAATTTCCCAACCCGACAACATCGACAAAGAATTGAAACATGTGAAAACTGCTCTTTTACAGAATGGCTATACCTCCCGCAACATACAAAGGGTCATAAATAGGTACATTCATCCATGGTCTCCTAAGGTAATTTTCTAGTAAAGCTAAGTACCATCGTTCTTCCCTACATCCATGGCGTTACAGATCACATCGGTAGAATTCTTCGTAAGCAAAATATCCAACCCATCTTTAAACCTTTAAACAAGATCTCCCAAATTCTTCCTTCCCAAGGACACTCGCCCTGCTCTCTCCCATAAAGGCATTTACAAAATTCCCTGTGACTGTGGCTCAGTTTACATTGGCGAAACTGGTCGTTCTATCCAAACTAGAATCAAGGAACACCAACGGTACGTTAAGTCACGTTCCTCAACACACTCAGCCTTAGCCGAACACTTCATTGATACGGGCCATAAAATTTGTTTTGATCAGGTATCTGTTGTAGCAAGTCTCATCGCTATTTTCCACGAAAGGTAAGGGAAGCTATCGAGATCCAGAGACATCCTCAAAATCTCAATCGCGATATTGGTTACCCACTCTCCAGCATTTGGAAACCCGTCCTTTCCGCTTCTTCGACCCGTGCTCACTGTTCCGCATCGTTGCCTCGCGCTCACCGTTCCGTTTCCCTGCACAATGGTATATATACCCCCGCACGTCCATCTTCTCCTTGTCAGAAGGTTTTCGCCTCTAGCGTGGTTGACACGTCGAGTTACCGTGACCTTCTGGCTCACCTAGTTTTGCTCCTGAAGAAGCCACTTACATTAGTGGCGAAACGTCGAGTTTGAGTAAGTTGTATATATATTTTTGTAATTTTCTTTTTCATTTTTGTTTTATTTTATTGTATATACAGTACTCCGCCACCAAATTAGGACCACTAGGTAAATTTATGCTGTTCTAACTTTTTCAAAGTATAACTTCATAAAATATCAAAACAAATAGCAGATAATGTTTATAATCCTTTATTGACGTAATGTTAATAATATAAAACAGCAAAAAAAAATAAATTTCAATATTTTGTAATGTCACCCCGAGCTTTTCTAACACTTCTTAGTCTTCGAGGCATGCTACCTATACAAGCGATTATGCAAGTTTTGATTTCGTCTGCACCATGCCAAATTTCTGAGATGTTTCGCATTAAAGTTTGTTTGTCTGGGTTTTTCCTTTGATACACTAGCCTTTTTAACACATTCAAACATTTTCGATAGGATTTAAATCCGGTGCGTTGCCTGGCCAGGGTAGAAGGGGGATATTTTCCTCATCAAGAAATGTCTTGACAGACCGTGCTGTGTGGCATGGTATTGTCTTGCATAAAATAATAAAATGATTCCTCTTCTACCTTTTCATTAAAATATGGCAGAAAAACATTTTTTAGCATATTTATGTATTGGTCTTTTGGTACCCTCAACAAAATAGAGCGGTCCTGGACCACTACCGCTTATAACACCCCAAACCATTACAGAAGGTGGATGTTTGATAGTAGGCACTACACATCTAGGGTCAAACTTTTCATGTACCTGTCTGCGAATGTACCTAGGAATTCTGTGCAACATTGGAGGGTGCACTCATCACTGAAGAAAATCTGCACTAATAGTAAAATATTTAAAATTATACTTTTTGGATAATTACATTACTGTACCTTTCTCCATCAATTTCAGAAAAATGACCGTAATCCAGTGCAAATTGTTGTCGTTTTTTGGCCATTTTTCGATTCAGTAACGGTTTCTTTACTGGTCTCCTGCATCTAAGGTCTGCTTCGGCTAATCTCCTTTCAAGGGTACGTCGCGATATATCGATACCTGATCCACGGATTTCTGTATGGAGCTGACGGGTTGTCTTTTTTCTGTTTTCTTTAGCGATACTGATAATTTTCCTGTACGATGTGTGTTTTACGTTTACCTATACAATTTGCACGACTTGACGACGGAATAACATTTTCTTGCGCTAAACTTTTCGCTATGCGTAGCACCACTTGATGGCTAACACCTTGCATCCTTGCAATTTCTCTTGCCGAATACTACCCAACACGTAAATAAGTGGCAATAACTGTTTGCTTGTCATGGGAAATGTCCCGACGGTTTCCCACGCACTCAGCAAAAATTAAAAAAATTAAAACAAATGTCTCCAACCTTGTAAAAATAATCTTCTTTCCCTACTAACCGCTTTAATATTGTTTTTATTCGACACAATTCTCTCAATTTCAATGAAACTACACTGTAATACGAAACAGTCGCACGTTCTTCGCACTTCAAGATAAGAATTAAAACTGAATAAATTACAAAACTCTTCTAACTGCACAATAAAGCAATAAAATATTGGTGGTAATATTGTTTATGTTTACCGCAGTTCTTTTCTCAGATAATACAATACTCGGAAATAAACATTCGTTATCCTCAGGCTATCGCCCACCATAAATCGAAAGTTTACCTGCTGGTCCTAATTCGGTGGCGGGGTACTGTATGTACTTTACTATGACGCGGTCAAAACCCGGAAGCCCTCATAACACAAGTAAAAACTTGTTTTTACATATCTTTAAAGTTAAATTACAGACGCCATTATTATTGCAATTTTTGATAGTTCAAATGCAATTTTCTTTTAAAAATGCCATCGAATAAGGTTATTAGTATTATTAGGAATAAAGTACGATTTGTAAATAAATTAGTGAAAAATATCTTTGACGTTTAGTCCAAATTGAGGCATTTTCATGCTTTCAGCGTAGATATAATTTATAATAATGGGAATTGACAGTTCTTTTTATAAATATATGAAAAGAGAGTGCCAAAGGAGTTTATCTTAACTAAATTTGTTTAACAGTGCAAACTGCAAGTCGTAGTAAGTAGAGAAAGAAAATAATATTGCGGGTCTGTAGCAACAATGTTCACATTATATAATATAGATCTGGAGGTCACTTTTATAAAGGATTAGTTAGTAACCACATAATGCCTGAAATCAGAAAGTGCTATTCGGTTTTTGTCAAGTCAGATTATAATGAGTTGATGGTTGAGGTTATGTTATAAATTCATCTACACTCAATTCGTTCCTTTGTATTTTTGGCTTCGTTGCAGCACTGTAAAAATTGTAGTGTAAATTGCACTACACTGAAAAGCAAAGGAAAAGACCTACTATGTCGTTTTATTATTATATGTATTATATTATACAATTGGGTCATGCGCACAAATGTTCAAAACGTTAGAAATGAAGTTGGTAGGAGATTGTTGTTGTTAAACGTTAGTTACTGGTGTTGAAATAGTGACTGTGCAAGAATAACTAGTATCATCTTTTCTAATACTGAAATAACTTACTGACATAAACCTCAGACCTATACAAGTGTGATAATATCATGTAATAACAGCGTGTAACCATTTCTGTTCAGCTTCCATTTGTTAGTCAAAAGAAAACGAAAGAAATCGTATTTCATTACACTTCATTAACGCTATCCAATTATATAAACTTGGTTCATTTTGCATTTATTAAAAATATTAAAATAATCTGTTTGATGTTTACTTTCAAGGTTTGTATCTTTTATTAAACGTAATATAAATATCAGTGGTGTCCTGTCAACTTGCCGCCGCATGTATATTTAGTCTAGTTTCCCTAATGAATTTTCCGCGTAAATTAACATTATCCAAGGATCATCTTTCAATATCAACCATAAACATAGCAGATGAAATTCAAACAAAAGTAGTATATACACATTTGTATGTTGAAAAGCAAATACATACATACATACGTCTACGTATTTACGATGACGCGTCATCGAATAGAGAGGTAAAAAAGGCCGTTCGAGTACAGGCACTCACTCATACACATACAACATGACATGATATGACGAAGATTTGGCACTTGACTAATTGCCGACGATGATACGTGAGTGGCCGGTAATTAACTCATCACTAAGCGGTTTAATGAAATCATCAATCAGACAGTTACCTAATCTAGACCACTGTTGCATTCTGTTTGGTCGCTTTCGGTGCTCTTGCCTTCAGAAAACTTCTCGAGTTTCACACTCCTACATATATTTATGTACACGTCGTACACGTGCATGTAGGTACCTAAGGCAGATGCATTTACAGCATATACCTATTATAAATGTAGTTATAAACCATTACATCGTTATATAGAAAACACGATATAGTATTACGAATCATTGCTTCGGCAGATAAAATGTAAGTAACTGATAAGTAATACAAATTATGTGAGAACATAACAACAAGTCAATACATAATGAAGATCGTAGGCAATCCGTGATACAAGCCAACCTGCAACAATAAGGGGACATCCATATAACCGTCTATAAGATGCAATAAGCAATATTAACGGCATTACAGAACACCCGTCCATTAAAACAAAAGCGCAACGCCAGGGCGGTGCCTTAATGTAATAAAGAGCGGGAAAAGTTATAATCAACGTAAGAAGGCTATTTAACCAAGAGAATCACATAAATAATAGGGTGAAATATAAAACAACACAACAGAACTGAGAAGGTTCAAAAGGAAAACTTGAAGGAATTTTTGCGAGAGGATTGAAGAAATAACCCCAGCAATACAAATCCAAAAAATCCTTTTAAAAGACCACTCAAACGCTATAAGACTTCTATGAGCCACGTTAGATTTTTCAAAAATTCAATCTAAAGTACAAATATATAAGTAATTGGTGCAATTTTTTTATTTATTGATTCAACAACATTTTAAAAGCTTACAGCTATAAAAAAAACGTAATAACAACGAAAACTATTCAACTAAACTAATTAACTAAAACATGACACAAAATGAGACTAAAACTAAATTACACACAAAATCTTGCTCTGATGTCAAGTGATTTTCTATAATCGGTAAAAGAGATTCTTTTAAAATATCTAAATATTTGTCTATGTTCACTATTCCGTCAATAAAGTGAAGTTTTCCTGCACCTTTTGAGTGATGCAGAAAATTTTACTTTTCTTTTAAGACATAATACTCAACTCAAGATAACTTGCACGACGGTTTTTTTTCAATAATTCTTCTTAAGGCTTGTCTATCACCTTCAGTTATCTTGCTTTTTCCTACATTTCTCACCTTTGAAACTATTGAATTTGTAGTCTTATAACTTTCAACTATATTTCTGACACTGTATCGGGATAATTCCTATAAATTTCCAATTTCAGAATTAGATTTTCTAGAATTAATAATAATAATAATAATTGTTTTCATATTTATTTTTCGTACAACGATAGGGTTCACCGAATAGTGATTTATTGGCAAAATATTTTTTCAATACGAAAGAGCGGTCCAAAATTTTTGGAAAATATTGCATTGGCTGGCCATGAGTTATTATTACGCCTGCAGTTGTAAACCGACTTAAGATGTTACCTTTCCGCATTTGTCGTGGAATTTGGAATACTACAGAAAACCAAACTCAGAAAGGAAGCAGGGGTACGAACCCCGTACTGTCGGACTACGAGGCAAGTGTACATCCCATTAGGCCACTAAAAAAAAGTTTACAATGAGTGATAGAATTTTTTTGTCGATAACTTTTCCTCTGCCCATTTTAAATTAAACAAATATCAAAAATAGCCACCACATATATAAAATGCGTTTGACACTAACTGACAGTAGTTTCGGCGTCATTTTTTCAAAGCCACCTACTTGTTTAAGATGATAGCATCAAAATAAGAGCAACTTGATGGGCAAAAAAAACGGCAAAATTTGAAAGACTTGTAATCTTTATCTTAAGTCTGCTAGAGACTTCAAAAAGGAGTGAAAAAGTTATTTCTATTAAACATTATTAAAAATATAATGCTAATTTATTTGGGTATCGATAAAAGCATGTAGTGGCTATTATTTTTTCGCGGGCCCCGAAAAACATGGATATCAGACAGTGGGCCAACTGACATGAGAAAGGGCTTGTATAGAAAGGAGACGGAAGCCACAATAACAACCAAAAGGAAAGCATAGGAATCCTAATTCAGACTAGCTATACCCATGTATATACATATCCTACAAGTATGTTGGGGAAAGGGGAGGGGAGGGCAGAAGATCCTACCGCCCTATATGCCCATTATTGCTTGTTTTTTTCGAAAATATCTGTAAGAATCATAGGGAAGAATCATATCAAAAGACAACATTGAATCACGTTACCTTTCAATTGTAACCAGTTTCTCCGCCAAATCAATGATACCTCCACTAAATCGATAATTAAAGTTGTGTAACAAAAGGACTTAGAAACCCATATAATTTGGTGGATTTGTTTATATAAGAAAGCCGTAGGGTTACGGTGCAGCAGGAAAAGAGTTCGGTTTTCAAACCATTTGGTCACTGATAAACTTATTTAGGCCAACATTTGAAAACTAATTATTTCTCTGAAACACAGACGGATCCAAGACGGATAAACTAGGGTTCACGGTTACAATACAAATCTCTCCTCAATGATATCCCAAACAAAAACACACGCCATGGATCTCTGCGTATGCTTAATATAGGTTCCACGACAGTCCAATACCAAAGGAAATGCTAAACCATATGAACTTGCAAAACTTGCAAAACTTGCAATGTGCATGTTGTTGAACTGGAACCTCGCTTTGGTGTTTACAAAGTCAATTTTTTGCCACTAAGGAAGGGGGAGGGAGGGAGGGCAGAAGACCTTGCAGAAGTGCCTTTCTACAGAGAACAATACTCGCGAAAACTCAAGCGAAGAAATTTACAAACTTCTCACCAAATAGAAACAAGAAACTACTTGATCTGAAAAAGCCAGAGTTAGGGATACTTACAACCCTTCTAACTGGTCATTATACTCTAAGATACCATTTGAGAAAGATGGACAGAGCGGTTGTGTCTATTTTGTTAAGTTAGGAGCAAAGATCTAGCAGACTACGATGTCAGCATCTAGAGAAGGCGATGCTAACATTAGCGGAGATTAAAGCCACGACGTCTAGCTCAATCCTAAGATTTGTTAAGAATATTGGATTGAAGGAGTACTAATGGAACTGGATAAATACAATAGATTATTGGGCCGCGGTGAGAAGAGGTACTTGATACTTTGTCTAAGTAAAAATTGTTCTAATTTCAGTGGAATTTCTGGCGTGGTATTCATTCTTATAGGAGCCGTAACAGCTAACCAACCCTTTCTATACGAGCTTACGGTCGTTTTCTTTCAAAGTATCGCTTGTGTAAAGTTAAACATTTGTTTTATAGTGTACGTTATGATCATTTAGAGGGACTAAGTCGAGCTAGAAAAGAGATAGATCTAGAGTGAGGCGGTTGTAAAACATATACGGAATTAGTGCATTGGCAAGCGTGCTATTCCATATATGTTTTACAACCGCCCATTCTAGATCTATCTCTTTTCTAGCTCGCCTTAGTCGCTCTAAATGACCGGTATAAACATTTAGTTCCCAACTAAACACTTAGAAAAATCGATTTGAGGCTCTACAGGTAAATATGTAAAAATACTTACCAACTTAAATTCTTGAACTGTTTTCGTCGATCGTGGCAATAATTTCTTCCCGTATATGTACATTTTTGTAAAGTCGTATATTGACAGGATCACGTAAGTGGTAAGTCGAGAGTTACGTTTTGAAATTCAGAATAGGCTTCCTTTTTTGCAGCTTACTGTCGTTGAGAAATTATCATCGAAATTGCGTGGTGTCGGAGAAAACCATAAAAGAAATGTTATGTTTGTTTTCGTATCAGTTCGCACGGTATAAATTTATGTACGTTTAGTTTTTTCGACTTGAAATGTTCTTGTCACTATCATCTCCGTGAAAGTCGAAGAAAGAAGTTCTTGTTTTGTTTTACTATCTACGAATGCTGACTCTTGTGAAATTATAACGGATTGAAACGTCTTACTGAATAATAATTCTTTAGATAGATTATGACCATTGGTATGAAATGGATCGATGAATGCAGCGGTTAGGTGGCTATCCAGTGATGTGGCAGATCGCTGGGATCCGTGGTTTTCTTTTTCCGTGCGGAGAGTGACATTTTTCTTGGAGAATTGTATCTTAATCGATCTACCATTCGCTGTTAAAAGTGATTCGGAACGCAGCATTATAAATTGCGATGTACTGCTGTAACAAAGCGATTTGAACACATTTACACACACACAAATTACACAGCAAGAGTAGCAGACAGCATTAATAATAATTGTAGGTTCATGGCATATATATACGGTTAATATAAGTATTAAGCAGAGATTACAGACTCTAAATAATTTAACACTTTAATAAAATCTGCAAAAAAATTATAAATGCCAAACTGTGTAATTTCTAAAACATTTAATTTGGGCATCGATATGTTTGAAGTACTGGAAGATTCTGGAAGTTTTTGCTGACAATCCAGTTAGCGTATGAAGTGACTCTTTAACCTATAATTGTGGGTGTTGTTCTTCCAGCACAGAATCGAATTAAATTTTGGAGTTTAGATAATTCAGTCAAAAATGTGCGTTAGTAAATAAATTTCCATTTCTACCAATTAAAAATTAAGTCTTTCCCAGAAATACTGAAAACGGTATGATGGCGTGTTGCATCTTAGATGTGAATGTCGATAGTTGTTGTTCAGAATTCGACAACAGTCGTTTCATATTTGATTTTGCTTAAAACTTCAAGAAGGTGAATATTCTGTCATTTGCAGCCAATAGTACGGTAGACCACTTTTCTGGACCCACATTTGGAATAGGAAGGCTGAAAAACAATAGAAAAAGACACACTTTTGTTTCATAAATCATCACAGGAGATGACTGTCAGTAGTGTGTCATTGTTATACTTCCACTAGTCGTGAGTTATAAGGACTCTATACTCCCAAATTAAAGTTTGCTTAATGTCATGGATTTTAAAGGCTAGATAGTCCCAGTGCCAAAAGTAGCTGGCTATGGCTTGGGCAGTACTTATGCCCCGGATACCGAATCTCATGAGCTACCAGCTCTTTTTGACTGGCGTTGATCTTTCCTTATCCTACCTTTAAACTCCGTGTCATAAAATTGCATAGGCAGAGTGATGGAACGAAAAGATGTACTAAAATGAAGAATGGAATTATACGGCGTTCAGACAAGAATTTCTATGTTGTTCCTATATGGTCATAAGATGATTCGCAGAAAGAGTAACTTGTACGACAAGATGTCGTACTTACTTTAGATTTTATGGTGTGACGGATTCTTGTTTTGATAAGGTTCGTAAAATGGCCTTCATAGTGTATTTGAAACCAGCCTTAATATTTATTTATTTATTTACTCATGATCTACAAACAGGCAGAAGCCCTAAACAGCAGATACTAATAATATTAATAAATCAATACCACAGTACAAAAGAAAAAACATAAGTCTAATTAATTATATGTACATACAATAATAGTAGTTGGCTTAGTAATCGCTAAGAACTAACAACATATAATTATTATTAATTACAGTACAAGCTAACAAATACTCATCACTAAACAGCATGGAAAAGACTGGTCCTAAAGAACTTAAAATGTTGGCTAAACATGTCAGAATAAGAGTGAACAGAATTATATAATGCGCACATGCGCCTCAAGGGGTTATTAAGACCCAAATTGGTACGGACACTGGCTATATAGAACAAGTTGGCGTTTCTACTATTAATTCTAGGAATTTGAAAACTAAATTCACTAATCATATCACCACAATCATAAATTCCATTAAATAATTTATACAACGTTAATATATCAGTGATTTTTCTACGTTTATCCAAACAATACATATTAAATAGTTGCAACCTTGACTGAGCTATGTATGGCAACGTCCTCACCACCAAAAGCCTTGTAAATCTGCGTTGAACAGTGACAAGTAGATTTGTAGTAGTAGATCTTTTGGGCAAAAAGCATTTATAATAGATTCAAACACTTTCCCAAAAACTGAGATTTTACTTATTGGTCTGTAATTACACCTCTGCCTATCCCCTTGATTTAAATATAGGTGTCACATATGAAACTTTCCAACGCTCAGGAAAGACACCTTCAGCTAGATATTTATTAGATAATAATAATAAAAGATATGAAATGGAAGTAGCACAGTTTTTCACGAAAAAAGGTGCCATATCAACTGGATCCGGTCCCTTATTACAATCTAATGGACTTAGACGTGTTTCTATCTCCAAACATGAAAGCTGTATCATATTCAACTGACAAAGAATACCATCGGCACACCTTAAATTAGGTTCATTAGTATTAGTATATGGTTCATAAACTGATCTAAAATATTCAGCAAACAAATCAGAGATATCCTGCGAATTAGTAGCAGTTTTACCATTATACTGCATTCTTTGAGAGATATCACCAGTAGTGGACATTTTCTTTACAAATGACCAGAATCGTTTAGAATTTTCAGCTATATTTGTCTCGATATCGCTTAAATACCTGCTATAACATATTTGCATTTCAGTTTTCACTTTCCTTCTATGTATGCTAAAATAGTTGTAATCACTGTAACGTTTTTAAATTGTTTATACTTTCTGTGAAAGTTTTTGCTCTTTTCAATGAAATGTATTAAATCTTTAGAATACCATATTGGAAATTTCAAACGTGATCTTGAAGAAGGAACGTATGATATTATTAATAATTTCATAAAACACATCTACAAGGCAGTCCACTGAAAACAACAGACCAATGAATGCTATCAATAAGCTGATTAATATTCATGTAGTCTGCTTTATGAAACTGAAATTTTTACCATACTTTAATATTGGCATTTTGTAGAATACCAAGATTTGCATCAATCCTCAAGGGCGGATGGTGCACATCTACTTTGCTCAAAGGCTGGTTATACATTGATGCCACTGATATTGGATAAGTAGAAAAAATAAGGTCTAGTAGTCTACTATTAAATTTTTTTATAAAATTATATTGGATTGCGCCAATAAATGACATACTATCAAGAATTACCTCTGCGGCTTCACCAGATGCTTTCAACGCATCAACGCAGTTATCCCTTTCATTAAATTCCCAATCTATATTATTATTGTTAAAGTCCCCTAAGATTAAAAATTGCTCATTTGGAGCAGAAGTAAGATAAAGATCTCTTACACTATCGGAGTAGTTCATAATTATATCCAAGGGAGCACCCGAAGATAAGTAAAGTACAGAAATATTCAAATGACTTTTGGTATTACAACATATAACCTCAGCCTTTACTCAAAGATTTTCCACATTTGAAGGAAATTGAGCTCCTCATACGACAAAAATGATTTCTTATACATAGTCCCTATCTCTACAACAAATTATTTATCTTTGATCAAAAAGTTCATTATTACCAACTGTATCCAAAAGCCACGTCTCAGTTAAACAAATATCATAATCACTCTGACAAACGTTTAAATAAGTCATCTAATTTTGATCTCGACTCCCTTACATTTTGATAATAAATTGACATCGCCATTTTTGAAACAAAATATATAAACACATGACAAATTACCATAATAATCAGTATTAAGCCATATCAGATTCGGACGAGATGCGGAGCACCCTACTCTTATCCGACTTTCTAACAAATATTTTTGAATCCTTTGTCCATATATACTTGTAGTTTTTTGATACACAATGGCTCTTTACCTTACGAAACAACATATTGTTCTGTTTGGTTAAATGATCATTAATAAACACATTTGAATTTGTTTCATTAAAGCCTATCTCATTAGCAGTCAAAATCCTCTTGTTCCTGAACGCAGATATAATTTCCTGTTTCTTTTGTCTTGAAATAAGACGACCTATTATATTCTTGGCTCTCTTTCACCTCGCAACTAGCTATCCCCTGGAAGATGAGGTACTTTGTGTACAGCATCAATATCGTTGATTTTTATAGATAATCCAATTGCAGTTCCGATTGCTCCCATAACATCTATTAAGTGTTCTCTTTGCTTTTCAGGAACTCCAAACACTTCCAAATGCGAAACTATTGTTAAAAAAAAATGGAACCACTATTACCAGATTTTTATCAAAAGTTCTAAGGACGTACATATAACAGCAAATGCTGTGATAACAACAACTAAGTTATTACGGAAAGTGAGGTCGCTACAAAATATACTACCTCAAACATGGAAAGTATATTTATGAGAAGGAAGCAAATTTAAAAGGAATATTCAAAACCTTAGCATATTCTAGTTTTATAAAAGAAAATGAATTTTAGTTGTATTGTAGTAAGGTAATTAAAATGTAATTCCTAAAATTTTCTTTGAAAATTAAAAAGAATTTGTCAATACATTTGGATGAACTGTATAACATAATTAAGAGCCTTTGTGTGAATAGGGAACGTCGGTACACAAAAATAGAAACAAACTAGCACAAGGAACTGGGCAAAATTATAGAACAAAGACAAAGATGAGGTATGGAATGCGGAGGAGTGCGTGGCCGACGGACAGTGGTCGATTTTTTATGCGATCACCTCCCCACACGACTGATCTCTCTTTCTATTATGGTCTTCCTATTGCGCTTACTACGCTGGGCCCATTAATGACAAGTGAACAAATGGAATTCGATGGTTCCTTGATGATACAATGTCGAACCGGCGGTGTACATACGTATTTATATCTGTGACAATATTGAACGTTCCCACGATCAAAACGTCCAGTCGGTTTCAATTCACTCGAGCCTTGGCTATATATCGCATCGCAGAGATGCACTCCACCAACGCGGGCTATACAGCTTTGTATAACAGTAGAACTCCTGTAAGCAATTGCAGTGATGCACAAGTATCGTCTAGTATATTTTTTGTTTTCCATTTTCTAGATACTGTTGTGTTATTTCAATCATATACACTTAATAGATCTATTTTCTGACCTTCATATACTCATCTTTCAATTCCTGAAATATTTCCAATTTATTCCAAATAAATAAATTGGTATTTAATTAATTGTTGTTTTATTGACCTACAAGTGGAAATATTTCAGGAATTGAAAGATATCATATACACTCAGAAAAATGTCTATAGTGTCTTATAAACTTTTGAGCAGAATATTTGGTTTTCTTAATATATACAGGAAATTATGCATCGAAATTAATGCTGAACTTCAGAGAAACACGCAGTAAGATATAACATTAAAAAAATTACATTTTATACAAAGAATGTTAAAATAATAGTAACTCAAAAATTTCTATAAGTCGATTAAGACAAGATTAATAAATAAAATAAATACTAATTAACTAATAATTACACAGAACAACAAATTTTCATTTTTTTTATTTTTCTTTATGAATTATATACAAACTTATTTTGTTTTATATTCCTAATAATTATTAGAAAAACAAATATCTTCTATCACGTCTGGTATTATAAACAAATAAAATTTATATTGGTCATACAATACCAACACTAACTAAGTATATGCTATTCTTGGACGCGTTTAGAAAGTCTTTCTTTTCACTTTTCTTTTATATTGGGATGAAGAACATTCCGAAATTAAAGTCCAATAGTAGTCAACAAACATCTCGTTATTCCACTTGTCCTGAGAGCGTTTTTCAATAGTGGAAATATCTTCATGAAATCTTTCCCCATGCTCACCATGATATCATCGCCAAGATTCGGGGGAAAGAAGTTCAGGTGCGAATGAAAAAAATGTATTTTAAGACTCATATTACAACCTAACGCATGGTAACTTCTAAGAAGTTCACTAACAATTTCCTCGTAATCTTCAGATTTTTTATTTCCTAAGAAATTCTTTGATACACTTTTAAATGCATCCCAAGCAGTCCGTTCTAAATCGCTCAAGAGTACGCCAAATTCTCGATCCTGTTGTAACAGATTAATCTGGGGTCCTATAAAAATCCCCTCTTTAAGTTTTGCCTCAGATATATTAGGAAATTTTTGTTTAAGGTATCGAAATCCTGGTCCCTCTTTGTCCAATGCTTTGACGAAATTCTTCATCAGACCTAATTTGATCTGTCATGGCGGTAAAAGTATTTTATGAGGCTCCACCAACGAATTATGGACTACGTTCTTTTCACCAGGAATATATTGTATTCTGGTTGGCCATTGCTTAACAGTATAGTGCAGATTTACTTTGTGAATCCAAGTTGTAGACCAAGTAGAATTGTAATTACTTTGAGATCAGCACTGATGTACTGAGTTTTTGATAAATTGAGATCTCGAACTAGGTCATTTAATTCCAATTGATTTATTAAATGAGGCATGTCCTCTTGAGATGACAAATATTCTTCATCTATGTCCGACAACTCTGAAATGTATTCTTCTAACTCGGTTTCAACATGTTCTTGGTTCGAAACATCCATAAGACTTCGTACTGGTAAAGCTTCCGGTTGAGGAACTGGACGAGTGGCAGAAGGTAAATTAGGATAGGTAATTTTATCCTTATTCTTACTGGAAAACCCGAAGGTCTTTGTACAGCAAAAGTAGCAGTCTGTCGAATGATCCTTTTGTTCCCGCCAAATCATAGGCCTGCCAAATGGCATAGCTATGCTCTTACCCTTTATCCAGCTCCTCAAAGTAATAGCACATCGTGCACAGACATCGTGACGGGTCCACGACTTATCTTGATTTGTAATTTTTAATTAAAAATAAAGGTTATACGATTTTTCTATTAACGGTGTAATATTTAGTCTGTGCTGTTGAACGGTGAATTCTCCACATACATAAAAAAAACTGTTAGGATTGTTTACACACCTATGGGACATTCAACGAATTCAAAAAACATTTAACTAATGTTACCATACACTGAGTCAATTTGAGTCGAATAACGTGGCTGTAGGGTCTTATATATACTCACATATGCACAGACCTAATGATTCCTTGATTTGATTAGTTCTAAAGAAAAAAGGGAATAGTTTAACGGCGATGACGTACAAATGAAGCC
Source organism: Holotrichia oblita (assembly GCA_023690525.1). Classification (NCBI taxonomy): domain Eukaryota; kingdom Metazoa; phylum Arthropoda; class Insecta; order Coleoptera; family Scarabaeidae; genus Holotrichia; species Holotrichia oblita. The sequence continues at coordinate 118,430,395 of CM043017.1, forward strand.
CAAACGTGTTAAATCCATTTCCCAGAAACCTGACGTGATAGCTAATTTTTGAAAATATTTTCAGAATTACAATGAAAAAGTCCATAACGTACACGTATCAGAGTGTAAGAAAAAAAACATGTTGACCAGTGATATTACTGAATGTTAGAACGTCTATTCAAAATAACTTCAAACATCGAGATCTTCATATTGTCTATTAATTTGGTCAATTCTGAAATAGGAATGTCATTTCAGCATCTCGTTATTGCAGATTTAGGTATAGTTCTTTGGCGCTATCATATAGTTCATTATTGGCATACACCGCTCTTGCCAATATTCCCCAAAGATTTTCGATGGGGTTGTAATAAATTAATTTACTGTTGATGAAACCACTCCTTTGCTTGCCAGGAATTATATGCAGCATTATATGTGCTGCATCGTCTTGGTGAAATATCCACTCTTGCGTCAGGAATTGTTTACCAAAGCCTCTCAGAACCATTTCGAGAAGTTCTACATAAGAATTAGAATCCATTATTATTTTTATTGTTATAGGTAAAAGCCGCCCAAATGATACTATCGCCACCAAAATTTCAGTTCATCGTAATTTCAGTGTTCTTGCGTAAATCGAGTCAAGGATATTTGAAACCGTCCAGGTTAAATTTCCTCTCATCACAAAATATGACATTGCTCTATTTATGATCCAATCTCATATGATCTTGCGCAAATTTTAGTCTTGCTTGTTTATGTGTCTTTTTTGAGAGTGGCTTTGAAATTTCTTTTAGCTATCGAAAATGTTTACTGCAAGATAAAATTTGTGACGTTACATAACACGTCTGTTAGTTACTGATAAATTTAAAAGAGCGCTGCCTTCGAGTAAATTTTTGATTATTTCCATAATTTTTAATATAGAATAGATAGCATCTCTCGGCATTTTTATACTGATATGTATACTATACATAATATATTGTTATGTGATATTTAAACTTATTGTAACTTATTGTTCACGTTAATTATTAAAAAAAAAAAAAATCTTAGAACAGCGATAGAGGGAGTGGAAAAAGAAAAACACAAATATAATAATAGTAATTTTTTATTTGAGAGAAAAATTCAAAATTTAATGTATCACACACATACAAACACATACATGACACAACACGACCCGATTAGGCATCAATTTCTAAATTAAAAATACATCGTACAATAAATTAGAAAATCTAGTGGGGAATGACGTAACGGCAGTTTTGGTAGTTCGGAGCAGCAGCATGTGGATGTAAACAGATTTGTTTTGACAGAAAGAAAACAGTCAACAAGAAATTTTAATTTAAAGAAAAAACATATAAAAGTAATTAACAAACGGTTAGATATTTATGCAATAACGCTACAAGTGATAAGTGGGTGTCAGAGTATAAAAAGAAGAAAGAACAGAGAAAAATTTATCAGGACGAGCGAACTTAAAGGGAAGATTGAAGAGGATTAGAATAACTAAATAAACACGCACACACACTCACACACATAATTAGCAAGGTAAGAAAGAGGGTGGGATAATTTTAAGACTTTTGTACAATTTTATTATTATATTTGCGTTAATAATTTCAATCTTTCATTTCTGTCGTTTGTGACAGAACAATATATATATATTTTAGATCCTTTTTTACACTGAACGGTAATGCCTAATTTCGTAGGATGCCCATCTAATTTTGAGTCACGCTGAGGGGTGGTACTTAAACTTCTTCAAATCTCTCCCTATGTCGAAGCAGTTATTTACCGTCCACCACCCCGCGACGTGACTCAAAATTAAATCTTTACGTTCAGAAATATAATTCTACGAGGGAGCGTTTTTATATTCGCGGAATGGGGGATAAGGGGTGGAAATAAAAAAACCAAATTATTTTTCCTTTTCAATATATTCACCTGCAAGACGGATACATTTTTCACATCTTTCAATTAATTTATTTATACCCTCATAAAAAAATGATTTCTCTTTATCTGCAAAATACGACGAAACTGCCTCCTTGACTTCATCATCGGCAGTAAATTTTTTACCCCGCAGCTCTGTTTTCATTTTCGGAAACAGGCAATAATCACTCGGGTCCAGGTCTGGGCTGTAGGGTGGGTGATTCACAATTTCGAAGCCCACCTTATGCAGGGCAGCTAACGCAACGCGGCTCTTGTGGACGGGCGCGTTGTCGTGCAAAAGCAGCACACCTTTCGTCAATTTTCCCCGTCTTTTTTCTTTAATGGCTTCTTTTAGTCGCTCTAATATTGAAGCGTAATATTCTCCGGTTATAGAAACACCTTTATCTTTATAATCAATCAACAATATTCCTTCCGAGTCCCAAAATACCGTTGCCATGAGTTTTCCAGCTCGGGTCGTCTTCAAGGGATTCCCTTCCTTGTTTAAATAAACTATGCCACTTGTACACCATGGTTTTTCCTGGACAAGAGTCGCCGTAAACCAATCATCATCATCTCATTCGTTATGGTCGCGACTGATTTTCCTTGCCTGGTAAGAAACTTTATAACGGCACGATATTCGATTTTTTTCCATATTTCACTTTTCACCCCTCATTATCTTACTTGGTTGACGATAGCTCAAAGACTAACTGTCTAATACTGTACTGCGATGGTTGTCTGCCTCTTCTTGAAAGGTCCTCTTCTTCCAGTTCCACTTCCTTCATGGATGTCTTTCTGGTGGTTCTCGGGTTCCTGGGTTGTTGTGGCTTCTCGGAGTCTTCTGGATGGATCTCCCTCGCTGTTGATATCTGAAACTAACGAAACAGAGGTATTATTTTATGAATAAATCATCACCGCATTTGTCGGAGTATCTCCGTTGTGGTGCGGTGCTTGGTGGGCCTCACTGATTTTTGCGCGATAGCGCTACTCATCGCTGGGTTGCTGCTCGCGAGTGCCTTGTCGAAGAATCCTCGGTTGAGTTTCTTCAAGAACTCGTTCAGGTCCTGGGCGTCTGCCGCTGTAAGTTCTCGGAGGACTGCCAGCGTGGTGCGTCTAGGAACTGTCTAATAACAATGAAACTGAGTATTTATACTAATCATGAGTCGCTGCACAGGCCACGCCCCCAATGCGCCTAATCACCCTCCTACAACCCGCTCATTCCGCGAATATAAAACCGTTCCATCGTAAGTAATTCTCGTACCGCACCTTAATGTTTATAAAGGAACTACAAAATTAGATGGAACTATAGAGATTTCGCTGAGTGTATTACACAATCAAATATGGTTATCAGTTCCCCAGCTTTGTAAAACTATTCCGCATACATGCTACGTCTTTTAAAATACAATCTTTAATTTAAAACAGAAAGTAGTTATTCATCTCATGTTTGGATCGAGTAAAATTGTTGTCAACCGAATGCTACTTAAAAAACGATGCTGTTTAGCACTCGGTGTACGTGGAATTTTTCTTTGCTGAAATGGTAGTGATATACATCACGCGTTAAACGGTCAAAATTCGGATCGTTTCTCTCCAAATTTAGGACATCAATCAACGTGTCAACTTACCCAGAAATACACGAAATCATTACAGATTCCGGGTTTTTCACTCGTTTTTATTTATTTGAAACTTGTCTCGAAATGATGACGATGATGGTCGTCGCCTTGTCTCTCTCCAACTTCTTTTTCGTTCACATAGTTATCTGGATATTGATTTAGGCATTTTCGCGGTATTATTTACACATCTTAAAAAATACTAGTTATAACTATAAATTTTATTAATGCTGTGAAACCTATTAACGTCTTTTAAAATTAAAAATACTATACAGCTAGTTTTCAACCGCATTAAACACATTCACTATTACAAATTTTATACACAACCGCTGTCATTAAGTCTTCATTATTCTTCTGGTTCAGTCCATAAATAATTCCCTATCTATGTTAACTGAAACAAAAAAATCATCTAGTCGATGACCTTCAGTATTTTTTATTGCGTTCTCTGAAGTCCTTAAACCCAATCTCTCGTATCTTAATCAAATCAATTATCTACTGCTTATAAGCATGCTATACGACCGGGGGCTCCTTTAATACGATGATTGGTAAAAATTTGATGTAGAAGTCTGACATAATATTTCGTGACGAGCATAACAAAACTCATGAAAAATTTCGTGTTCATATCTCTGTCACATCCCATCCTCCTTCTGTTATCTCCACCTCGCCCCCGCTTGTTCCTTTTTCATTTACCTTATGCGTTGGCGCACGTTAAATATATGTAATATAAACTGTATGGATGTTTGGATTTTGAGAGAAACCACCGTGATCTGAATTAAGATGAACCTGTCCACTCGATATGGTCAGGGAATCTCATGTCATACATATCGAGTCTCGCCTGTCAATCAAAACGGGCCAGGACATGTCGCCACGTCTCGCGTCCCTTCACCACCTCCACTACTGCAACTCTCTCATCCGAGTGGAAAATTTAAAACTGCAAAAAGTGACTTGTATTTGTTTCGCTAATATTCACCCTCTTTTTGCGTTGCACAGGCTCGTTGTGATTTGATTACCATTCTAGATGTCGTTGCGAGCGCTTTTTTCCATGAATAATTACGAGCAAGCGCCGTTATTTATTATTTATTTATTTGGGAACGCCATCTAGCGAATTGAGCTCGTTTTTGTTCCGTTCACCTCACGAACAACTTGATAAATTTATAAGTAATGAACCGTCAGAATATTGCAAATACAGTCGCGAGCATTGTAATACGGACATTCTAGCTGTAATACAGAAGAAGTTGTATGAGTTTATTCCAAACAAATTTTGAAAAGAGAAAAAAAATGAAAAAGATGTAATAGTGATTTGCAGAATTCTACGTATATGTATGTACAATAAAAGTAAAAAAAAAAAAAAAAAAGCTTTTATTATATTTTTCTCCATATAAACTTTTTTATAAACCCAATTTACATACATCTCAATCATGACACGACTAAAACTGCTTTATTTTCTTTAACAAAATTTATTTCACAGTTAACATTAATATTAGCATCATCAAACTGTAAAAATAAATTTTACAAACTTGTTTATGTTTGCCAATTCTAATAGACAACTCTGCTAAACTACTTGTTGGTGTTAAAAACCAAATGGAAACTTGCTGCAATCAACACGTTTAGAATATTTGATGTTAAACATTAATAAATAAAAATGCGTATCACATTAATAAGACTTCATTAATCACATTACATAGTGGCATCCACCCAAACTGCAGAAAATGAGAGGAAGAATCCGAGTGAAGATTAGAAAAACTTCCTGACAAAGCACCTAGGGAAGGAGATACGCTAAAATGAGGATATATGATAAGTATGTATACCAACCTATCCAATGCTAGCAGCATATTCACATATACAATAACTACTTTCATCAGCACGCAGTCAAATTTTATAGCCTGAGTTATGAATTATGAGAGATTCAATCGGTAGCATTGAGGACTTCAACTATCTCATGTTTAACGCAATTTCAAATTTAAAAAAAAATCAGAAATTTTAAATACGTGCACGAGGGACACCTTTCATATTTTTACAATGGACCACTAGATGGTGCTTTTGACATATATGTAATCACTATATCCTTAAAGTTTGACATTTGTCAATGCGAAATCCGCGCGATAGCTTAGAAATCGAGTTAGTAGTTTGTTGTGATAGTTTGGTGATTTTTTACGATTATCAAAAAAGGTCTAACTCCACAAGAATGCATTATATCGCTTCGGTCAATTTTTGGTAATGAACTACCAACAGAGAAGACAGTTCACAATTGGTTTGCAGAATTTCGTCGTGGTCGTGCCTCAGTGAATGATGAATCATGCAAAGTCGACCAAAAACTATTGTGATTCCAAAAAACATCGATGCTGTGCGGAAAATGATAGAACACGATCGACATATGACTTACAAAGAGACAGAGGCATCTCTTAGCATATCGCAGAATTCAATATATTCGATTTTACATGAATATTTATTTGCAAAAAAAATATGATTCAGATGGATTCCACATAACTTGACCGAATTGCGTATAGTAAAAAATATATGAAAATACTATTTTTCTGTATATTTCACAACTCGATAGTTGCAGAGGTAAGAGCGGCTAGCCATAAATAGGGCAGGCAGTACAATAATTTTTTTTTTTTTTTATGTCCCAGGATGAGTCTGGCCGTCCACCGTCCTCGTCGTGATATCGTTCTGCCAGCGCTCTTGCCAACGTTGTCGTGTGAGCGCTTTAGAAACCGCTAAAATCCTTGTCGTAAGCCGACGTCTTGTCGTGTCTCGTAGACTCTCTTCTATTTCTAGAGCTAAGGTCCTATCGGAGTTATCCTGCGATCACGAGCACCGCCGGTTCGGAAAACCGTACGGTATGCGCTGGCGATCCTGAGTGCTCCCCGTCGCTGTACTGAAGCCAAAATCCGCTTTCAGATTTTGTAAAACTTGTCCTGCTGTATAAGCATCAGCAACCAGATCTCGCTTCCATAAACAACAGTCCCAGGGTTGGAATGGGAAAATGCCTTAACGCACCATCAGGGACGAAGCCGGCGTGTTACTCGTCCACCGTCCTCTCGGTCGTTCTGCCAGCGCTCTTGTCAACGTTGTCGTTGGCCATTAGTCGCTCTTGCTTGTCAACGATCGTCGTCTTAGACTCTCTTCTTTTCGAGCTAGTAGGTTATCGCTCGACGAGACGGTTGAAATCGGTATGCGCTGGCGATCCTGAGAAGCCATCCGCTTTCTGTACTTGTCCTGCTGTAAAGCATCAGCCCAGATCTGCTTCCATACAACAGTATGGAATGGGTGACGGTCATTAGAAGCCGGCGTTTACTCGCCGTCGGTCCTCCTACGTTGGCCATTAGTCGGCTCAACATCGTCGTTACCTTAGCGGCCTTATCGCTCGACGACAGAAGGTCATCTTGCTGTCGAGCCGCAGTCCGAGGTACTTCACGGAAGTTGTAGTGGTTATGACTTCCGTATCCACCGTCATCTCGATCTCCCTAGGGATTCTTCTCCTGGTCAGTAGAACGACCTCGGTCTTCTCCGTTGCCAGGGTCAGGCCGTGTTCGTCCATCCATGTGGTGACTCTTCTCATTACCTGGTTGAGCCTTCTCTGGGCATCCGCCTCGTCACGCGCTAGGATGACTGCCGCTACGTCGTCTGCGTATCCTATCAGATACGCATCTTGCGGCAGCTCCATTCGGAGGATCCCGTCGTAGGACACATTCCATACGTCGGGGCCAAGTATGGAGCCCTGCGCCGCTCCCGCTGTTATCTTCTTCGTGCACGGCCCGCCTGCGGTGTCGTAGACCAGCTTCCTGTCGCTAAGGTAGCTGCGTATCATCCTAAGTAAATAGGATGGCGTGTCGAACGTGTTCTGCAAGGCGTCCAACATGACGTCCCATCTCGCCGAGTTGAAGGCGTTTCTTACGTCCAATGTGACGAGCATCACTAGGGGTCTCGAGTAATGATTTCCCCGTTGAGCGGCTTCGAAGGTTTCCACTACTTGCGCTACGGCGCCGACGGTGGAGTGTCCCTTCCTAAAGCCATGCTGTCTCTCGGACAGGCCTCCTGCGTCGTCTATGCTGCTCTCCAGTCGTGTTTTCAGCAGACTTTCTAGTAGCTTTCCAGCCGTATCCAGCATACATAGCGGTCTGTATGCCGATGCCGTGCTTGGGTCGCCCTTACCTTTGCTTATCAGCACTAGTCGCTGTACCTTCCATCTCTTGCAGAATGCTCCTTCTGTTAAACAGCGGTTGTACATGTTCAGAAGCAGATCTGGGCAGACGCGCGCCACAATCTTGAGAGCTTCCGTCGGAATTCCGTCGGGTCCAGGTGCCTTCCGGTTTTGTAGGGAGTTCGCCGCTCTTGACAGTTCATCTCCGCTAAAAAGCGGGATGTCGTTCAATCGCTCGTCCTCCATTTCCGCAGTTCTCTCCGGATGGGTAGGGAACAATGTGTCAACGATGTTCCGCATCCGATCTCGTTCGAGGACTGGATTCGCCGTCTTCGTTGTAAGCTTCTGCATGACGATCTTGTACCCAAGGCCCCATGGGTCGTTGTCAACGTCCTGCCGCAGCTCCTCCCACTTACGTTTCTTGCTCCTGTAGATGGCGTTCTTCTTTCTTGGCGTTCCTAAAGTCCTCGGACTCCAGTTCTGCCGTGTTCGGATCTCGTCGTCTCACTCTGGTTATTCTCCGTCTGAGCTGTAAGCATCTTTTCCGGAGGGTCGCGATCTCGTCGTTCCACCAATACGCAGATCTTCTGTTGTGTTTCCTTCTCCGCGGCATAGAGGCGTCGCAGGCGCGACGTATGAGGGCCATGGTCGCGTCCGCAATAGTCTCCGCTGAACCGGCACATTCCATGACGGCATCCTTTCCCCGAGCGATTGCATGAGCCAGGGCGTCTTCATCCAGCTTCGCTACGTTCCATCGAGGACCGGGCGGAGCAGGATTTCGCCTGATCGGCTGCTGTCTCGTCACGTTGTAGCTTATGTACTGGTGGTCACTTCCGGTGTAGTCCTCCATGACTCGCCAGTCCACGATGTCCCGCACAATGTCCTCTGAGGCCAATGTGATGTCCGGTATCGTCTCTCCGTAGCCTGGTCTTCTGAACGTGATGGTGTCTCCGACATTTACCACGCTGAGTCCGAGTCTGGCCGCCATGTCCAATATACGCCTCCCTCGCGAATCGGTGTATTCCATACCCCATTCCACAGCTTCGGCGTTCACGTCTCCTCCTAGAATAATGGACCCTGCCATTTTTCGGAGGTCGTCTTCCAGGTTGTCGAGCTTGCCTTGAAAGTCCGCTATCGGCTCGTTGGGTGTGAGATAGCAGCTCACCTAGGTGATGGTGCCGCTCTTTACCCACACGTAGCCGTTTCGGGCTCCGTGGTTGTCGACGATGACTGTATTCGTGCCCGGGATCCATATAGCTGCAGTGCCGAGTGTGTCCCTGTACCACCCGGTGCATTCCTTATCCCGGTATTGTTCACTGATAAGCAGCAGATCTACTCCGGTGTCCAGTTGTAGTTGGATGAGGAGATCGTCTGCTGTTCTGCTTCGGTGCATGTTGCCTTGTAGGATTCTGGTCATTGGCTCTTCTTTGCCTGATCTAATGCCTTTCTGAAGGAGGGACATGCGCCGGACCCAGGGACATGGCTGCGTGTCGCGGTGTCTCCCGTGCAGAGGATGCATTTTGCTTTGTTTTTGCAGTCTTTCCGTTGGTGGCCTTTTTCTCCGCAGTTGATGCAAAGGCCTTGTGTTCTTCTGTCTGGTCCCGGACAAGAAGCCTGTCGGTGTCCGTAGCCGAAGCAGCGGAAGCACCTGACGACTTCTACCCTAAGTCTAATTCTGCTGTTTATCTAGCCGATCTTTATTCTCGGTGTTTCCAGCAGCTTAAGGGCTTGACAGTGACTCAGCTGGACGATAGCCATTCTCAGCCCTCTGCTGTTCGCGTTAGTGAGGCTGATCTTCACGTCGGCGTCAATGACTCCTAACTTTGCCTTGACTCCTGCGCTGACTTCCTCCGTTGTCGTTAAGCAGTCTAGATCTCTAAATTCTAGCGTCTCTTTGGGCTCTAAGGTGCTAATGTTAGCCCTCTCACCCAAGATCTTCTTCAACGCGCTGCTGAAGCCTGCTGTGTCTTTGGTGCTGGGTCCTAGTTCCAACAGCATATCCCCCACACGTGTTTTCCGCACCGCCTTAATCTCGGTGCCTGTCTCTTCTGGTTTCGCGTTGCTACGCAGCTCTCGCAGTACGTCAGCATACGACTTCCCTTGCGCAGGTTTTACTAGAAGCGCATCCAATCGAGGTTTCGTGTTCCGTTTCTTCTGCTTGTTCTTCTTTAGCTGTTTCTGGTCGGTACCGTCGTCCTTTCTCTGACCACCGGCTATCTTCTGCTGCTGTTTGCTGTCAGAAGCTTTTGCAGCTGCCTTCTTCTCTTCTTGAGCTTGCTTTCTCCTGCCTGCTCGGTCCTTCATCCACACGTTCTCGGAGGGATGCGCTTCCTTCTTCTCCACGTTCTTGTTGCCCGTAGCAGAAGTAGTCTGCGTCTTGGTAGCAGGCTCTGACGCCTTTGGCGCGTGCTCTCTTGCTTGCAGCTCGGTCTTCTTCCATCGCCTCCTGCAGTCAGAGATCATATCCACTGCTTCTTCTAGCTCCTTCAAGCCGTTCTTTACATCCATCGAGACGTTCTTCTGCCTGCCGATAGCTGCCTTCATTGTCTTGATGACACCTATGCACTTCTGCAATTGCTCCTCTTCGCGGCATCGCAGTTTGCAGATAACCTCTTTTGAGGACGACATATCTGGAGCTGATGTGTTGTCGTCACTGCTACCTCCTGGTTGTACGATGTTGAATGTCGTCAGATCTATCGTAATCGGCGACCTAACGTGCTGCGCCGTTGGTGTCTTGAAGGCACCGTTGGGGCTCTCTTCTGTGCTGTTCTTCGGCGTTCTCTTGTTGGTTGGTAAAGTTGCCATGTTGAGTAGTTCGCCAGCGCTTCGTGTATGGAGGGGCGGGCCGCAATAGTCAAGAACGGGTGTACCCTCAGATCCTCGGGATCCTACCCCAGTTCCCTGAGGCTTGACCTACGCTTCACCAATTCCGGAATACACGGACGGACTGGAGCTCGCCCGGGGCAATGCAGATTCCGACATCTTGCATCCACCATACACTACCTGATCAGGGCCCAAAGTGGCTGGTTCCTCACAATGCGTCGCGGATCCTCATCGGCAGAGCAAGCTCACATCAGCCTACTCCCCAGCCGGATGAGAAGACCAGTCGGTTCGTAGACACTCCCGGAGTCGCCGCAACGCTTGCCGATCTGTACCTGGGAAGAGAAAGGAAAGGGAACAGGAAGGGTGGGGGTCAGCGGACAGCTGGCGTCACTGGCTGTACCGTTTCCGCATACGGTAGCGGCACTGGGGCCGGCCAGACACACAATAATAATGTAGGATTCGTTTTAATATTTAAGAAGCAGATAATGAAAATAAACTTTATTGCAAAAAATACGAACTTGTCACATTGACATATCTGATAATATTTTTTAATTCATAATAATTTGTTTCTTCTGTTTTTTTTAAACAACAACCTCCTTTTAAATATCGTCCCTACACTCGGCCGTCCTGGTGGTGACCGACCCGGACACTTTGTCTACGTCACTATCTCGGTCCTTCGGTTCCTCTTCCTCTCCGCCCGAGCTGCCGGTATTGGAGACCGTCCATCTCTTCATATACTCGGCTGTGGTTGTACTTTTGGTAGGGCCATAATGATCTCCTTCCTTGACGACGTCATAGGAATTGTATGGTTTGACTTTAGTCACTTGATACGGACCCAAATAGTGTGCCCGCAATTTAAGCCCTGGACCTTGTTGAGTTCTTTTAATGGCAACGTGGTCTCCAACCTCGTACCTCGCTGGATCTTTTCTTTTGGAATTATAAATCCTCCGATTTTCTTCCTGAATTTTCCTATTTGAGTTTTAGCCTGTTCTCTCATTCCACTTCGATCTTCCATGAACATTTCTATCTGTTCTTCATTTATTAACTGTCTTATATGCTCGTCTTTCTTGGTCTTCATCCTCACTCCTGTTAATAATTCGAAAGGTGTTATGCCAATACTGCGTTGAAAGGTTGAATTGATTACTTGCTGTACCTCGTTTACATGTCGGTACCATTTTATGGGGTCTTCTATTGTTAGCTTCGCAAGCACTTGTATGATAATTCTATTTAAGCGTTCAACCTGTCCATTCGATCTAGGTAATCCTGTTGTAATTTTAATGTGCTTAATGCCCTCTTTTTCGCAGTATTGCTCGAAGTCGTTGGAAGTAAAGGCAGATCCTCTATCCGTCACAATCTGGGTTGGGTTTCCAAAGACTTGTTTTTGAATTTCCAATTTACTCAGAGTCTCCCGTGTACTGGTTGTTTTCACTGGATAGAGCCAAACGAATTTTGTAAATCCATCTATAAGGGCAAGTATGTGCTTATAGCTCTTTGCTGTTGTTTCCAACGGTCCTAAATGATCAAGATGGTATGAATGCAGCGGCACGGCTTCCTTAAATATTGCTTGTAGGTAACCTTCTTTCTTTCCTGCTTTCCTATTTACCATAATGCATGGAACGCAATTGGTTATAAATCGTTCTACTTTACTCTGTAAACCCGGTATAAAGTACTCCTGCTCGATGAGCTCCCTCGTCTTTCTGCAAGCAAAATGTCCCCTTTCGTGTGCTGATCTTATTACTTCGACTTGCATGTCTTTTGGTACCACCAATAGCTCGCGATCCTTTACAACCTTGTAAAGTAAATCTGTCTTCATAAAATAATCATCGTACTCTTTGTAGCATAATATTTCCTTAATTGTTTTGATTTGGTCATCTTTATCTTGTGCTTTTCTTATTCTAGGTATTAAAGCTTCAGTTATCTGCATAATAGGGTAACGGCTGAGTGCATCCACATGTCTCATGCGAGAACCAGACCGATGCTCAATTTGGTAGTTGAATTCTTCAAGTAATAGTACCCATCTAGCAACCCTAGTTGTTAGTTCCTTTTTATGCATCGTTTTTTGGAAAGCATTGCAATCAGTTATTATCTTGAAGTTATGACCCAGTAAGTAGATGCGAAACTTCTTGAGCGCTTCCACTATAGCCAATACTTCCAATTCGTAGCTGCAATATTTTCGTTCCGCCGGAGTAGTCTTTTTGCTCATGTAGTAGACTGGATGAAAGCGATTATCTTCACGCGATTTTTGCATCAGCACTGCGCCATAGCCCTCCTGGCTTGCATCAGTATGCACCTCTGTATCAGCTCCTTGTCGATATATCTGTAAAACTGGCTTGTCCGCTAACAAACTTTTCAATGTTTCGAATGCAATTTTCTCTTTTTCTTGAAACTTGAACATCTGGTTCTTTTGTAGTAAATCTGTTAATGGCCTTGCTATTACCGAATATTGTGGTATAAACTTTCTGAAGTATCCGGTTAAACCTAGAAAACTTTGGACCTATTTAATAGTTTTCAATTCTGGAAAACGCAAAACGGCTTTAGTTTTGGCGTCAGATGGTTCCATTCTTCCATTCTCAATTACATGGCCTAGAAATTCTACACGCTTCTGTAGAAATCGGCATTTCTTCATATTTATCTCCAAACCATAATCTCTAGATCTTTCCAAAACCGTTTGCAGTCTTTTTACTGCCTCATCTTCGTCCTTTGCGGGTATTATCAGATCGTCCATATAAGGCAATGCTATTCCTTTCCTTGCCATGTCCGAGAAGATAGTGTTGATAAACCTCTGGAACACTGAAGGCGAATTGCAAAATCCGAATGGTACCTTCAAAAACTGGTACTGTGAATTATGCGTTACAAAGGCAGTATATTTTCTGCTTTGTTCTTCAACTGGCACATGAAAAAATCCATTTTTGAGGTCCAATGTGCTGAACACACCGGCCTCTTGCAATCGGTCAAGCTGATCTTCGATTAACGGTAGTGGATATCTATCCTTCACAACAACTTTATTCAATTTCCTGTAATCTATGCATAGTCTGTGGGATCCATCTTTTTTCTTCACTATCACCACCTGACTGGCATATTCTGAAGTGCATGACTCTATGATTCCATCGTTAATCCATTCCTGCACCTGTTTATCCACAATTTCTCGTTCTATAAAAGGAAGCCTTCTTGGGTGATGATATATCGGGATATCCTCAGTTGTAATTATCTTCATTGTTACATTCGTCGTTTTCGTCTTCTTTGGTTCATACGCTAACACCATTTTTCGTACTCGCTCCTTTGCATCTTTAGTACAGTCTTCTCCTATGATTGGTTCGTCTAAATTCGTCATCTCAATCGTCATAATCGCCGGTTCTTTCATTAACTTGCAAATGGTGATGTTATCAATACTACTTTTCATTTCAGCGTGACGTAATAATTCCTGCCCAATTACAGCATCAATATTCATAGTGCCATTGGGTGCCACAAAGATCTTAGTGAAAAAGGTGTCGTCATCTACTACTATATCGTCCTCATAAAATCCTAACATGTTCACCGAATGACCACCAAAGCCAATAAGTGGTGCCAAGGATTTCTGTAACCGTGGTGAACCCATAGCTCTATGTATATCCTGTCTAATAACATTTACGGCACTACCTGTATCTATTAGTGCATTTACAGTTATGTTGCCGATGCCGACTTGTTTGTGATACATGTTATTAGTAGTGACTGAAAGGCTCTTAATCGATGAATCTTGATTCGCGGTTTTTGATTTGCAGTCGTGTGCTTTATGACCAAAATTGTTACATTTAAAGCATTTGAACCCTTTACTTTTATGCACACAATCCGCAGATCGATGGCCCATCGCACCACATAAAAAGCAACGTACATTACCATCAGATTTTGAACTACTTTTAGCATTTGTACTTTTCTGTCGGCCATTAGAATTAATTTTACTACTTGTGCTCGCTTTGCTCGTGTTTCGTAGGTGTTCATAATCTTTAAGTTTGGATTTAAAGTCATTTAGATTACGTGAACCGTAAAGAACTATTTTATTTGGGTCATCATCAGCAATTCCGTTTATAACGTACTGAATTAATGATTCATCGTCTATGCTACCTCTACTAGCAATTTCCTTCATAACTAACAAATATTCCTGTGCAGACTCACCTTTTTTAATTTGTCTCGTTCTCAGCGTTTCATGTAGTTTCACACTATTAATTTTCGTTGAAAATTCCTTCAATAATGCCCACTTTAAACTCCTCCAAGAGTTCAGCCCTGCTTCGCCCTGTATAAACAACTTAGCTAATCCCCTCAAAGATTTTTTGGCGAATATATATTTGTGCAGGTCGTTCCACTCCATAAGTTCTGCATTATCTTCGAATTCTTCTCTTCTCTTCTTTCTCCACGGAAAAATCTTCGCTGCCGTCAAACGTACGCATCGAATCTTCCACATCTCTGAAACTAATAGGAAATCTAGGTGTTTTTTCGTCTTTATTCTCTTTTATCTTCTTTTGTTCTTCATCATCTTTTCTTTCCACGTCTTCTTGTTCATCGTTATCATCTTCTTCGCTATCATCGTATTCATCTTCTTCGTCGTAATCTTTTTTGTTCTCCTTTCGTAATGAATCTACATTGATTAAAGCACCCATAATTTTCTCAGCCAATTCTTCTAAGCTTCCTTCATAATCTAAATGTAATAAATTGCATACTGCTACCAACTCTGCAACACTGATAGATTGCTTAACAAAAGCACTCTTATTTTTGTATTCGTCTGCGTTCTTGTCATATTTAAATCCTGTAAATTCTCGTATTTTCTTGCGTCCTCTTCTGTCACTGTCATCTTCAAATATTATTTTATATAATATTTTTATTGTTTTATATGGAACCGTCTTTATGTTCTTTTCTACCCATTCGATATCTTTCAAGCTCGTCATTTTAGTTTTTGCACTACGTATAATATTAACTTTTCTTCGTCTTCTTCTTCTCTCTACTTCTTCTTCTACGTCCTCTTCTTCTTTTTCGTCGTTGTCGTCTTTTTCTTCTTCCGAGTTTATATTCTTCTTCGTCTTTCTGTTCGTCTTCTGCTTACGCTTCTTGCTCCGTCGTTTGAACTCTCTTTTACGTCTTACTTAACTCACTTCGTCTTCTACTTCTCAAATACACAAATATATGTATATCTGTATCTATATCCCGGTTGAGCCCCCAAATTGTAGGATTCGTTTTAATATTTAAGAAGCAGATAATGAAAATAAACTTTATTGCAAAAAATACGAACTTGTCACATTGACATATCTGATAATATTTTTTAATTCATAATAATTTGTTTCTTCTGTTTTTTTTAAACAACAACCTCCTTTTAAATATCGTCCCTACAATAATAATAATAATAATAATGGTTTATTGCCCAACGGGTAAAGACCAATAACAGGACAAATACATACATAAATACTTACATGTATACAAAAAAATAACAAAGTTAAAGTACAACAGTAATACAAGTAAATTATGCAAAGATTCATACAAAAAATAAAACTATTACAATACATTACTTAATATCTAAAGTATGTAAAAGAAAAAGTTACAAGAGATACTCAAGAAAACTAATTAATTGAATGTATCTCCAACAAAAATGTCACTATAGATATTATCAGCGTTTATTAACATATGAGTTAATGGTGCTCTAAACCAAAGATTTGTTCTCGGAGTATTATAAGAGAAAGTTGGAACCGTTCTGGATCCTAAACGAGGAACATGAGGACATTTGTCAAAAGATCAGAACATTTAATATCATATTTCAGTAGCTTATACAGGAAACGAGCACTTTGTATCATTCTACGCTCTTGCAATGACTGAATACTATGCTCGTCCAACAGCAGTTGATACTCAATATTGCGCATTGGATATTCTCGGATGTTTTAAATGACTGATATTTCAAAAATCGTCGCTGAATACGTTCCACTGTCGCTATTTGATTGTTATATACTGGGTACCAAACAACAGATGCATATTCCAATTTGCTGACAATAAATGAAAAGTATAATTTTTTAAGCAACTCAGTACTAGTAAAGTATTTCGATATTCGTATAATGAAGCCTAGAGTCTTTGAAGCTGCCGAACAAATAGTTTGCAAATGGCAATTGAACGTTAAGTATGAGTCAAATATCACTCCCAAATCCTTAATTTGTGTAACACTTTTTAGAAGTTGGCCATCTATGGTGTATGTTGAAGCAAGTGGTACAGTTTTCCTTGTCATGGAGATGACATAGCACTTGTTGATATTTAGAGACAACTTGTTGTCTGCTGCCCAGTTAACAATGTAATCTATGCTATGTTGCAGAATTGTAGAATCATTGTTGTTTCTGATAGTTGAGAATATCTTGATATCGTCAGCATAACCAAGAGCTGAACAAGGTATAGATGTTAAAAGATCATTGATAAATATTACAAATAATAAAGGTCCAAGATTGGAACCTTGTGGTACCCCAGAACGAGATATGTATTCATTGGACTTAAAGCCATTGTAAACTACAAAGTTTGATCTATTATTTAAATATGAAGCCATAAGTGTAATCAGCGAAGGAGCGAAACCAAAATGATGTAATTTATTTAATAATATTTGATGATCTATTGTGTCAAACGCACGAGAAAAGTCCGTGTATATGGTATCCACCTGACCCTGGTTATGAATAACTTCACTTATATATTGCATATAACACGCTAGGTTAGACACTGTTGATCGTCCAGTAACAAATCCATGCTGACGAGAAGAAATGTAGGGTTCGATATTCTTATAGATACAGTTATAAAGATATTGCTCAAATATTTTTGCAAAATTACAAAGAATTGCAATCGGCCTGTAGTTTTGAATCTGTGATCTATCATCCTTTTTATAGACTGGAACTATTCGTGCGCACTTCCATTTGCTGGGAAAAGCACATGTAGTGATCGTCAAATTTATGATCTTACGTAAAGGAGCAGGAAGCACGTATCGGGTATCTTTAACGAGAAAACTAGGTATCTGGTCGTCTCCAGATGTAGCTTTGTTGGACAGCGAAGACATAATACTTATTAAAGTAGATTCCGACACTAAATCCAATTTGAAAGATGGCAAATCCATAGGTATTTCAGGAGGATTTATATTTAAACTTGATTGCGTGTAGACTCTAGAAAATATATCGGCGAAGGTATTCACAATCTCTATAGGACTGTTCAACTCAACATCATCTAGATGCATTACTCCTGGTATTCTGGAAGTACCCTGACGTGAACGCAAGTAGGTCCATAATTCGTTAGGATTCGATTGGATATTGTTTTGTATAGCTGCCATATAACAAATATAAGCATCACTTATCAACATCTTATTAATGCTTCTTATTCTTTTAAATTTACCGTAATATGAAGAATTTCCAGTAGATTTCCATTTTTTATGCCAATGAGTTTTCATTTTTATATTATTTTTTATTTCTTTCGTAAACCAGGGCGGAAATGAAGATGACTTACATTTAGATGATTTAGGTACTGAGCGATCGAGAATATTGTAAACAACAACATAGAATTCATGTAACGCAATAGCAACATCAGTAAATGCATCAAGAAATGCCCAATCAACTTAGCGCAGGTCCTCATATAGTGCGATAAAGTCGGCTTTTCGAAAATTAAAACACTCATCACGAGAACATGGAAATAGAGTACCGCGTGGCTCCGTTGTTATTTCAAGGGTAATTGATAAAGCTGGATGATACTTATCTTCTGATACAAAGAATTCGTCTTCACGAGAAACTGCAACATTAGTTGCTAGACTAGAAAAGATCAAATCAAGCAACCGGTTATCAGAGTTCAATACTGAGTTGACTTGTGTTAAGTTCAAGATATCACAAAATCCGTGTAAATTAGCAACTTTAGACGAAAGCATTGTGTGTTGCATGCTAAACGAAGGTACATTAAAATCACAAAACTACAATAACAGGTCTATTTAATAATATAATCGCAAAAGTTTCCAAAAACGCTTCAAAAATGTCAGTTGGTATGTCTGGTGGTATATAAACTACTGAAAGAAAAAATGTTTGAAAAAGGTATTTACATTCACATATAACCACATCTAACACGGTATATGATATTTTGCTAGCTATTGCTATAAGTACACCTCCACCAGTTGATCTATTAACTGTAGCAAATTTGCGATCACATGTAATAACATTGTACCACCACCACTACTTCTCAGTATCTTAGTATTAATCTTGTGCTTGTGGCATTGTCTTGCAAGATCGGTACTCTGCATAATGAATAGTGCAACATTATTTACGGCGAGGTGCTATTGTAGTAAAGCCATAAAAACACAATTATACGTATACAGGAGAACTACAGTGGGTAGTCTCGATAAGTAGTACTGTTTGAAAATTTTAATTTGTGTTAGATCCTCTACCATTTCTCGCTTTATTGTATTGCGTGTCTTCCTTATCAGAAACAGTATACCCTCTTGCTAAGCACCAAACAGTTGCTAACCGCCAAAAATTTCGATTGGCATCATAGCATAAAAGTGTAGGTCTTCAACTAGTTTTAATTTAGTTTTATTATCACCTTGATAATGACAGCATTGCTGTTGAAACGCGTCGGTGTTTTAGTTAAAACTTGTTTGGTGTTCAGTGGGTTAAAGTGTTTAGTGTTCTTCAACTAGTTATTGATTCCATAAACAATTAACAAACACTGTATATTGTTATGCAGAAAATATAGAAGGTACAAATATACTAGAACTACATGCGTCAAAATTAGATGGAGTGAAATGCGAGCCTACGTTTTAGAGTAATTTAACTCTAAAAAGGTGTTATAATTTTTTTCATAATCCCATTGTTTTTAGTTTAGTTTTTGTATTGTATATACACTACACTACTATTATACCGTCAAAACCCAAAAGTTCACACAATAACAACATTCTA
This sequence comes from Holotrichia oblita, assembly GCA_023690525.1. NCBI lineage: Eukaryota > Metazoa > Arthropoda > Insecta > Coleoptera > Scarabaeidae > Holotrichia > Holotrichia oblita. The sequence continues at coordinate 118,449,756 of CM043017.1, forward strand.
CCCGTAATGTTTTGAAGTTAAATGTTAAAATAATAACTATTTATTTCTTTATTTTAATTATTTGTATAACTTTTGTCTTATATTTTACACAGAATCTCAACAGATAACTATATGCCATGTATTCTTCGCGCTCTGATTTAAAAATTGAATGCAATAATGTAATACAAGTATTTTAAAACGAGCATACCGTTCTCATGTTCATCGTTTCTTAATTATTATGGTAGTATGTAAGAAATTTCCTGAAATTCGAACGGAAACTTTGTTAAACTTTTGTCACTACCAAATCGTTAGCATACTAAACAAAACGCGTCACTCGTGTAGATAAATTTCCCAAAGATTCGAAGCCAAAATACACGCTGCAGGAATTCTGATCGAATTTTTCTGTTTTAATTACTTCGCTATCCAACACCATAAGTCTTCGACCTTCTCAGTTCTCCGCGCGATGGAAGCTTACTATTGGTCTTTCAAATTTTCACGTCTCCCCAGTTGCCTGTGTTGACGGCCACCGCTGCTTTATTCAATTTGAAAGGTTAAAAATGTCCGAATAGTCGCCCTCGGAGATACATGAGACTGTCTCCGGTTATCAACCATGTAACACGGTTCACACGGGCTAAACAAATTTGTGTTTTGTGAGGATCGATTCGGGTATCCACATTCCGTTGAGGTCGGAATTCGCGACCGATTCGAGGGAAAAGGAACGCAGTGTGGTATCATCGAAATTATCTCGATAATTAAGGAGTTAAGAAGGAACGGCGATCACTATCTGTTCCGCTCTCTCTTACTGTTGCTCCGAGAATAGTGTATCGATAGACTCTCTCAATACAAAGCTAAATTGTTGGTTATAATTGCTATTTATTATTTTGAATCTAAACTGCTGACAAAATTAATGTCTCTTTTTCGAAAGTGATTTGTTAAATATATCTCGATATGCCCAAATCAAAACGATCTGCGTTATATATCATAAATATATAAGTAGTATTGTTTCTACTGAAGAAATTACACAGGTTCTTACTAATTTGATCGTGAAAACATTAAATACAAATCCAAAGCACAGGTAACCGTGTTAATTTTCTTCTCTTTTAAGCTTGACTGTTTTATTTCGCATTCCACTGAGTTAAAGGGGCGGAAAATGACCTAAGCAAAGGGTAAGAGGGGAAGTGCACATGGGGCAAAAGGTGCGTATTATACCTTCGCAGCACGAGAAACGCACATCGCAACAGCACAAAGACCAAGGAGACGAGAAGAAGAAGGTGTGAGAGATAGAGTGGTCGGGTGTTCGGACGGGCAATTAGAACGCCTTTTGCAAGAGCCTAATGATGGGTCACACGGTCGGCCCGGGGCTATCGTGGACCACCCAAGCCCAGCCGCCGTCTCTCTGTGGACCTGCCCCCGTGCCGTGCTCTGCGAGTGCACCTTCTTTATTATGTTATTATACAGATATCATTGATGGCTTGATTCTGTATCAACCACCTGGAGTCGAACGCTGACTTGCAGATGTATTGGTTGTCATCGGCGGCTATCATTTATCATCGACGAGGCCCTCTAGATATTCCTGCACTGATGGGTTTGTGTACGTGCGCGACTTAGATTCTACGCAGTTGATCCGTTACCACCCGCCCGAGTGACTTGGTGTTCACTATCGGAATATTTTCGTATCTACGATGGCTCCTCGTCAGAGCAATGTATATGTTATACATTGATGATCGATAGATAACTTCTTTTTCGTGGAAGATGCAGGGAGTTCAAAATAAAGATTCTGTTAAGATGGAAACAATACGGATCTAAAATGTCTTGAAGGCAGAAGTTTCATACATTTATGACGCAATACAAAGTGCATAAGTTAATATCTACACTCAGCCAAATTTCTATACTTCCATCTAATTTTGTAGTTCCAGTATAAACAGCCACGGTATGAGTTAGGAATTACCTAGGATTACATTTATGAACGTAAAGAAACAGCAGAGATAGTATTTTGTCAATATCACAACTGTTAGACATGTAGGGGAAGTACCTGATATATAAACTTGTAAACACTAGTGGAATTTCCATAATTCCACAAAACTAGACTGACATCCTACGAAATCGGGCATTACCTTCAAGTGTAAAATGCCTCTAAACATCTTCAAAAGTATTATTCAAGTACGCGTATTACATTTTATTAAAAAATGCGGAGGGGTAAATTGGGTAAACACAACATACGAACTCAAGAGATGATTTTTTTTAATGTGGTGGGTGCTTAGTTGCAGTGATTCCGTAAGCTGTATCGTTTGTCTGGCTATCACTGCAACTCTCGCGGTGTAGTTTTTGTGTGTGTATGTTGTGTTTAATTGGCTTTGTGACAGCATCATATCGCCTTTTATGATGCCGCGCTGTTAATCACTTTGCTCCCAACAGCGAATGGCAAGTCGATCCGGGATTAAACTCTCTGAAAAAATGTCACCGTCCCTCCAGAGAATTGAACCCCGGCGACTATCGTCCTCTCACAACGATAGTCAGCCGCCTGACCACTGCGGCCATCGACCCGTTAATATTATTAATTACAATATTTCAAGAACTTTTCTTTAATGATTTTGTAAAAACCACTTTATTTTGCTAATACGGGACGAACAAAGAACACTAAACACCAAACAAGTTTTAACTAAACTCCGACGCGTTTCGACAACAACGCTGTCATTATCAAGGCTATAATAAAACTAAATTAAAATAAAACCTACAAGTCACAGTTAACCTAAATGTTATGCACGGTCAATCCGATATGCATCATTAATTTGCGATTAACGAAAACAATGACGAATGCGGGGTAGGACTCGTATTGTCACAGTTCATTACACATATATTTGTATATTTCTAAACTTTCGAAAACATTTAGAAACTTACAATTGTTTATTTGTCTAATTAATTTAACATTCGTATGATCGATGTTGTGATCTGTTTCAGAAATGTGTTGGGCAACGCTCGATTTCTCGATTCTATTAAATCAAAGATTAGCTATATGCTCTTTAAATCTAGTGGAAGCTGCTCTCCTGGTTTGTTCAATATATTTTTGATTACAATCTTTACAATTGATTTCGTAAATACGTAACTTTTCTGAAGGTTGTATGTCATGTTTAGGGTTACTGATGAGACTTCGTAAACTAGACCCAGAACTGTAAACTATTCTGAGATGTAACTCTTTCAAGATTTTACTCAAACCTTTAGTGATAAAGGGAGCTTAAGGAAGGGTCGCAACGGGTGAAGCTCTAACATCCTATCGAAAAGTCGTAGATTCTTTTACAGTTTTTTATAATTAAACTTCCTAATTAACTTATAGATATGCTGAGACTGTGGAAACCATTACACTTGGCCGCATCTTTTATAATTTTAAGCTCTTTCTCATACCTCGCCTTGTTCAAGAGAAATGTAAGGAGTCTGTGGACCAAAAAATTCAGGCTCGTCATTTTATGTTGAACGTTTCCTTTCTATACACATCAAACCCTAATCTATTGTTTTTTCTAATTACTAAAGTATCTAGAAAGGCTAACCGTTTTCTGAATCTGAGAACGAATATTTTCCTAAGTAATGTTGTATGTGTAACTGAACTCCCTACAATCGCAAGCTAGATTTTCTTAACAACAAAGTGCTTTCAAGAGACTAAGTCATCAGCTCGATTCAGAAATACCCATTCACTCAAAAATATATGCCTGCCCTTCACGAATCAAATTCTACAGTAGGCATGAAATGGTAACTTATGAAATGTGCTTTTGTTACTCGATACCAAAAACCATATCAGAAACTTCACCTAATTACACTGCCCAACAATTAAAATCTTTATCTGCTGACTATGATTTCACACTCGTTTTTAACTAATGCGCTAATGTCAAGTATGAAACCCATCACGTCAAGTTTTCTTTCAACGCTCTTGTTTGCCGATTTCAAAATTCTTGAAAATCTTTAAGTAAATGCAGTAAATTCTTAATTGCTGAAAAATAATTAAAAGACATTCCAAATACATTTAGGTCATTAGCAAAATATAAACTTGTACGTGGTAATGTTTAAGTACTGAGCTAATCAAGAATTATAAAGAATCGCAGGTCTATTAAGCTAATCCACTTCATTAAGTAAACGTATTAGTGTTTAATGAGATTTTATAAGAATGTATTGATCATTTAAGACTATTTAAAAGTAAACAAGCAGAATAAGAAAACCTTAGTTAGGAAAGAAACTACGGCATGCCTACTACTCGAAGATGTATGAATAGTCTCAATTCGTTCTACTACATTTGTGGCAGCTTCACCGTTCCCTGTCAAAGGGTATCTATTTCTGCTTCCGATAAAAAAAGATTATTTGTATTATTTTGACATAAGATTTGGCTATCTTATCAAGTCATGGGTTCCACATATAGCGTATAAAGCATGAGTATAAAATTTGCGACACTGTAGCAACGGAAAACGCCAGCTTTAAATAAGAACAGAATTGTATATCCTAATATCAACCCCGCGATTCGACCAGTGTCTCATTCTGATGAAATACTCGTGCCAATTTATGAAGAGCTTCCTTCTCTTGAATACTGGGATGCTGAAGACATGGCAGATGCTATTGAGGAGCAAGATCCAGATGTAGATTGTGACTGTAAAGATATAATTTCTAATGATGGACCACAATGTTTTACTTTAGCAGAATTGACTGATTCACTAAGGAATTTGGGTCTATCAAAGAAATCATCGAAATTCCTAGATTCAAAATTAAATGAAAAGAACTTACTCGAGCAAAGTATGAAGATAACTTTTTATCGTAGCAGGGACTGATCTTTTTCAATATTTTAAGGAAGAGTGCGAATTTGTTTATTGTAACAATGTACCAGGTTTCCTAACTTAAATGGGCGTTGTACAACATGATCCAAGTGAGTGGCGTTTGTTTAACCAGCAGAAGTCTCAGGTGTGCTACTACTACGCAATGGGAATGTTTTCTGCTCAATCCTTATTGAATATTTTGTTCTATTAAAGGAATTATACGACGAAATTGAGGTTATAAGGTTACTGAAAGATATAGACATTAACTAGGTCGTCTGCATAGATCACAAACCGGTACACCTTTTACTTGGCTTTTAAGGAGGATCTACAAAATTTCCATATAATTTGTGCCCCTGGGATAGTTAAGCTAAATACCAACAGAGCATTTAGAAACATTGGCGTTCCAGAATATTCCTAGATATTACAGAAAAGATTATTATAATTCGACCTTTGGTTGACAGAAAAAAAGTAAGAGTAATAGTGAGTAAAGCTTCCATGACTAAGTTACGAAAATAATTAAGGCTGGGATTCTGATGGATCTTAATTTACAACTTTAATGAGAAATCCAAATTTCATCAATTCTATGAATGAAGCTGAGAAAGAAGTCTAGACTTCATTCTGGACTGATGGTGGCTTTGTTACAACATTACTTCACCATAAATAATATTATGTTGTTACTTATGTTCCAACGTCGAATGGTAACTCAACTAGACTATCGATCTAGCATATTGATTAAAACTACTATCTTTTTCACATTTTTAAGCTTAGTACAATAATTTTAGCTTTACTATGCACTGTGTGAATATGTAACTGTGAATTGATTTAATAAACAATTAGTTAAAATGGTCGCAATCTGGAATTATAAAGATTTCGCCATCCATGTCTAAAACGTGGCTTCGGTGTATAATCTTAATCTTACTACAACAATGGTGATACCTAGTATTCAACTATAGCTACTATCAGTCTTGCAAACTAGTGTTGAATTAAACAAGATGATTCCATTCTTTGTATAGTGGTCACGATTATAAATGTATGTAACCATTAACGTTTCGAATGAACTTGAGGAGAACACAGCAACAGTCTGTTCTTGGCTGAGCCACAGGGAACGCATATCACATACATAGATACACTAAATAACAACAAAGACAACACCAACAACCACATCACCAGAAACAAAAAACAAACTCGAAGAAAAGAAAAGTAGAAATAAAGTAACACGAAAGGGAAAACAGAAATCGAGAAGAGGTCCTTAACATACGTATACATTAAGGTGTTCATAACTCCATCACAGAAGAAAGAGTAGATTATCTATATCCGTGTAGCATCTTAAATCTTTGCTGATATTTAACTAGCGTTGAAGATGAGTTGCGGCCGCAAGGAAACCCGAGAACCCTAATAGCCATTAATAATACGCCGCCAACGCGATACCGTGCTAGACCTCTTAATAACCGATCTGTCTTGTAGCCTTGCCCATGAACTAGAACTTGTTGCATAGCACAACGCGATTTATAACATAACACTAACATACATTCCTTCTCTTTGTCGACCGCGAGGCACCATAGGAATATGCGTTGCGCCTTTATCCTGATACGATCGCTGAATATCGAGAGTGAAATAATTGTTTTATTAGTCAATTAAGTACGAATAAACTACTAAAGAGTGAAATACAATACAGTCGTATTTCAGAATGCATGGCAATTATTGTTGATGCAGATACTATTGATGTAGTATACAGGTTTTGTTCGTATGAAATAGTTAGCTATTATATTGTATTACTGCTAAAAGAAAATTACTGGGAATGAGAAGCAATGAAAGAATAACAGCGCAGCATTATTCAAGATACTATGTTCCTGAAGAAGAAAACATCCTTTTTTAAGGAGCATGAGCAAATAATAAATTAAGTAAAAATAAGTCGAGAAACTCCTTCAACTGGTGTAATACCTGAACTAAGAGAAGAGCTTGAATACATAAATATCTACCGAGTTAATAATGCTCATTGTGGTTTACGCTTTAAATTATTGTCTCCAATTCTTCTACCTTTAATTTTAAACAATGGATTTCGTTCCATGTTCTGATAAAGATTTAAGAGAGAAAGGTCATAGTTTCACCATATTACTTATTTGATTTGTTTAAATTGTAAAATATGAGGAAATTAGAAAATAATTTATAAGATTTGAACAGAGCGTCCTTTTTTGTTGAGATAAAAAAACTTATCTTAAAATAAGGGATAAAAATTGATATTCTACAATGATGTGTGTATTAATTCGTCTACGATTATAGAATAAATCTAATTAATAACCTAATTAACAATAAATCACTTTTAAACTGTTTCCCATAAAATTAATCCTCTATATGTGTTAAATTAAACTATTCAGCGAAGTATTGCACTTAACTTATCAGTTGAAGCCTATTCTGTTCGTCCTCCACTTATGTTATATTTCAATTTTTCTAATGTTGGCAAATGAAAATGCACTAAGATGAGTGAGACACACGTTATTGATGTTCTGATGCTTTCCTCTCTTTTCTGCTCTTATCCTTTTCCCTTAAATCTGTTCATTTGAAGATAATTTGAATATCGGATTATTTGTTTTAGACGAGTTCAATTATTGTCTTTTTACTCTTTTTACGTTTTTATTATCATTCCAGATTAATTAGTAATTCGTTGGAGACTGGTAATTTTAACAATCTATAAATAAAAATAATTTGTATTGCTCAAATGAAAACACGGAGGCCTGCCGTGTTCCATCTTATCTAATTACTCCGTTTTCGACTTAAGCCATTTCTAAATTAACCAAGTTAATATTTATGCTCGTTTCATTGATTATGCATATCGAAGTAATAAATGTTTTCATTTCACAAACGAACGATATCGAAAAATTAATTAAATTAAGTAAGCGAGATTATATAAAATTTATTCCAGTTTTCGTTATATTATCCGGCCAACGCGAATCAGAGAACATAAATAAAGGCATATATTCCTATCGCCATCCGTGAGAGGAGTAAAAATCCACCGGTTGATCTGTCTAATTGGCCGCAAATTGAAAAATGCTACAAACGCCGATAACATAGTAATTTATACGAACAATCAGGATGTATTGTCGTAGACAACGTAAAGTGAACAATTTCATCAAATCGAATTGTAAATCTTAGCACTAATAATACAAGTGTACAACAAATCCGATGTTTAGAAATTTATACCTTTTCTTGAATGATTTTAACCTCCAGATTTGGATAATAAGATACATTTTATTCCATCACGTAGGGATTTTTTATAAAACGTGTGCTTGTTAAAATTTAGTGATAATGATATTTATAGTAAATATAAAAAGTTAAATTGGCAACAGTGTATTATATTCCCACTGATCTTACAACACGTCGATACTTGTCATTAGTTTGCATTTGGTGTTACTTGTGTGGGTATCGTTTTGCGATTTTTGAATTATTGTAGGTACCTATTTGTTCGTGTTTTGTTAATTTACATAATGGAAAGACGACATTGTTTAAACGACCCGACCTGTTTTTGTTACATTTGTCAAAATTTTGTAATAACTAAAGAAAGACAACATATAACTGCATTTGTGAAATCAGCATATTATGCTTATTTTAGCATAAAACATAGTGACCAAGATAAATCGTGGGCACCACACGTTGTATGCAGGGTTTTCTGTAAAAGCTTTGCGAAACTGGACAAAAGGTAGAAAAAAATTATTAAGTTTCGGAATACCCATGATATGGCGTGAACCAAAAAACCATAGTGATGATTGTTATTTTTGTTCTTGCAATGTAAGAGGCTTTAACACCAAGACTAAGAAAAATATAACATATCCAAACGGCACCGGGTCGGCGTTCACCCTATAGCATCGACCCTTAAAACTCTGCGGCTGCACTACCCAATCCATGATTTCATAGTTTCAGGGCAACGGACGTGGCGGGAGTAGACTTCGTATATAGGGGAGGATGCTTGGGCGTAGGCATGGGTATACGCTCCGGTGTCCGGCCGCTAACCGTCGGAATATACGGTGGGTAAGTGAGGCACTTACCTTGAGAACTCTGCAGCTGCACTACCCCATCCTTGGTGGCCACACTCAGGGAAACGGACGTGACGAGAGAATTTGGCGAAGATAGTAGGGGAGGACAAAAGTCGGTTCGCCGAGGAGTAGTCCGGCCGCTGGTTGTCTGGTTGGGGAAACCTTTAGTTTCATCCTAAAACAACTCGGTGACTCTGGGACCCTACGGTTTCACTGTAGCTGCGGCGGATACTTGATCGCCGGAGGGGCGAAAGAGTTGGCGCGGTTGGCATTTTGGGGTAGGGCTTCGGCCCGGCCGTCCCCGTAGTTCAGGCTTAATTCACGGGCGGGCTGGTTGTACCTCACGGCCAGATTCCGTTTCCCAGGCTTGGCCGATAGTCGCCATCCGCAAGGAGGCCTAGGCGCCGTGGGGTTAGATGTGAGGTAGGAGTCGCTAAAGCGTCTCCAGCGGTGACCCGTCCAACGTTGACAAGGAAGCTTGTCTAACATGGGTAGCACGGGGGAGAGGAGCCCTCCGGCTCGCCGGACTCATGCGGGCGGTGAGATAGTGGGTGACAGTTTCAAGGCTCATAATTTGTTATGGGCGGTGTGGTACGAAAATTGCAGGATATGGGCTAACGCCTAGGCGCCTGCGGCTAAACATCTAAGCCATTTTCAAATCGTATATCCAAACGGCAGTTCTGCTATCAGACCTGTGCCGCATGGACCTGACGTACCAGTACCTGTTCCGCCCCAAGAAATTGAAGCAATAGTTTTATCTGTGTCTGATGAGGATCCATATGATTCGAAAGACGTTGACTTTAATCCAGAAGAATGCATTAAACCAGAACTGTTTACTCAAAATGAAACTGAGTGATTTAATAAGAGATTTACATCTTCCTAAAAATGCATCAGAATTGTTGGCATCCAGACTTTGTGCGAAAAAGTTGTTGGCTCCTGGAACATCAACCAGTTTCTATAGAAATCGAGAAAAATACTTGAGCCCTTATTTCAGTTCAGTATAATAACATTCCTGATTTACTTACGAAGTTGGGAATTGCTTCGTATGAAAAAGGAGAATGGCGTCTTTTCATCGATTCAAGCAGATGAATCCTAAAAGGAGTATTACTACATAATGGTAATGTGTTGAGTTCCATTCCTGTCGCACATTCGGTACATCTTAAAGAAACCTATCAAAACTTAGTAGCTTCGATTAAAGAAAATTAAGTATGAGGAACATAACTGGATGCTTTGTGGAGATTTAAAGGTGCTTTGTATGCTTCTGGGCCAGTTATCAGGATTTACAAAGCTCTCCTGTTTTGTCTGTGAATGTGATAGCCGTGCAAGATACAAACATTGGACTGACATACACGAAAGTGGTTGCTGGACCCCAAAGGGGCACCAGCTGCCGACCGACCGTTAGGTATGCGGCAAAACAGGGAAAGTGCACACACTCCTCAGGACAAAGAGGCACGAAACCAGTTGCCCGCACGAGACCGACACCTCGCGGAGAGGCCCGGCGAACCGGTGGGCTCCTCTCCCCCGTGCTACCCATGTTAGACAAGTTTTCTTGTCAACGTTGGACGGGTCACCGTTGGAGACGCTTTAGCGAACTCCTACCTCACATCTAACCCCACGGGGCCTAGGCCTCCTTGCGGATGGCTACTATCGGCCAAGCGTGGGAAACGGAATCTGGCCGTGAGGTACAACCAGCCCGCCCGTGAATTAAGCCTGAACTACGGGGACGGCCGGGCAAAAGCCCTACCCCAAAATGCCAACCGCGCCAACCCTTTCGCCCCTCCGGCGATCAAGTATCCGCGGCAGCTACAGTGAAACCGTAGGGTCCCAGAATCACCGAGTTGTTTTAGGATGAAACCGAAGGTTTCCCAACCAGACAACCAGCGGGCGGACTACTCCTCGGCGAACCGACTTTTATCCTCCCCTACTATCTTCGCCAAATTCTCTCGCCACGCCCGTTTCCCTGAGTGTGGCCACCAAGGATGGGGTAATGCAGCTGCAGAGTTCTCTAAGTAAGTGCCTCACTTACCCACCGTATATTCCGACGGTTAGCGGCCGGACACCGGAGCGTATGCCCATGCCTACGCCCACGCATCCTCCCCTATATACGAAGTCTACTCCCGCCACGCCCGTTACCCTGGAACTATGAAACCAGGGATGGGGTAGTGCGGACTGACATACAGTGGCCTCTTCGGAAAGACCTTGTTCCAGGTACAAAAAACATACAACATACTAAATTCGTGGATCCTACAAAAATCCTTTTACCTCCTCTACATATAAAGTTAGGCTTAATGAAGCAATTTGTTAAGGCCGTTAACAAAGATGGATACTGTTTTAAGTATGTTTGCAACAAATTCCCGACTTTATCTGAAGCAAAGTTAGAAGAAGGAATTTTTGTAGGGCCTCAAATAAGATCGCTTTGTAAAGATGAGGATTTGAATGCTGTAGAAAAAGATGCGTGGATTGCGTTTAAAGAAGTGATTGAAAAGTTTGGGGAATCATAAAGACCCCGACTACGAAAATATTGTCAACAACATGCTAAAAATGTTTCAGCACTTAGGTTGTAATGTGAGTTTAAAAGTGCATTTCCTATTTTCACATTTGGATCAGTTTCCAGAAAGTCTCGGTACAGTAAGTGAAGAACAGGGTGATTGCAGATTATTGCTGGATGTTACAACGCGATAATCTCGAACAAACACACCAGAAAAAGGCAACTAAACGCAGTTTACATACTAAACGTAAAATATATTAATTTAATAGGAAACAATATCACATGTTATATTTTTGGAAATATGCAATAAATGTACATTATCTCTATAGGTTCTGTTCTTTTATTGTAGTTTGTAAAAAAAACCTTACGTGATGCATAAAAATAAAAAAAAATTATAATCAGGGCCCCGAAATTGTATAAAAGTAGTTGTTGAATTTAAACCATCTTTCAACAATTTTTTTTTTGTAAACCTGTGAAATAGAAGCGTTTATCTATCAATCTCAGATACCTTTTCACTTGTAGGTCAATGAAACTGGAATTAATTAAAAATGGATTTAATAAAAATTTAATATATGCTAAATAATAAACAGGCTGTCTCAGCGAGACCGTTCATTAGAAGATTACGGCGTTCTGGTAAAATATAAATTTGAAAATTTAATTGAATTTTCAATTAAGCGTCAAACGAGGAAGTGGAATTTTGACGTTAGCCTTGACAATAAATCTTTGAGAACGCTTATTTTCAATGGCACCCGGGATAAGTATCAATGCGTTATGTATGCATTTTTCAAAAAATCTAAGTATCTCCTAATCTTTCAATTTTATGTGTAGGATATGTCGGACATAAAAGATGTAGAATTGGATCCTGAAGATGATTAAATAATAAAACATGGGAGTGCCGTTTGAGAAAATTGAGTTATGGTTCTTCAAAATTTCGAAGAGTTAACGTGCCATAGTACAGTGACTACGCCATGTAGATAGTCTTTCTCGGCGCTTAAATATACTCCAACATGTTATTTAAGCATGTTATGAATTCTAAATTGATATCCGAAAAATCGAGTGTCCTCTGATTTTTTGAATAAATGTCCGCTATAGACATTTTTTTTTGAAAAAATCGCGTAACTACAAAACGCACGCATCGAATTAAAAATACTAAAGATATTTGTAAAGCTTAAAAATAGGTAAATCCAAATATGTAAAAATATACAAGGTGTTCCGTTAAAAATAACAAAGTAGATGGCGACTTCCAGTATAACCAGAAGCGCTAGAAATCTAATATTTTCATTGAAGAGAACATAATCAACTATATATGTATAATTCTAAAGCAACGGAATAATTACATTTCAAATGAAAAAAACAGTTTTCTTCTTCTGTAAATGTGAAAAATACGTTTCTTAATTGTTTTCAAAGCTGACTTTGATGGTTGCTAAATTTCGACAATTGTTGCGAAACAGTTTTACTTTAATGAATAAATTTAACAGATACCGACATCTTTGACAGAAATGTCAAAAGTTGACCTGCACTAGATGGCAAATTTTTAGAAGAAACAGAATATGCACAGAAATAATACATGTTGTATTTAAAAATTCCGGTTTGACCGGAAATGCTATAGAAAAACTGAGTGCACCTCAAGAAGCCCAGCAATCATTCATATATACGGTCCGAATTTCAAAGTTTTATTTTAACTAATAAATAAATGGCGGGCTCATACATGATCTCGTTGACACCCGGTATAGTACATAAGTTGAGGAGAAGTATTTTGAAACCGTACTGGCCTGTTACTTTTTAGTTATAGTTTGTTCTAATGTTAGGAGTTGTTTTAAGTGTTGTAGCATTATACCGTATTACCAAATAGTTCCTTAGTAATATGTTTACATTATGTTGTCCGTGGTTGCTCTTTTTGGAAATAGTCGCATGCGATTCAGCGAAAAGGTATAGATCTACAACATGTAACATTTCTATGCTTGATAGTCGTACAAGTGTGATAATAATTACAAGTAATGAACTTTTAAACTCAAACAATGTAGTATCAATTAGTGAGCGAGTCAATTAAGAGTAAATTGCTCGGTCATGAATATCTAAGATAGGAATGCAATATATGTTTTGCTCGGATTATTGTCGAATTAGTCGATTAAAGTTATTGGAATCTTTTACCTGTCGTCTAATTAGGGAACTATTAGTCGATATGTTGGAATCCGGTTGGCAGTAACTTTTTTGTTCTCACAGTGCTAGATATCCCACAGTTCTCTGCTCACGAAACCTGGAAGAGCTTATCGACATAAAGTATGTTCTTCTTTAAAAATGGTTAAGCTTTAACATTAGTACCTGAATTTATTTGTGTAGTTTTGCAAAACAAACAAGTAGATATTCCCGCAATAATTAAGTACTGGATTTTACAGTTTGTTGCTAATTTCAAATTATAAAATATTTTAATAATAATATATAGGATTCTTCTTCTAATTAATGCAATCGCAAATGTTCTAAATGTTAACCACTGTTTAGCGCTATATTACTATTAATGCCAATGCATTTACATAACATTGACAATTTAGTTGCTTGTTGTATCAAAAGAACTTCAGTACCTGCATCTGTCGAGAATATAAACCTATTTTTATTTATTTTACTTTAATGTTGTACAATAATTATCACAGAATGGTGTGTATTAGGATTATAACATGTTTAATTGTATTATTAATTGATGATTATGTAATTACTACATGCATAGATATTTCGAGCGTTATCGACTTTGCGAACGGCCACCGTACGGCCGAAAAGTAACAACCTTGAGTTGCGAATTAGTATGCAGTCGTATTGTATACAGGGTGGTGCATCACATTCGCCTCGGTTGATATACAAAAAACGGAAAACATATAGAAATTCTTTTCGTTGGAGCATGTGTAGGTCCATTGGGAGCACGCAAGAAAGTTACACATCAAAGTTATCAAAATTTAAATGGACCACCATGTATATTATTGCATATTTCGATGACGCAGACTAAATAAAGGCAAGTTACTGTTATACTCCCTATACCTAGGTTCAACAGAGAGATATTTAAGAATTTTTAAAAATGTAGATCAATATAGCTGGCGTACGTATTTAACTTAGGTGTTTTAAGTTGTATTATATCATTAGCACAACCATTACATCTAATGCTAAAATAAAGATGCGTTCTAAAAATTATACAGGATGGTTAAAATCTTACCTCTAACTGTGGCTACCATTAATGCTCAATAACTTGCTTATTTTAAACGGAACATCCTGTATCTAACACTATCATTCGATTTCAATTTTATTTCTCTTTTAAAAGTTATTAAGGTGCCCTCTAGCTATCTCTTATAGTTTCTTTGTAAAAGTCAATTTAGTGTTTTAAATGGGAATTATGTACAAAAAATTTGGTTAAATCAAAGTAGCTTTGACATGACACTAATTTCAGATATTAATTTTTTCTAATCTATTCTTGAAAAGTAGCAGCAGGCATTGTACGTTGCTTCATATTTATAGGAAACAAAACAAAAATTAACCATTGCGTTGCTTATTACATTCAAATTTTCATCATAAACTTAATACGAAAGAAAACAAAAAAAAAACAAAGAAACTAATGATTCAAATATCGCTCAAATTAAAATCCGTCATTTTCAATACTTAAATAAATCTACATGGAATGATTCTCATTCAGTATTCTAAATATTGATCTACATTTTCAAAAATTCTTAAATATCTCAGAAACTGTTGAACCTAGGTGTAGGGAATATAACAGTAACTTGCCTTTATTTAGTCTGTGTCATCGAAATATGCAATAATATACATGGTGTTCCATTTAAATTTTAATAACTTCGATGTGAAACTTTCTTTTGAGACACCCTAGATAGTTCAAAATAATTTTAGAACGTTCTCCCAATGGACCTACACATACGCCAATAAATAGAATTTCAATATGTGTTACCGTTTTTTGTATACCACCAAGTATCAATGGCGAATACAGTGCGTACAACTTTTCTTATAATGTAAATTGAATGCAAAATTGCATGCGTAGGGCGTTGGCATATGTAGTGAATTTGTCAAATTGTAGTTCGCCTCATCGTACTAAATTTTCGATTCTCCTTATCCATGCCTTGCTACCAGCAACAGCCAAAATAAAAAAAATATGCGATGGAAATAAAGTGGCACAACTATCTTCGCACTAAATTGAAGCAGATGTAATAAGCCGAACTCAAGTTGATGAATCTGAAACTTTTAGAGTAAGAATAATCTACAGCCTTTTTTTATTTTAAAATATTTTTGATATTGTACTGCTCTCAGTAGAACCGGAATAAGCAATCAACTTTCTTAATTTGGATGGATCGCAAGGCTTGTGTATTATTGAATTTTTGAATTCTACAATTAAAATTTTGTCTGACGTAGACAAATTTCTAATAGCCTTTCTTTTGTTTAATGTGAGCTACTGAGATAAATTTAAAATGATGGAGTCATCTTTTTAAATATAGAAAGTACTAAGTAACTAAAAACTACACAAAGCCTATCGTTGAAATTGAAGAAAATTAAGTAAATGTATTGGCTTATTTTCAGACTCATCTCATACATTCGATGGATGCAGCTTCTCTTGACCTAGATAATCTTCCCAATATCGAATAAATAACAGTAAAACTAGCAGAGGTAGGTAAGGGGAAACTTGCAGCATGTCGATGCGAAAACGAAAGTTTGAATGAATGAAATAAATTTTTCAGCTTTGCTACTAAGTGTTGAACACCCTATATAATCTGTTGTGGGTTTAAAAATGTATCTGGCAACCATCATGATTCTAGTTGCAGTTTATTCTTCTGATTTTATATTTTACCCAACAAAATTTATGAGATCTATTTGTACTTAACGAGCAATGCAGAAACGTATTAGCAAACCAACTCCTTTACTTTTCAGGATTTATTTCGATTAACGCCATGAACAACTCTTTAATCTTCATTCTCGAAACGTTATCGTGTTGTTATTGGGCAATGTCGATCGATACTTAGCGCATATTTTCCATAGGATTTATTCCACTCGGTCTTACAATCTCCCGGATCGTGCCTTTAGATACTATATACCACATGCGTGCATATGGTGGATGCATATACATACATACATGCACCTTTTTTTCTTCTCTTCTTCACACATACACACGGAGTTTCTTCGCATACCATGGTTATGCGCCCGAGTGTGTATGTGTGTGTGTATACAAGAACGTATAAGATGTTGTGTAAAATACACGTATATGTGTGTTTAAAGCGGACCAAAGGCATTAATTACAACGACAAATACTTACTTTGTTGTTAATTAAATAGTTATTTACAACTTGTTTTGTAAAGTGTGTAGGTTTTTTCTTGAGCTGCACGCGGCTAGATTTTTATACGAGGTTATATCAGAAAATTGCTTAAAATATTGCCTAAATCTGTATGTCATTCTGTATTGTGTCGTTCCAGTTACTATACATAATTTGATTTATATCAGTACTCATAGTAATACACTTGTGAAAAACAAACCCTGAATATCAATTTCCTAATTTTCTAATTGCCAGTATGTATCATACAGCATTATTATATAGAACAACTATCTTTTTAAACCAATGGAACAGCACTATGTCCCAAAATATATCAATAGCAGAGATTTCCAAGAAAATAACTTACGTGCGTTCTTGTAAGCTGAAGCCTCGGAAAACGATTACTTATCAATCCAAAATGGTAAACAAAAATCTAACTGAAAAAAATACATATTAGGAATTAAGATCAGTAAAGATGTAGATAATAATAACAACCATGTTTCATTAGGTCCAATAAAGTAAAGTATATGTTAGTGATAAGATTTATATTACGACCTAGCAAGCTCAAGATAAGTCAAATAAAAGTACACACGACTACTATACCTATTGAATCAGACATACAAATTGAACATGAAATACAATAGTGATATAGTATAGAGATAGAAAAGTATTTAGTGACTGACAACTCAAATAACAGCTTAATAACTCAGCCACACAAAAAAAAATTGCGCCCTAGCACGTCAAGGTTTCGGCATAACCTATTTAACACTGTATAACGTTTTGGCTCAAGTCGTAAACTAAAAACACCAATCAGTTAGCATATAACCTCATAAACTCTTAACCACATTACCTCGTAACCATATAGCTTCATAGCCCTGTTACCCAATAACCGTGCAAATCCCGTAGTCTAAACTGTTCGACATAGTAGCGTTTTGACTCAAACCATATTCTAAAACACCAATCAGTTAAACTCCATAACCCCACAAACCGTTAACCGTCTAACGCCTTGACATAATGAACCTAATCATAATCTAGGCAACTAAACACTGAAACGTTTTAACTTAAACTGTAAACTAAAAGAACCAATCAGATTTATGGCATGAATGAAATTAATAACTTTATTGAAAAGTCGTATCAACTTAAATTATATTTTAACTATTAGGTTTTAAGAAACATATATGATCGGGAATGGAATTTGGGATACCCATTGTCTGCGACACAATTGCAAATGGTAGGTAGATAGAGCGAGAAAGCGAACTCACAAAAGCCTTACTTGCAGAATCATAAGGTTGTTAAGTTATGGGGTTACGGAATTATACAGTTGAATGAAATGGGTTCGAGGAATCGATAGTCTCTGTGACATATTGCGATAATAATAATCGTAATAATTTCTTTTATCAGTTATAGGATTATGAAGTTACGACGTTATATGGGTTATAGGGTAATATGTTTAAGGGTTTAAAGAGTTACAGGATTTAATTGGTTAAATTTTTACTTTACGGCTTAAGTCAAAACGTTACAGTGTTAAATAGCTTAGATCATGGAGTTGTTTGAGGTTAAGCTGGAACTTAATTTCAATTTTTTTAAGTTTTAATTCAGTACAAACATTATAATTGTCTGCGCGTGGCCTTAGCCCATCATTTTTACAATTATTGCATTCATACCTACATAATATAAGTACTTACGTTTTTTATAATGGCTATTGATCTTATGATTTCTTTCCTACATCTGGTGTCACTCAAGGGTCCAACTTAGGTCCATTGCTGTTTGTACTCTTTATTAATGATCTTTTAACGTCACTTACCTGTCCTGCACTTGCCTGCGCAGATGATCTCAAGATTTATTCTTCCATTGCTTCATGGGATGAGGTTTTTAACTTACAAAGTAACTTAAATCTTGTAGTCGATTGGTGTGCCAGATTTAATCTTCAACTAAACATCTCCAAATGCTGCAGTGTAACTTACACAAGAAGGAATTCTCCCATCTTATCTTCATATGTTATACATAACGAACAACTGAAGAGATGCGAAGATGTTAAAGACCTTGGAGTTACCTTTGATTGCAGACTAAGTTTTGAACCACATATTACCGATCTTTGTATGTCTGCTTCTAAAACACTAGGATTTATCATGCCCACATCAAAATATTTCAAGAATGTTAACCTCTTGAAGGTATTGTTCTTCAGTTTTGTTATCAGTAAACTGGAATATGCATCCTTAGTATGGTCACCTCATTACATTTACCTCAAACTCGCAATAGAGAAGATTCAAAGACGCTTTCTTAAGTTCCTGTCTTTTAAAATTGACGTAATCTACCCACAGAGGAATATGGATTCACTAAAGGCATGTAGTACAATCACTGGATCATCGGCGTGAAATACATGCAGCTCGTTTCATCTGGAAATTGGTGCATGATTTAATTGATTGTCCATCCTTGCTCGCTATGATTAATTTCCTCGTTCCTAGATTATCGTCCCGATCAACTAATACCTTTTCCTTGCCCTTTCCCAGAACCAATATTCTCTTAAGTTCCTTCCTATCTTCAATGTGCCGAGCAGCAGATTTATATTACAATGATATTTTTTTGTGATACGTAATTATATATTTGTTATTTTTTATTATTTTCTAAATGCATTGCTTGTATGTATTAATTATATTTAATTGTCCTGTAATTGGGAAACTGTTGGACAATAAACGATATTATTATTATTCACTCAAGTTTTTTACCGTTTTTTTCAAATACGTATTCGGAATTCCTCCACCAATTTTTTTATTTTAATTTTATTAATTCATTTCGGTTTTTCGAGTTAACTCAAATCCCATAATTGCCACTATTTTGCAGTTCCTGATACCTGTAGACATGTGCAAACGTGATCTGCTAGTATAATACACATTCATCAAAACAGTGCCAGTTGTGAAATAATGGCGAATCAATAAATACCTCATTATGAGTGCTTTATGTGACTAAATTATTGTGTATTACATATTTAGAAAATTACTTCTTTTAATTACGCGTTGGTTACAAAATATTGTCCTATCAGCTTTTGTTATATATGTATATACCTATACATATATGGTGAAGTGACGCTGAAGTTCTACAGACAAAACCTTACCTTATTGATGAAAAAATGCTATGAACTTTATTTCCAGTATAAAATGATGAACCAAACCAGTTCATGGACGCTACATATCGTTTGTATATAATCAGAATATTAGCGCATAGAATCAAAAATGAATTATGTCGAATCCTAAGAAATTCACTAACTTACAGAATCCAACACAGGAAAATTTGTCCATGGTCCCTATCTGACATACTCAGTGATCAAATTCCTATCATCAAATTACCAATATCCAAACAGTCCCAGTTAAAATAAATTTATTTACAATTTAAGACGTTTGAATACTTAAAACAAGCACAACCACCAATACGTCAGAATGTTATTAATTTTACAGTTGATACGGTGACAGATGAAAGCCAGCATAACAATATGTTTTTCCATGCATTTCTGGAATACTGGTAGCATTTCGAAGAGACGACTTTCCAGAGATCTTTAGCACTCATACTCATTGTATTGAATTCACTTTGCAATTGGTTTTAATTCCAGGAATTGAGTACTGAATACTCCCATTTATTATGAAATCAGACTTGTTTTCTTTAATGTTTACACAGTTTCACTAAAATTATCAGAAACCAGAACTACTAGGGCAGCTTTAAATTTTGAGCCACCATGTGTATTTCAAAATAATTTTTAAACATGCTTCTGGTGAACCTATCCCTCAATAGATTTGAAAAATATATGATTTTTTTCGAGGCAAAAAGAGGCGCCTGTGCAAATTCGATTTCTTTGATTTTTATTCTGAAAAATATGTTTATCCCATTGTGTGAACGTTTGAGAATTTATATTAGCAAGCTGTCCGGAGATGATTCGATTCTCAGACAGAACAGATTTTTATATTTGCATTCCATAAAATTTATATTAAGAGTACCTACAGTGAGTTCTACTCTATATTATTCATTTCAGAATTTTCAGAAGGGAAAGTCTATTAACTATCACAGCACTTTATATTTACGAGTGCATAAAATTTACATGGAAGCATCATAGCTTTTTTGAAAGTAGCTTAAAAACAGGGCTCTACCCTACAAGGCATGGACAAAAGTTTCTACTTCCACGTCATAAACTTACATCTTATCAAAGGGGAGTTTACTACTCGTGTTTAAAATTATTTAATAGTTTACCTTTACAAATAACTTCTGTTGTCAGCTATGATATCATGAAACAAAGACTATATAAATGGCTATGTGATGCAGAGCCATATAATTTAGATGAGTATTATAATAAGATGTGTAATGTTTAACGTTTAATAATTTTCGTCCCTTTTTCTGACTTGTTTTCGTGCCCCAGCTTCTCATTACTTATAATGTATGTTGTTGGTTCATTGAAAATTAATTTTATTATTATTATTATTATTATTATTATTATTATTATTATTATTATTATTATTATTATTATTATTATTATTATTATTATTCCACACTGTGATAATCTCACAGAAAGATGATTGTTTATAATGCGGCCGAACAATGTTTACAGCAGGCAGAACTTCAACTCCATTTATGTATATCAAATAATTGTTTCCTAATGAGTTGTATTCGAAATTTTTGCATAAAAATGAGGCCGAATTTCACAGTTAAGAAAAATATGCACCCCCACAAAAATTATTTATATATCCTCGTATATATTCCTGTTTATTTGGCCTATACTTTTCTTCTTTTCTCTTTTACAAGAGGAGATCTTTTTTTCGACCATGTATCGCGTACCACGGATAAACAACGCCTAGATATTAATACCAAAGAAGATATCGTGACCGCTGGATTGAAATTGTCTCCAGCACGCAATCGAATGCCTCGTTCTTTAATAACTTATTTTACTAGTTAGGTGCTCGGAGGTATACATATACACACGTGTACCACACTTACACACACATACACTCGCATGACGTCGATGTACATTCTTTTCTTTTAATTGCTCTTGATGGGGGTCTTAATGATGTCATTCCGCATCGCGAAAATTAATATTATTGCGATGTAAAATGAATTGGCATAAATACGTCTGACTATAGCTCGGTGTTTATTGAATAAGTCCTCACGCGAAAGCCAAATGAATGGGAACGGCTTCACAATTATTCCGCACTGTTTTTTCATCTTGTTTCCTGGAAGAAACGTTCCTTGAAAATCGATATTTTGCATTTGTTAAGTTGATAGTAGTTATGGCATAAGGTTCTAGTAATTACAGAGATGTACATAATTATACCATCGTGTGATATAATTAACGTAGATTATGCGGTAGAAAAATGAAATCCCACTAAATTATATACTTTTAAAATCATTTATCAGCTGATTTAAATGTATCATATTGCAAACTCCTTAAGACGTGCCATTATTATGGTTAATATTCATTCATATTAGTACTATCATTTTATAAAATAGTTGGAGAAAAGTTGCGAATTTTAAACAAATATAGGATGATAATGAGAATCAATGATTTATTATTTTCTCCTTATTGTGTTTATATGGAATGGGAGTAATAGAAACAAATTATCATAAACTATCGTTAACTAGCACTTTTTCCTAGATACGAATATTCCGAAAGATTTTGTTACTCTTCATCATTTCAACAACAGATTTCCTCCCAGTTACCTGCTTCGGATTCTTTCTACTATCTCCCCACCTCCTCCCAGAATAGACTGAGCAATCTTCTATTTGGTGATTCTCCACATGTTTTCAGCTGTTTCAGGAACACAGACCAGTTTGACTGTGTTTCTGGCAGCTAGCTCTCGCAGTACTCGGAAATACTCAAGAATGAATCCTGAAGTGATCTAGTGGAACTCCTGCTCAGCTATGTAGATCCTTCTCCTAGTATGATTACTCTCTAATAGCAACTAGATCGCTTTAGCTATAGCGTATTCTTTGATGTACGAGGTGTGGCAGAAAAGTAATGAGACTGGCAACACGGGAAGTGACCTGCCAACGCTGCGCTGTTGTCCTTGATAGACCTCGTGTATCAGTACCCTGCAATAGCTCAGTGCGAGTTTCAACTCGTTCCGTTAACGACGTGATTTATTTGTGCAATTAAGAACGAGACCAGAATTTTTCTTATGAATAATCCTAATTCACTATAACCGTTAGAGCTGATGAAGATTATAGGACTGTTGGTTTTTGTTATCTGTAGGGGTTTAGGACTGTTTTCTGGCTCTGAAGCCTTCAATTATCAGAGACTTCACTACTAACTGAAGATATTCTGCAATAGCTTTCCTAAGAAATTGGCTCAAGAACGGTACATCAACGAATAAACTTGCAAAAAGTTAAAAGCAGCTTTTAGCTTTGTGAAAATGCACAAATAAGGCTGTGTACTCTCTACAGCCTCTACAGCAAAGTTTATCCTGATGATAACAATATTATTAAGTCGTGATGATGATTAGTTGATAGTAAAAGCCTCGGGCTGTTACATTCTGCTTCTAACTTCAATTTTGATAGCAAAACACTTTAATTAATTGATCAATTCTTTCGATCTTCTTTTTTATTTACTAC
This sequence comes from Holotrichia oblita, assembly GCA_023690525.1. NCBI lineage: Eukaryota > Metazoa > Arthropoda > Insecta > Coleoptera > Scarabaeidae > Holotrichia > Holotrichia oblita. The sequence continues at coordinate 118,472,916 of CM043017.1, forward strand.
TTGTTCATTTTCGTTTATTGGTCTTTCTTCTGTTAAATTCTTGCCTTGCAATCTGATTTGATTATAACTTATTCATTTCATGCTTGGAAATATAAAATAAACTTGTGTCTTCCTATGAAACATCGTATTATAAAAATACGTTATCAGAAATTTCAACAAAAGAGTGGTTTGGGACTGAGAAATATATTGAGGGAAATTGCTACACACGCAACTTAATTAATAAATTATTATTTAGCCTCCTAGTCAACATTAGATTTGAATCAATCGAATGCGAATCATTATAAATAACTGCTTAACGTAAATGGTTTAACAAGTCATTTAATGATAACTTCTTCCAAGAATACATACAAGAACATAAAAATTGTCTTATACTAGAAAGAAAGTTAAATCATCTTATTATAATTTAAAAGACAAAACACACCACTAAGAAAAATCTAATCTTGCTTATCATTTGCATTATAATAATTGTAATGCTTACTATGTTGGGCAAACTTCTCAAAAATTCAAGAACCAGAGATTGAGAAGAAGAATTGAAAGAAGAAGGAATATTGTCCGAACCTTTTCGGCACATTCTTTCAGTCAAGACTCTACTGTTTTACCAAAATTTTTCCATCACTAGTTTCCGTAATAACCGATTTCAGGACAAAATTGTATATAGGGAACGTAATCATTTCCGCAACAGTGTGAGTCATATATAAACACGTACAAAATAGTATTATATATATCAAAAAGTTCACCACATCAGATCAAAAAAGATATCTGAATGATGAGTATCAACTACAGCTACAGCTTACACATATTGTAGAATGGGGTCCTAAATAAGAGACTGGTTTTAGGGGTAGAAAGAGTGCCACATAAAAATCCAATACTGACACAAAACCAATACAATCAATACGAGCAGCCGTACTTTGAGATACTCCAAGTTGTGCCTTTTCAGTAAGGAATACTAGTTGGTGCCTCTCAGTGCCTCCTGACCGTCAAATTTGTAGGATAGAAATTTTAACAATCGTCGCTGCGCTTCATCCAACTGATAACACAAATAATAGGATAATCACACCATTGAACCATACTCTAGAGAGTTCGTCACGAGAGTGCAGTATAGACTCTTGCGCGCTCCTCGCAACATCCTCTCTGCTGTTGACGGAGGTATATCTTTTACATCGTCAACACACGCCAAATGCAGGGCAATTAAGTCCTTCAAAAAATCGTTGATCAATAATATGAATATAATATATAATGTAACGGACCTAGGTAGGACCCCCAAGAGACCTTTGATGTCGATAGGAACTCGTAGGATTGAAATACACTGTAATATGTCATATTTCAAACGTCCAGCTAGATTAATTATTGTTGACGTTTGTAGCATGAATCTGTGCTGATGTTCAGAGATTATTAACTTGACATTCTGAAAGATATTGGTGTGTATAACCTGTTCATAAAGCTTCGATAGTAATAATAATAAGTAGGTCTGTAATACTTCGCATCGAAGTGTTTCCTTTTTAATGATCATACTCACTGGCTTAGATGGAAAAAATCAGGCGTCTCATAAAAAAAACTTGGAGAACTTTGGAAATTGAGCCATAATCTTAAGTCTTCTTCCAATTTTGAAACACGTCAGAAAAGAAATGTGTAATAATCTGAGGATCGACAGCTCGGCAATAAGCTTAGCTGAAACTCTAATAGAAAGTTGTTCAGGTTGAATATAATGAAATAAATTTCAAGATCTCGTTGATAAGAACTGAACATTTCAGCTAGCTTTCATATGCAGCAGTAATATTAAGTTTGGATAGTGTTCTCAAAAGCTTAAATTCTTCATAGTAGTGTGGATGTCTAGTTGATTCTCATTTACGTCTGATAACACTTTTTATCATCCAACGCGGATATGAAAATCTTGTATAAGTTTGCCGAGATACAAATCTGTACAGCAAATGGTCAAAATAAATACAAAAACTGTCGAGTAATTGATCAACATCATTAAGCTCGTCAAGAAAGGGCCAGATTGCAGTTATTACATAAGTGGAAATTTTATCTAAGTTGTTGCTGCTTTTTCAAGATCTGAAAGGAAATATAGGCAACTAGTAGTCGATATTTAATAAAGACATACGGCAAGGTTAGAAACAATCCGCAAAATTTGCTAACCTATGTGTTAGTGCTCATTTACAGTCATTTACGTTTATGCAGAAAATTCCATTTTATCAGTTGTTATTTCAACAACTAGACCATTTAAATCTTTTAGTATACATATATAGCAATTAATATATCTGCCGAGCGTATTGTTGCAATATTTTGCTCACTTTAGTTATTATACTCTTACATATTTTGTTTTATAGATTAATAAGGTACGGTATTAGCCAGAATAAACAGTACCGAAATCTACAGTGCTATGGAATTGCTTGTGTAATATGCTTTTGTTATTATTGACTTAATTGTCATTAGTTAACCTAAGAATGTTACGCTGGAGATGAATTTGAATTGAAAATGGTTTTAACAACGGCAGAAAAAGTGTTTTTGGTAGAACATTATTTTCGAAAGTTGGAAATGGTTGCAATGATGGTCCAATAAATTACAACAGGTGGTAGATAAGATATCAACAACAGTTTAATAAAGCAGCTCCAAGTAAAAGTGTGATATTAGTGTTGTTAAGCTTAAATTTCTTCACTGGTAGTGTATTGATGTCAACGTAAAGATTCTTCAGGTCGTCGACAAACAATCTGTACCAACGAAAACGGATAGGACGTGTTTTTGATGAAGTTTGCAGTCACCGCAAATCTGTACAGCAAATGGTAAACTCAACATCAGTGTAACATCTACATGTCGGAGTTCAATTGATCAACATCATTAAGCTCGTCAAGAAAGGGCTAAGATTGCAGTTATTACATAAGTGGAAATTTTATCTAAGTTGTTGCTGCTTTTTCAAGATTGAAATTTCTTGAAAAACTATGGTTTTCGATATTTAATAACGACATACGGCAAGGTTAAGAAACAATCCGCAAAATTTGCTAACCAATGTGTTAGTGCTCATTTACAGTCATTTACGCTTATGCAGAAAAATTCCATTTTTCAGTTGTTATTTCAACAACTAGACCATTTATAAACTTTTAGTATACAAAATAGCAATTAATATATTGCCGTCGTATTGTTGCAATATTTTGAACACTTTAAATTATTATAGTTTCAAAAATATTTTTTTTATAGATTAATAAGGTATTAATCATAAAAATAACAATAATATGAATAAGTAATAAACGATTCGCACATATAAACGAGTGTGCTAAATAATGATTTATAATGTAAGACCAAAGATTAGTAACCGATTGTATCGCAACGATGAGGAAAACATCGCACACCGGTCCGCAGCACGATCGACCGGTCCATAAACGTACCTACGTACACTCGCTCACAAACTCTCTCGGAGTTCAATCTAAATATAATCATGACTCAAAATTTAGAACTTTTAATCAATCGGTCCATTCAGGTTGCGTGATCAGGGCATGTCCACGGCAAATTTATATCCCGGACCCATGAAGATGGCTTAAGTGCCCCCCCAGGAGCCAATCTGTGTGGTCCTGACTCCGGTGCAAACCTTATCATCCGCATTATACCACGATTACTCGCTCTGACAACTCATTTCATAATTATCACTCCGTTTGTCAACTGTTAACTATAACATGCTGAAGATATAACCCCCATTACTGCGTACATTTTATGCATTATTTCGGTGGCCTCCAGAGAAATGAAGATGTTCTCTTCGTTCGTTTTGGTTGACTTCATCTTCTTCTTCCCCTTTTTTCTGTCCGTTCATATCAGCTCTCTTTACGTGGATAGGCTTTATATGTGTATATACAACGTGAAGTGTAGTATGTGTGTGTTCGCGTTCCTTTTCCTCTGCCGTATATTTCGTTTTGTTCGTTCCTCTTCGGGCATTAAAGTTTGTAATTAAGTAGAGGTGAACGGATTCGATGCAGACCTTAATACTAAAAAGATATTTTATGCGTTTGGTAAATGTTATGCGCCTTTAGTTCTTAAAATAATCGTATTTCGAAGCATAAACATGTTTTCATTGGAATTAAAATAACTACCTCAAATTTAGTGCAAAACATCCTAAAATATGTGTAGAAAGCATTCATTAGACTTCACTAAACTACAGCAAGTGATTATTTCGTTAAATTTGTATTAAAGTTACGATGCAGATATATTTTCTACGACCAAAAATTCGGCATATTTAGTAAAAATAAATTGTGATAATATCATAACTTACACCTCTTACATCTACATAGAGTGCAAATGATTCACACCAATACCATATATTCAGCCAGTATAGAAGCGAATACTGAGGCAAGTAAGGATTCAAAGCCATCACAGGAACGAAAAAAATGCTGTATAAAAAGTATATTAAATTAATAATGGAGGCATATTTATACCACATACATGGGTGGAGATATTTCGAGCGTTATCGCGTTTGCGATTGTCCAGTTACGCGTGCGAATGAAAGCAAGCGCAAATTGCAAATTAGTACGCAAACGTATCCTGTATAAATATACCAAGATCGGTATATTGCTCAACCGTTCAATGTGGATTTTTTTCTTATATTTTAATTTAAATGCAAAATTGTAGGGCCAATTATTAGACAGACAAGAAAAGGCATTCAATGCAGAATTAAATACCGTCGATATGATACCCAACGCGGATACACTGAAAGATCTGCAGTTGCCGAATACATACTTCAGACCATGACATTAATAACGACAACGTTTAAGTCCCTGCCACAAACACACAGTATATACGGGTACAGTTATGGGCATTATCTAAGAAGTGATTGTTCGAAATTCTACATCTACGGGGGTGAAAAAGGATGGTAAGGTTTATACAGGGAATGGGGTGGCAAAGTTTACACCAAAATAGGGTTCTCTGGTCAAATATACTAGAAATGCCTAATTTAATTTGGTAGTAATATTTTTTGACGTAATTAATAAAATCTGAGCTTCGACTTACTCGGATAACTTCATCCCCTAAGAGCGTAACAGCGTACTTGAAACCTGTTCTTCATATTCTTTGACACAATTAATGAAATATGTGTTTCGCCGTTTTGTTAAATTTAACTCCTAATGAGATGAGAGGTGGTGACAATGTTTGAATAAGAAAAAAACACAAAATATTACATTTTTATGATCAAAATTATTCGAACCTTGATATGAATACTTTGTGACACAATTAGTGAAACGTTTTTTCGAATTCGATTATTAATGGAAAGAAAGCGGATACCAAATTTTATATAGACAACGATTTGAGAATTGTATTTTTATATTCAAACTTCCATGAAACTTGGTACTAGTGCCCTCTGACACAATTAGTGAAATACGTGTTTTAGAATTTTTTAAATTCATGCTGTAAGTAAAATGGGGCGAAAGGTTGAGGCAAAGTTTGTATAATAAATAATATGTTTATATTCAAATTTGCTTGAAACTTGGTATGCTCTTTGACACAAATAATAAAGCATGTATTTCAGCGGTTTAAAATCCACTCCCTGGGAGAGTGACAGAGGTGTGTATGGAAAATAATATTTTTATGGTGTACACTATTTGTACACTTTGTTGATTTATACATGAACAAGGGACGTGAATACATAAATTTGATTAAAATTAAAAAAAGTATAAACCTTATAATCTATGCAAGTGAAGCCAATCGACTTTTTCAATTTAGATATGCTGCCGACATTGAAGCTTTTGTGGAAAATCAATTGTCTATCAATTCTAACATATATCATTAAGCAGTGGCGTAGCCAGAATTCTGGTTTGGGGAGGGGGCCAAAAGGGTCGAAGAAGTCGACTTACGGTCTTGGCCAAAAATTAACACTCATATGCCACTCAATTTACACACATAATACAAAAATAACTAATGTGCTTCCTACCTGACCTACCTTATTTTTTAAGTTAAAGAATGATAGTAATATGAGTTGTTGTTCGCCCAATCCTACCCGTTTTCTACCGCTACTACTACCACTACTAGTGCCAGCAGCCATTTGGTTATTTCTCTCGACAAATAAATTGTATCACTCGCGACAAACATTAGCATTTATTTCCAATACAACAAATAATGTTCTAACAGTAACAGAGACCTACAACAGACTACCGAGCTCGCCGAATCCAGTCTGCACGTCTGGACCTGCTTGCCACTGCACCTGTCAGATATTTAGATTTATCGTTTCTATCGAAAAAAGTTCATTTTAATATTTATCAATAAAATTCGAATTATGGATACAGTACAATTTCGGGGAGGGCCCGTTTCTATCGAAAAAAAGTTCATTTTAATATTTATCAATAGGATTTTTTTAAACATTAGTGCAAAGATGTGCCCAAATGAAGCACATTTTTTATAGTTTTCTATAAAATGTTTGTGACATTTTTGGAAAAATGTTCGAATGTGTTATCAACTCAAGATATAATTATACCACAACAACATGGGTTCTGTGGAAATCGATCTACAATAACCAATTTATTAAAATACAGTAACTTTCTTTGTAGTACGGTTGACTCATTATCATCACAAGTAGGTGTTGTTTTAACAGATTTTCAAAAAGCTTTTGATAAAATAAATCACAGTATACTCATAGCAAAATTAAAATTTTTTGGATTTCATGGAAATTTATGAAGATGGATCGAATCGTACATAAGAAACAGGAAGCAGGCTGTAGCTGTAAATGGGTCAAGATCTGATAATGTGGATGTGATGCCTGGTATCAAGAAGTCGGTGTCACATACATATAAACTACGACACGCTGCACGATATAACAGTTAGTAGTTATTATCTAATCTTCTAATCTACCATATGTGGAATTGTATACCAAATATGTCCTTATATTGTGTTTATATGCCATATTAAAATAGCTTTTGTTTTTTTCAACATATTGTGGAGATGTTATGGAAGCATTTTGAGGTAACCTGTTTTGCTTCCTAAAAAAATACTAAAAAATGTCCCAACAGGAACTTGGGGATTTAAATTTCACATTTTTTTCAAATAAGGTAACTTAGCAACGTAATATTTGGTATACGTCATCTATAAACCTGTAAAAGTCATCATGCAACGTTTTACGACTGAAGAACGTATCCAAATTGTTCAAATTTATTATGAAAATGGTCGTTCCATTACGAACACAATTCGTCGACTACGCGTTGTTTTTCATCAGAATCATATTCCCAGTAATACGGCAATTAGAAATTTAATGGCAAAATTTGAGCGAACTGGTTCTGTTCTCGATGTAAAGACACCACTACGTCCTCGTAGCGTTCGGTCAGTTGAAAATATCTCTAGGAGGAATGAAAGTGTTACCGAAAGTCCAAAAACTTCAATTCGTCATCGGTCACAGCAATTGGCCATCTCAAGATCATCTCTGCAACGAATTTTAACAAAAGACCTTCGGCTACACGCATACAAGATCCAGTTAACACAGGAATTGAAGCCCAGGGACCATCACCACCGCGGTATCTTTGCCAAATGGATTTTGGAGCAAACTGAATTTGATGACGAATTCTGTAAGCGAATCATATTCAGTGACGAAGCTCATTTTCACATAGGGGGTTACGTAAATAAATGAAACTGCCGCATTTGGGGGCGTAAAAATTCTCGAGAGATTAATGAAAAACCCATGCACCCACTACGTATCACTGTATGGTGCGGTTTCTCGGCCAATGGTGTTCTTGGACCTTACTTTTTTGAAATTGAGAATGGAGAAGCAGAAACTGTCAATGGGGAGCGGTATCGACAGATGTTGAATAACTTTCTATGGCCTCGTTTGAAAGATATGGACCTCAACAACCTCTTTACTTTCAACAAGATGGGGCCACTTGTCACACTGCCAGAGAAACTCTAAATTTACTGCAGGAGAAATTCCCTCGCCGTCTCGTAATGGTGACGTAGATTGGCCTGCAAGATCCTGCGACATAACACCGCTGGACTTTTTCCTTTGGGGTTTTCTTAAGGATAAAGTCTACACAAATCCACAGACAATTGATGAATTAAAAAATAACATTCGTGCGGCTATTGGCGAGATTAACTTGCATATGCGTGATAAAGTCATTGAAAATTAAAAAAAAAGAATCGCTGTGTGCAATAGAAGTCACGGTGGACATTTATCCGATATCTTGTTCCACATATAATTTTAGGGTTTCTATTTAATTTGTCGGCGTGATCTCTCCCGCTGTTTGATGTAATTTTAATTTGTTAATTGATTTTAATATGTGACTTAGTCGTATTAATACTAATTGTAATTTTTAATATGTTATTTTACTGTTGAAAATGTTTTTTGGATGCTACATCGTCAATGTACACTCGTATCTTAATTCTCTGATGAAGCAATAAATAAATTGCGAAAGGTCAGAATTTGAAAATTTTAGTCTAGTGTTGGAATCTTTGGCTACCATACCCACATTCCTAACCTTGTGAACTTAACGAGTACAGCCAGTACTTCTTTTCGAAATTTCTATTTAATGTTTACGTTGAATTCTAATTACTACGCATGTTATTTGGAATTTAAATCGCCAAGTTCCTGTTGGGACACCCTTTAGAACAAAATAGTCTTCATCATTTAAAATACAGCCAATTTCATTGATAAATGTGGTAATGATATCTGTCACGCATAAATTTTGGAAGTGACTTTTTGCTATTTCTGTGATGTGGTTCTATTGTGATATATTTTTCTGTTATGTTTATCAATGTGTCATTTGCAATAGTTGTGGCAAGCAGGACACCGTTTAAACAGCATCCTTTGACATTAAAATTTAGCAGCATTTAATGGAACGATGTACTATGAGTCTGTTTTTAACGCTTTTGTTGAAAAATATTCAATATTGGAGAACTGAAAATGAGTACAGCTCTAACACCTCAATGTATTAGCAAAAAATTCAAAAACTAGCATTTGGAAGAAGAGAATGTTTTACAATTGCGGATATATAGTTTCGGGCTATACGTACATGATATATGTTTTAATAAAGCATGATCAAGCAAGTGATGTTTCATTAAACAATATGAAATATGGATTCATTTCGTAAAAAATACACATTGGTCAATAATGACACACTTACATTAAAATGAGGAAAAACATTAAGCACAGTTTTTAAGCATAATTAGCCACGTAATTTTTCACCAATTGTTTACGCCAACTGGAAGAAAATATATTTACTTAGTAGTTTTCATTTAAAATTATTGATTTATTAGTACACATACTTCTTTTATTCTTATTTGTTCCTGAATTTTTTCCTTTCCACCTTTTTCGTAAGAGTAGATATGTGATCTTATGTACCTTTGGTTTAAGATGTTTTAATTCGAAATAAATGCTCAACTATAAATGAATGAGTTAGGTTATCTTTCGCTAAAATAGCCAACTAAGTTGCGCCAGTGCTAAAGATATTTCCATCTCATTACACAAACCACCAACTCATGAGAAGCACTTCATGAAATGACAAACTTCCTGGCCTGCCTACGTGACAACTACATATCCTCGTTCTTGATACTCGCCATACTCACCTGCAGCAAACTTTGTGATTTCTGTTTATATATAAGAACAACCAATAACTACTTTCAAATAACTCATAAAGATAATTGTCAATTTCCATAAATTTTTAAAACAATGTGGTTCATTACAATTATTTTTACAGATATTATTCAAATTCTAACTACTAAATTATTGTCACCTGCGAATTTATTTTGCTCAGATAACACTATACGTAAAATATATATTCAATAAAGTTCTACCTAGTCTTTACACATCTTTAGATTTTGTTTATTTTTATTATAATCAGAAAAGTTTTGTGATCACATAATAGTTCTGGAAACCTTGCATACTCCAAATTCCACAGTAAAATATATTTTATATATGTGTGTAAATAAAACCTGCCATAGCATCTACAATACTGTTTAACTAAATGAATTTAATTTACTTAAGACCTAGTACCGGTCAGTGTGCATTATATACGCCTACATGACTCAGATTGTATATGAAGAAAGATTTGTTTATAAATTCTGCCATAGTATACGTGTGCGTCTGTAATCCATTTTTTTAATGAAATTTCTACTACTTCTCTACTACTTTCAAGAATCTGCAGAAAATCTGGAACGTGTATCAAGTTATAAATCAGCCAACAATGTAGTCTATATAATCCGCTGAAACAATATACATACATTTCGGATGGAGCGAGAATATTTAAAAATGTTATTTAATGAGAACGAAATATGATTATCAAATCACTAGGTAAATATAAAAGGCTATTTGATCGCGAGTTTACGAGGCATTTCATATGCGTAAGGAAATTTTTATTAGGGGGATTATATCTTTTGTTAAATGTTTTTATGTTCACTTATAAAATATTTATTATAATTTCATGGATTCAGTGAAAAGTTAGGTAGTAACTTTAATCTAATAAATTTGCGAGAATTGAATATTTTCGATAACCTCTAAAGAAAACGAAGGTTGAAGTTCTTTTGATTCGATTAAAGAGGTGTTTACTGCGCTTTATATGTATATGTACGTATTAGATAGATTATTATAAATTTAACTTAAAAAACATGAGCAAATTATTGTGGATTTTTAAACTTAGTAAAATACATTTACGCTGAATCATCTTTTCATTTTAGTACGTGCTTACTTTTAAAATATATGCATTTACGTCGAAAACATAGGGAATATTAACTCGAGTAGAATTTCACAAGTTTTGTGTCCTCGGAGATAAAAAGATTGTGCAAACAAGAAGTCTGTTACATGAATATAATACATTTCTAGTATACCAAAAACTTAAATACGAAAGACTGAAATAACTTAATGTTTCCCTACTTTACAAAATATGCTTATGTATTTAGTTAGGTCATATACAGCATTTGTTGCTCCTTAATAATAAAATAAAATTATCTGGTAATATGACGCTTTATTGATTAAAATTTGTTGAAATTTATTAAGTTGGAATTTATTAAGACAACATTCTAACTACTAGTAGGTGAGGTTTTAGCAATATACAGATTAATTTCTCTTCTAATATTACACACATTATATAGATACTATATTTTAGACTGTGTTCTCACTCTCGTTGTTCAACAATTTGCTTTGTTATTTCTATTGTGTCGCATGATATGTATTGATGTTCAATTGTTTGGTAATTATGTATTGAAACTGAATTGATGGTCATACCATGAAGGATGATTCATGTTATGCCGTGCCGCGTTCAAGCCGTGTCTCGGACAGGACTAACTTAAACGTCTTTACATGCATGTTATATGAAATCATTCCTGGCAGACCAGACACAGCAAAGTTCATTTCCGCATTTAATCATCGTGTTTGGGTCTTCTCAACGTATACATCGTCGTGTAATAATCGTTCTACATTAGTTTTTACGGCGCAATAGTACCGTTCAAGTAATAATGCAGTTACAAACACTAGATTTATCATTGCCAGTTCAAAACTACGACTTTTCAACTAAACAATTCATACGTCACAGTATCCTTTTCGGCTGCTCCTGCAAAAGAACATTAATTGCAGAGCCATCAGCGTCGGGAAAGTCTAACTTATTAGGTAGCCTAGTTTTACACGCAAATAGGTTTCTCTTTATAAAACAAGTTCTTAAAACCTATTTTCAGATTTGCAAAGAATACCTATACCTGATCAAGTTCTAAATTATTCAAAAATAATTTTTGATGAGGTGGAAGCTCAGAATTTAGATATCGTTCAACAGTATTTCTCTTTTGGGAGACACAGCAATTTAGACTGTTTTCTTCTCACTCAAACTTACATACAACACTATACACAAGCAATTGGTAAGAGACAATGTCAATCTTTTATTATTATTTCAACAAGATGGAAAAAATTTGAAACATATTTAAGATCATATCCTTGATATAACTTATAATCAATTTAGCGATATTTGTAAATTGTGTTGGAGTAAATCTTTTGGTTTTCTATTAGTTAATTTAGACTTACCATTAAATTCTGGTAAATTTCGGTTATATTTTGATACAATCATAAAAACTAGTCAATTTAACATTATTTAAATTAATTCAATTAAATTACTCCTCCTCCCTGCACGACTCACAATATAACATATTTTATTCGCTCTACGGATGCCGCGAATGTATGATGATAACGATTTCCAGAATTTCGTTTCTAGATATTAATTCCCTTCTGTTATAATAATTAAAATGAACAAAGTGAAGCAGAGGGTTATAGGGTAAATATAATTTAGTTACCTGCTGAAGGATTAGCTATTGAGAGATAAATAACTTGTGTTTTTACTATTTGATGAAGTAAGAAACACTATTCTTGTCTTGGAACATATTTTTGTAACAATAATTGTTTTTGTTTTATTTAGGGCTCTACATTAGATAACAAAATTACTTGACTACCAAACTTTCAGAAGCATCTATGAGCTATCACTTATGATACATTTTTTGCAGTTTGTTTCATGCATATGTATAAATTAAACTAATACACAAAGTTTAGCCGACTTTTGTGTTAGCGTTAGTGTAGTTTGCAATCCTGGGTGTTCCGTTCATTACGAAACAGACTGTATACCTACCTTATAGCCTAAGAAAAGACTTGTGTTTAACTTATCTTGGCGAATTGTGAAATTCTCTACTTTTACTACACAGTTTCTTCCTTTGATATTGTTCTCTGCTTCTGGAGTAGCTTTTATTTACGTATAGGGTAACTTGCACTGTTCGTTTATATTACTTAGTAATCGATTTTTACATTCAAGAAATACATCGCTCATTCGCTTGTTCTTCTATTAGACAATGCGGTGCGATTTCCTTGCTTATTTTATATAATTCTGTTTTGTATATATATTTTTGGATTTCATCTCATGATTTTAATTAATATTTCACCTATATTATAAGACACCAAGCTTGTCTGTTCTATAAACAGTAACGTTGAGTTTCACGAGGTAATTAAATTTATCGAAGAATTTAAACATCCCACTTGTTTGAAAGGTAAAATGGAATAAAAATATCCTCCTGGACAACTGTTGTATACATACGATTCTACGAACACTACGTTCAACGTTCAAATCAATTTCGATTCTAGAATTTGCAAGGGATTTAGAATAAGTTGTATTTATTTTGTGTTAAACAAAAAGTTAAATAGAAGATACTGAAAATGTGTACGATCAAAATAAGTATTTACGAAAGATTGCTTCTGTGCATTATTTTTCTTAAAATTTGATAAATTTATGACAAAAACATTTTTCTTGTATCAAGCTTAAGTTAGCAAACACATTTATACCTCCTATAAGGAAATACATAACTAACACGTATTCGGCTCTAATTATACATACATATACGTCTGTGCTATCCAGAAGCTTTTTTCTTAGCTTTCTGAAAATTATGACCTCAGATAAAAACGGTCCAGGCGATAGGTTTTATAATTAGATCGAACATAGCTAGAACCAATAGACAGATGTGACTAAACAAACATCTACTTGCAACAACTTACACAAATACATACCAGCAACGTACAACATCAGATATATAAAGTACTTAAGTAAAGTTTCTCATTTACACGTTGCAATTTTCGCGATTGAATCCTTGAACGGTTTTTAACCAAAATAAAGCATCGTTCGCACTCTATATTTAAGCATCTTTGACGGACATGTGACTATTTCAATTCAACAACATAAAACAGACATAAATTGATTATTACCGTTACGCAGATATCCGGAATTTATTTATGTTAATTGTATTTTTACACTTACCGTAAAATAATTTCTACAACCCAAGATATAGTTTGTTCATCTATATACGCCGGATACTGAACAGAAATAATTTTCAACCACACATTTTACTTTTCTACCTTTTCTGCGCGTATGATATAAAAAGAATACATTATCATTTTATCTACCTAAGTTGACCTTACCAACTTCGACGCAAGTCTCTAATTGTCTCTGTCTTATGTCCACATCACTCTGGTGGTAGACATTTCTTACTCGACCCATACGATTCTAAGGAAAACTTTTTATAGACATGACAATGAAGTCAATTTGTTTTATTTTCTTAAGGAACATATATATCTAAATCCAGGATTCTACGTTTGAAATGTCAAGTTTATTTCATCTACTGCATTTAAACCCAATTAGCCTTAGCTAGATACATCAAAACTTACCTTAGGCTTATCTACGTCGTTAAGTTATGGATGTTTCACAGAAAATTCGAACAAATACTAACCCGTCCAACTATTAACAGTTATTATTTACTTCAAAAAAATATATGCTTCTTAGAAAAAACGTTTTCTATAGGCATTAAGTCGAAAATTGTCATTTTCAAATAAAACTAAACCTTCTCCTCAACAAGACCACTTCAATATAGTGGCAGATCGTCTGCGCAACACATCGCCTTCGTAAATTGGCAAATATGCACATTATTGAACAGAATCTACGAGGACACCCTGTATATTTCAAATCCGCAGAGATACAAACGTAGTCATTGGTGTTTAATAGCTATATGAAAGGTGTATTCCAGGTATTAATGCGTCTCTCATCTAGCATTGTATTTCTATACTGGGGCAAAAGTCACCCAGAGAATTATTTCGTTTCATTCCTCCGCGATGATCAGCATTCAAAATCGTTTGTGTTCATTCTTAGTAATTTCGAAAGGATTTTTACATCTGAATAGAACTGTAATAATTTGTAATATAGCAAGGTAGGGTGTTTCAGGTGAAAACAGTTATTTTCATGTCAAATACACATCCTGGTCATTGAAGCTAGTTTCGTTTTTTGCCCAGGTCCAACAGCTTTTCTTTCACGTTTCTTTTAATATCTTGACGATCTCAGACTCGAAACAATATTATTTTGCCAATGAGGGATGATGCATACAACGTCTCCGTAAACTTCATCTTAATAAGAAGCTGAAAATGTCTATTAAAATTGCATTTGATACAGAAACTAAAATCACCGAACTCTGTTACAGTTGATTGAATATAAATTTGTTCAAAATTAAACATAAACATTATAGAAACACAATAGTTTTGCTTCCACTGTATCTGATAATCGAATTATCACATCACATTCAATTTTTATTGAAGCTAATGTGATTTGTATGCCCGTCATGTGAGTTTCTTTTCTCTTACTGTATTGCACTTTTATGGAGACTTGCTGTTTTCAAAATGATCTACCTTTCTAACACTACAGGGCGCCATCACGATGCCGTCGGTTTAATAAATTTCTACAATGCTAGTTTTGAGTTAGTCTGAAAGTATACGTTTGTTAATCTCATCCTTGTCTCGAAATAAATATTCCATAAAATTGGACATTTGCGAAGACTACAAAGGTCAATATGAGTTATGCCTTAAAAGTATGGTGAATTGGTCCAAATGGTTGTTCGGTGTTTGTCATCTACTCGAAACTAAGGTGCTGATGAAATGTCGTGTACCAAATCTGTCTTTCTATCTTAATATGCACAAACATCAGGTCTCATGCGTACCACATTGGAGATAGAAATTCATGTTAGCTATCTAACCATGCAGAACAAATTCATAAAAAATGCTGTTGCACTGCACATTATAATTACAACTGATTAAACATTTTAAACAAACTATACATATGTTATCACGTGGAATCTTTTATGAAATAAATTAAGCTTCAAAGATCAACTAATTAAATTGCTATATGGAAACCGGTATACAAAATCGTATATAGATAAACAGACAGTATTTGCAATTCTCTGTGGCGAATATCGAGGAAACAAAGTTGATGGAAAGGTGCAATTCTTCTTAGTTGAACTAGGACTGTAGTAAGCGATTTGTATCGAGCCGACATGTTTGGGTCAATGTCGGAAAATCTAAACACGGATCAAAATTTGTCTGATATGTCAGGAACTATAGTCGCCAATCATTAGTTAATTTATAAGGTACGTCTAAATAACTTTCGAACATTTAATTTATGATGGACATTAATTTTCTTTACAGTTGGTGTTTTTGGTTTACGTTTCTTTCGATAGGGTTTGTAAAATTTCCAACTGGATATATAAGTGACGTAACAGAGTTAAATGATCGTTTATTTTAAACAAGATAGGTTTATTTAACGGATTTTTTAAATGGTTTGCAATGTTTTGTACTTCGATAACACTTCCAATATTTCAAATTTAAATATTTTCTGTGGTGCGTGTTTCTACAACGAAGTTTATTATGTAACTACGGAAGTTAGAAAATCAATACTTAAATTATTAGCAATAAACTTAAGAACAACATCTCCTTAGTTATTACTTTCTGGTTTACTGGTTTCCCTGGGGATATACGATTTTTACATAGTAAATAAAAATAACCAATTTTATTAGCCTGTATGTAATTACACTCTCTACTAGTAACCAGTACCAAATATGTTTACCTATTAAGTTTGTTATTTAGTCTTAAAACTTTGTTGATGCTTACACTAATACACTAATATTAGACATGCATGAGTACCCAGTGAGACTAATTAAAATAATATTATTTCATCATAGCGTGTTTATTTGCCCTCGTTATTTTTTTCCTACAAAACGGTTAAAATTTTATGGGGCCGTAAAATATGAACCTCGTATATTTATTTTATATATTCGAACCCTATACTCACTTCAGAAATAAATATGTTAATAATTGCTCTGCGTACCAGTATTCAAGGATTTTAGAAAAAAATAACCAATTATTTTATTAAAGACGCGTAGCTTCATAACATCGCGTACTTCCGAAAAAACCTTTATTGCGTCATCAGAAATAATTATACCAGATTCGACAATAAGTTAGTGTTGGAGTTTCACAGGTGCTGCTATGAGGCCGATTAAACAAACCGATTCGAATACCGGCAAAAAATGTTGATTTAAAGATGGGAGAATATTCACGTTATTTGTAATTTTCGTGTTCTTCCAGTACGAAATTATTAACTAATAAATCCCATTAGGCGAGCGTCGGTGTCTATCCAACACGTATATTTCTATCGTTTTAAGCGTGTATAGTATGTTTATCTATATACTGTTGACATTGAACTAAAATTATTTTAAGACTACGAGAGCTCTCAGGGCAACCGCAATAAATGTTTACGTAAACAAGTTACGCTAGTCACAACTGTATTTACGAATTAACTAACGGTAGTTCTACAACTACTGTAACAACTCCGTGAACGATTTTGATAATTAATAATTAGATACATGTCACTATACCTATTTGATATCAATTTTTTTTTCTATTGTCATGCATTAGATTAACAAGTAAAAAAGTTTGTAAGCCATATTTTATTAAGTTTCCGTCAAAACCAGCAATGAATGAACCAATATTGTATTAAATCTGTAAGAAATATTCTTTTAGTTTGACAGCTATTGAACGTATTTTGAATATTACAAAGCTATAATCACTATCAACATTGTCATGTTGAAAATTGTCATTAGAAACTACAAAACTTAATTTTGAAGTACTTTGGAATTGCCACTTTGTGAGTAATAGAAGAAATTCAAGGAACAAAAGAGTTTGGAAATTTAGTAGTAGTTGAAATCAATATGAAACCTTCCACGACTGTTATTAATAGTTAAAGCACCATTTCCGGGAACCAACTTTGTCATGTAGATAAGAAAACACAATGACAACCAACATGATAGGGTCCCTGAGAAATAGTTCTTTAACTACTTTCTAATTATTGCGTGTATTCAGCAGAAATAAACAGTATCCGATGGATTGGTAGCATCCTGATATGGTTGGTCGTAGATTACATTTCGACGAATTATACTAGGGTTGTCTATCTCTAGCTGTTTTTTTCTACTGAATGAAGCTATTGTTCACTTTTTCCTCTACTTTACCAGTTCTGACGTTGCATAATCAAAAATTTAATAAGAAGAAGTGATTTCCAAGGTGTAAAAATTTTTTTTCTAGTATACTTTACCCTCAGTTATAACTATAGCAGTGTAATAGTATTAGAGACAGGTATTGTAACTTTATTATTGATTGGTATCGATTACTTTCTTACAAAAGTCGTACTTTCAAAAGCTCTGGTCCAAACTGTCACTGAAGTCAATTCAGAAAAAAAGGTCTTCTCTTTCTCGTTTCTTCTTCGCAAGCATTCACCACAAACTCGATTTAAAGTAACATACATCGTATATATATACCAACCAGAAAGAATGCTTAAATAGACCTTATTCGATTCGAATAATATTAGAGCATTTATTAATTAGTTGTGTATACTAGATACAATGGACTACAGAAATATATGTATGTACATATGCTGATTATTAAACAGCTTATTATTAACACAGTATACAGATGAACAGGCAGTACCTTTATTCTTCTACGTAGTAAATATTTAATAGGGGAGAATTCACTTACAGCGTGAAACGTTATTATCAATCAGCATTTGTAGAGCGTGCCTGGTTAAAAACAGCGCAGCAGAAGGAGATATATGCCTGGGTAATAAAAATGAAAATTCATTGCATTAAACTCATTTAAATATACAACATTTTATTAGTATACAAATAATCACTTCGACAAATTTATATCCAATTATAAATAGACCAGTTACGAGTTTTATATGTATATATAGATACTCTGAACATACATATATACTATATATATATATACCTGTTAACAACTATATACAAGTCTCTATGGTACACAGATTTCTTCTCCATCCACGAAACATTCTCACTATACAGTCTGTTAATTTTTTTGTTACTATTATTATATTCTTTTTCTCATTTTTTACTAATTCATACATCACAAACACGTATTTATGTTCCGTTCGTATTTACACATTTCACACTTTACATCACAACAGTAGATGAACTGACAATTACACCTGTCCTCCTCGATGACTTTGGTAGTATTGTAGCCCCGACCACAGCATAGGATCTCGCATCCTTCTTCGCCCTTGGAGGTTTCGTTGCACATCCTTCCTTGAGTACCAAACGATCCGATTGTCATGTTAGGGAAACAATAGTCGAAGGTTTTTTCTGAATAAACTATATCTTCCTTACCGGGCGGTTTCAGAGTTTCACCGTCCGGTATGAAGCTACGACCATCGTTGCCGGCTATCACCTTAGAAGCACCATCGAAATGTTCCTTGAGACGATTACCTACCTCTCGAAACGTTGGCATTTTCCGCCAACAGGTTTGTTGTGTACAGGAACCTGACAAACCGTGACATCTGCATTCTGTTTTCATGTGATTCTTTATTGCCTGAAACAAGAGAGACAGAATTTTTAGTATTGAAATAATTCATAAGCAAGAAAGGTTTTTATATATTGCAGTATGAGTAGAGAGTTCTCGAATAAGTAAGTGCTAATTTAGAAATTACAATAATTACTAACATAACGTGAATTCACTATCGGGACTGTATGTCTTTTTAGTTATTTAAAGCCAAAATGCCTCTGACGTCAGATGGTTTTCGCCTCTAGAGTGACTTACACTTTTGCTCCTAAAGAAGCCACTTACATTAAGGTCTCCTAAAGGTAGGAATCGATAATAACCATGCTAAGCTTGTAAATTTCAATAGTAGTATGGGTAAAACAAGGCTACTATGTTCTACAAACTGTGCATGAGCTATTTTAAGAGTAGCAATCATTAATTTAATGTGTGTCTCACATTAATTTTATAGAAAAAGATATCGTATCAGATGGCGCTGCTGCATATCATGATTTGCATTTGGCTGTTTTGAAAACATTAAAACGAAAATATAAAAACAACAAAACAAGAAAATACAAGAACGAATTTTTGTTAACAAAAAAAAAATTAACCTTCAATCTGATCTAGTAAAAACTGAAGCACAAAAATTCAACACCATGCGTGCGCCAAAGATAAAATTAGCGTATTCGCTAAATGTAGTAAAAACTATGCTCACTAGTGCCGAAAACGTATTAAAAACATTAATTTAATCACACTGAAAAATAAGATCCATAAGCAATCTATACATTATCATTTTAGGTAGATTAAAAGTTTCTAAAAATGTGAAGCTGACTCACGTTAAAGTTCTAAAAATTTGTAATCACAAAAATATGTACAACCAAAAGAATACGCGAGAAATTTAAGTTTATAATACTGAGGGAATGTCAAATTAAAAAATCCTATCATAATCTAAAAACCTGTTTCGTTCAAGGCTTTTTGTCTTTAAATAAATGCGGTTCTTCAAACTGCAGATTTTTTACAATCGGGAGTGTTTATCCGAGATCTGCGAGAGGACGACTAAATCAGGGCCGGGTAATAATCCATCCGTTAATTCTCCGCGTGGCCACACGAGGTGGAGATCCATCGGAATCTAGCTTTCCCAAATGTTGGATTAGAAGGTTGTCCAACCTAGAATCTCTTTGAAGAGTTTCTTAGGCCAGCACCATTGCGTATTCGCTCATGCGTGGAAAGTTAAGATCTGGATAGATCTGAGCGTTGCTCGCGAACCAAGGTTTTACGACGATAATTCGCAGCACCCGGTTTTGGAGAATAGCGCACCGTTTCACTTGTGATTTACTGGCGCTGGACCAGATCAGGACACCATAGCTGAGAAAAGGTTGGAGAAAACCGCTTGATCTTTAAGCTCGGAGAGCTCTTCCAATACAATAGAGGAGCCGCGCGTGACAGTTACTGTAGCAAAATGCTAGTTAACGGTCAGCCTTGTATCCAAAGTGATATCTAAATATTGCACACGAGTTTTCCAAGGCAACGTTTGATCACCAATGATGCTCGCAGGGCGGGAATTCCGTTTTCGCAACACACTTTTATCGATATTGATAGTTAGGCGCCATTTAAACGCCCAATCGGAAATCTCGTCGACTGACCTTTATAATCTGCGACACACCACGCCTATGTTATCAGCATACATCGCCAGATGAGTTTGACATAGACCTCGGTATGTTCTGTCAGCCGGTAGGGGCAAAGCAAAGCTATCATATTAAAATTGATGCCAAAACTGCCCACTTTCTACAACAAATCTTCATGACACACCTAGTCAAATGCGTAAGCAAAATCAAGAAATACCGCAATTGTCAAGTGTCTCAGCTCAAGCTCGTTTCGAATCCTCTCCATAAGCCGGAGAACCTGAAAATCGATTGATAAGCCCTTTCGAAACTCGAATTTCTCGGTGTTACCTTCGGCGATAAGATCACGCAGCCTCAGAAGTATTATAGACTCAGCTATTTTTGACAGATTCGAGAGGTGACTTATATCGGTCTGAGACTAGATGAATGAAAGGTAATGAAAGATTTTTATCGCGCTTATAAAGCATGCTCGCGTGCTTCCACACTCGATATGCGAAAACCCAGCATGATGGTATTTAGAATCTGTACCAAGATGTTAACTGCATTAATAGGAAGTCTCTTTAGGGCAGCATTGGTCGTCCTCTTGCAGCGCCTTGTCATTTTTACGAAGACTTATGGAGTTTATTACCTTCTCCTTGCCAACCTCAAGAAGCGGATCACCACAGATCAGCGTATATACATATACAGGGTGTCCAGCATAAGTTACAACGATCCATAGCCGACTTACTAATTTTTTGAAAAAGTGTTTCAAATAAATGTTGCCCCGAATCAAATTCTACACATTTTAAAATTAGTATCAGTAATGGCGGACTTCCGGTTCTACTGTAAGTAGGTACCAACTTTATTATTTTAAATGGAACACCCTATATATTATTGCACTTTTTGATTCCTTATTAAGTTTAAAAGGCACTTTGTTAAGCTTACATTGGGTCTAAGTTGTACGGTTTCCGAATTACGTGACGTTCTGCGAAAAAAAATGACATCTGCAGCGTCTTCGGTGTTTGGAAATATCTCCGTAACTGCGAAAGTTAGAAACAAGCCGTTTTCACTTTTCGCTTAATCATGAAAGAGGGCACGTCTTTTATTAGAAAATTGTTGCATTTATGCTACAGGGTGATTAAATAGGGATATGTAATTTCTCAACTTTAAAATCATGTATAATTTGATTTTTTTTAATGGAATGGTATAGCAATTTTTACATAAATGGATGTAAAATTTGATTTTCCTCCGTTTTTATACGGATGGTGAAAATCTGAAATATCGGAAATATCTCCGAAGCCATTAGAAATAGACACAATAATATCCGTATAAAAACGGAAGAAAATCAAATTTTACATCCATTTATGTAAAAATTGCTATACCATTCCATTAAAAAAATCTAGTTATTCATGATTTAAAGTTGGGAAATTACAGATCCGTATTTAATCACCCTGTAACATAAATGCAACAATTTTCTAATAAAAGGCGTGCCCTCTTTCATGATTAAGCGAACCGTTGCATCTTAGGCTGGACACCCGGTATACAGTTCTGTGCAAAATAATAACAGTATAAATAAAAATACCGAATCCAAGTATTTAATTGTCTCCTAGATCAGAGACATCTGTGTAACAGACGAAGTGACATAAAGAACAGTTCTTTACTACGTTAATTCTTAAGGGGTCTACACACGATACGATCGGTTGTACAATCCGTTGTACAACCGTAGTTGGTTCGACGGTCTAAACAATAATTGCAACGTGTGTAGCATTGTAGTACAACCTGTTGTACGACGCGGTCGAGTTGGATGGTTAATTCTTAAGGGGTCTACACACGATACGATCGCTTGTACAATCCGTTGTACAACCGTAGTTGGTTCGACGGTCTAAACAATAATTGCAACGTGTGTAGCATTGTAGTACAACCTGTTGTACGACGCGGTCGAGTTGGATGGTAGTACGGAGATATCTAAAATCTGTTGTACTATTACCAGCATATCGACAAAAATTGCAATGTGTATACATGGTTACTACCGCTGATACGATTCACATGACAATGTCGTCTGTCATACTGACAAATGCTCTGATTTTTATTAAACTTATTAATGCTTTTGCTTCTTTTCTTCAATATCATCCAACAACAACGCTATTGCAAGAATGGCTGCTTTCTTTTTCTTTGCTGTCATGATACTATAATGACACTACTACTGTCAACTAGAAATTAAGTTTAGCGATCAGTTGTACTACCTGTCGAATTGTAAATTATTTACGTGTGGAGGCAAACCAACGACCGACATGTCTGTCTGATTTCATCTCCAACTTGTAATACGACAAGTCGTACAACCGATCGTATCGTCTGTAGATCCCTTAAAATCCGAAGTAGTAACTGTTTTCTTAGAACACTTGATTTTACGATATAACTTCGTGGTATCTAAAGAACCATAATGTGCATAACATGTTTAACATAACCGTTTCGTATTATTTTTGGTTACTATTGTAAGTTAATGAAAAGGACTTACAGAAAGACTCGCTATCTATTCTTTTCATACTCCAAATTCACAATATATATCACTTTTGCCTAGTTTTTTTTGTAGTTTACAGTGTAATACATATGTTTATTGTTGTCATCTCATTCTTGACTTAACGCTATGGAAATAGAATATACACTGTTGGACATAATTCACTGGCACATCTTGTATAACCCGAATGCATGGATGTAATGAAATTTGGTATAGATTTGGTAATAGTGATGCAGCACTGCTACGTAGAAATACTTTAATAGAGGGAGTACCTTTCTCGAGCCGCCCATACTGCAGCAAAGGAATGGTCAACCATTAGGCTTCCACTCATTTCAATACAAGTCACAAATGCCTGAGAGTTGTCGTGTATGTAAATTAGAGCTATGCGTCGTCGTAGTACGACAGAGTGTAGCAGTCCGTTTACATAATTGCAACCCGGCATTCTCTGTTCTACACGCGCTACACATATACATCTGCCATATATGATAGCCGTATTGCAGGTGGACATAGTGTGGTTGAATGTATGTACATATCGATTAGACACTTCCCAAGTCTTCGATTAACCAAAATTTCTACCTTACCCACACGCGTGATTTGTTAGTAAAAAATCCCGTTCCATTCAATATACATCGATTCGGTTCTCTTGCGACGGTAATCCGGTGTTAGTACAATGCGTGGCAACGCACGACACGCTTGCAATTTACTATCCCGCAAACGCCACCATCCAGTTCACGCTCTGCTTTCTTATTCTCATGTCACACTGCAAGAGTTACCTAAAAGATTAAATATGCGATGCTATTTCAGCGTGGACATGGCGTCTGTGGTTAGTCACGGCTAGAACAGTGCGTTCTTTTGTCGTTCGACAATCCATTCTCACCTTGCCCATTTAGTACTGCTTAGTGATTATTGTATCCACCGATGAATATTTCGCAAGAAGAATAACGCTAAATGGATTCCAAAAACTAATCGTTCTTGAACTTGCTCAGGTCATGCTGTAAATCCTCTATTGCATGCCTAGTATATATACTTACTGGAAAATCTATTATTAGAATCTCTCACTCGCACTTCAGGTATTCACGTGCAAAGTGAGCGACAGATATTGGTAATAAACTTGCCAGCGAGTGTACACACTCAGCGTAGTGTTTTGGAAGCTTGCTGGTTTAGATTAGAGGCGTCCTTCCAACATCTGCCGCTTCTGAAAATACACGCTCTCCCCACTTTGATTAGCCACCGGTTTTCAAGACCTCTATGTGTGAAACTTATTGATTCAATTTGTATGTTGATATATATACTGTAAACAAAACCTAGATCTCCCTGGGATGTGCTCGTAATTTCTGTCCAACAGTGTACTTTATTTCTGCAATTGATCACGGAAACATTATTTATAAAGTGTCAGATTCGTTCCAATGCATAAATAGGTGGGCATGGTTACAAAATTGGTCCAATGTTGTGTTCGCAAACGCCTTATGTAGCAAGAAATCGAAGTTTTTACCTATAAGTCACATGGCAACGCAGTAGCAACACTGTAGTAGTTTTTAAATTGAGTTTTTTGATAGTTAATTTCTCTTTTAGGAATTTTAATGTCCAGGAATAATCGAATTTTACTAAATTGACTCTGAACATAGCACTCAAAACATTCAAATCTATTTGTATTTTGTGCGCATACATGTAATTTTTATATAATCTTTCTTAATGAATTCGAGATAGCGAGGTTAATTTTGATTTAATATTGTTTTTTCAAAACCTTTCTTGTGAGTTATTATAAAACAAGATGTATAATACTTTATATTACTTACCAAGCGTCCGGCATTATAGTTGTGTAATTTAACTAGAGTCTTCATGTCACTTTTCCTCCTGTACCGCGTGTCCATGAAATCCTTCGACTTCCTAAGTCCGTAGTTTATATTATCACTGCAGCCACCCCAATGCCATTCACCCTGCGGCAAATTCATTCCCTTAAGTTTGTTCTTCTTACCATTTTTTTTGTAGCGTTTGGCCGCCTTATCACAGGAACAATCTACCAGGTTTCCCATGGTGCAAGCTTTCGTCACAGCGTATGTCACGCCAGCAGCAGTTATGGCATTCACGAAACCCGTTTCTCTAGTATCTGAAGCAAAAAGATAAAACCGTTACTTGTTGAAAGTTCAACTTTTCCATAAACGGAAAATTACGGTTTAAATAGGTGATCTGGATGTGTATATTTGTTGCATTATTAGTTTAAATTCAGTATAAATACTTCAACAATTGCTGTTTAATAGAATTATAATGTACAAAAAGTTGGTCAATTAATCATTATTCTTGACATTCTAACATATGCATTTACCAGATAAATCTGTCTACTATGTAAGGAAGCATCAAATTATAATTTATAGCTTTCTGTTTCATACTTTTCAAAAGACGTATGCGCAAGTATTAAATTAGTAGTTTTAAGGTGATATACAACATGAATGAAAACACGCTTTCGTAGCATTTGCAAGTGATATATGTGCATATAACAAAATATATGACGCTCAACACAATTCGAGACAGTAACCGTCCTCGTTATTTAATTTATTATATGTTTACTTTAGTAGTCTCTGTTAATTTTCCACCTGATATTAAATGTTAAATGTAATGCGAAAACCAGTACTTTCATATTTTCTGCTTTAATACTTTCAGTCATTAAACAAATTATTTGTTTATTACAGTGATTAGCTCCTTTAAAAAGAGCAAAAAAGCAGATATAGTAACCAATTGGTTTTTAGTATAAAGTGGAAAAAAAACTAATTATGTTTTGATTATATATGATTTATATTTATTGATTTCGTACTCACCAGAGACGCTAAAATATAACAAACAAGTTTAAAGGAAGTATAAATAGCTCACCACCATTATTTTTGTATCCAAAATGATACATGTACGCCGACTTATTCGAATACTATTATAAAGTCACCTTCAACAATATCATTGAAGGAAATAACACTTTAAATCTTATTAATTACACAAAGTTGTATCCAATATAAAACTGAGAAAGTTTATATCCGCGTCTGTGATTTAAACCAGTAATCAATCTCAATTAAGTATTCATCACTGCGCAACAGAAATTTCCATTTAGCATTTGTTTGTGATTATCACATGTGGAAAAGAAATATCTGCAATAGTTTCCATATGTCATTCATTCCGCTTCATGTACCTTCTAAACGGTAATTCAAATACACGCGCGTTACACAACAAGTTTATTTGTTTAATATATCGTAGCAGAAAATATTAATTTATTCAGCCACCGCGAGTGATCTAACTGTCATAGTTATCAAGATCTCCTAGGCAGTTTACGGTCGGATGCAAATTAGTACTACAAAAATTCGCTGGAACT
The DNA here is from genome assembly GCA_023690525.1 of Holotrichia oblita. Taxonomy (NCBI): domain Eukaryota; kingdom Metazoa; phylum Arthropoda; class Insecta; order Coleoptera; family Scarabaeidae; genus Holotrichia; species Holotrichia oblita. The sequence goes on from CM043017.1 coordinate 118,499,492, forward strand.
CGTCTCGTTCTACGCTCTCACCCAGATGTTTAATAGTACAAATATGCCATGCTCAGAAAGCCATCTGATCTAAATGAGCGATCTAACCGGATTTATTACTGGCATCAGTCTTAACGTAAAGAACACAGTGCGAGTCATCAATCGGGAAGGAAAGTCTAACTCGAAACTGATGTCGTGTCTTAATCAGATTTTATTCTTCAGTCAACGAAAGAGATACTTACAGGTATGGATAATTGTTATCGACCGTCACCTTCGATAGACATCAATGTGAATATGTTTAAAATGAAACGAAGGCATACTCTACAGGATATATATTTTGATTACTTTATTTGCACTCTACATGACGGATATACTAGACGTTAATAATAAGTATCTACCATGTAATTATAAATTGGATATGCGTTAGTGAATTGATTGTAACAATGCAATAGGCGACAAGTTAATTTTATAGTTGTTAGGGTGTACTATTTGACTCTTCCTTATCTTAGGGGAAATAATAGATCCACATCAAGAGAAGTACTAATAAGTACAGTTGAAGTTACTGAAGATTTATGAAGTTGTAAGCTCCTAAACAATATGTTATTGTATTCTTAATAACATACAGAAAATACAAACAAATTTATTTCGAAATTCAGAACTGAATCGCCAAAACAAGGGCTACAATGCCAACATGTAGTAACGGCAATAAACGTTCGCAACTTAGGTGGATTACTAAAGTATAATTACTGAAAACTGTTACAAGAAGTCCTTTACTCAAACGGTTTTATAATTTATGCGGTATATTTTTTGAATCTCTAACACGTCTGTAAAGAATAATCAGCAATGGCGCATCACAAAAATGATACGGGTATTAAATTACTAAGATCTGAATTTTATCTAAAAATAGGTACTATAAATTTCCATACCTATATTCATTTTTCATTGTTTTTGCATATAATACCACAGATTGGCTTTCCATAAAAAATTTAAATGATAATTCTAGATATTATTCTTATTATGGAAAAACTACAGAAATCAATACTAATATAATTTTTTTGGAAGTAAAGCGTCCACTTGAAACAAATAAATTAATGTTATTATTAAAACGGGTCGGTTGTCGCAGTGGTTAGGCGGCTACCTATCGTTATTCCGTAACGTTATACCTTGTTTTTTATTAAGAGGGACAAAACGTTTCAGCCTGTATCACATTAGGTAAATTTAATAACTGAAAATTTTGGCGGTAAATTTAAATGATAGATACAATGAAATGAAATATGAATATATGTATATGAACCTACTACTTAAATATATATTTAGTACTTAACTTCATGAACAGATCACATTTATAAAAAAAGTAATGGTAGTAGTTTATTCCTTTATGTTATGTTTATTAATATTTAAGTAAAGAAATACAATAATAGAATAGACAATATATTTTTCAAGTTAACTGTTAATGTACATAAGAAATGTTTTTATAAATATTTATATGATGTGCTGAAATAAGAATACATTTTATTCACAATCCAAATGTTTCGATGTAACTTTCTTCGTAATTGTGGTCATAGGAGGAATGCCCTACTACTCGTGTTATGACTCTTATTATAGGAATATTAAATGAATCAACAATAATTTGTATACATTTTGAATAATAATATATCTCAAATATACAATTCTATAGCTCTATCTAAATCACTGTCGCTACTATCATCATTTCCAACTGAAATAATAAATGGCTCCATTACATCATCATCCATTAAGCCATCTAAATTGCACATTTTGTTTTCCTCTTTGATTACATGTTCTTCACATTTCATCCAGTTCTCCGAGGTAACATTTGCAATAGCACTTAACAAAAGTTCCTTCACTTCGGCTAATTTGAAGGTTTTATTTTTTTAAGCAACTTTATTTTTTATTTGTGCCCAAACCAATTCGATGGGGTTCAGTTCGTAGTGATAGGGTGGCAATTTAAGTACAATTTTGTTACTTTGTTTTGCCATTTCATCCGCTGTATTTACATTGTAATGTTCCTTGTGACGATTTATTATTTCTAATAGTTCTAATCGCACCATCAGAGGATTAAATTGTATTTGTTTTTGAAGTAGCCATTCCTGCATATCCGCTTTTCGTGTTGAATTTGTCGGTATCTTTTCTTTCTTCCTGCTGTGGTAGGATGAATTATCCATCACAATGACACTATTCTCAGGTAATTTTTGTAAAATATTATTGAACCATCTCTCAAAAACATCTACATCCATTTCATCGTGGTAATCAGCTGTTTTTCTTCCATCAAATACCAACAAACCATCGTCAACAAAACCATTTTTCGAACCAGTATGTAAAATAATTCAGCGTTTACCTTTACCAACAGGATTTTTTAGACCCGTTGTTACACCATCTATAAATGCTTGTCTGCATGTTGTAACATTAACATCTACCCACACTTTTGCTTTAGTGTGTCCTTCATTAAGCCAAGTTTCATCTAAATAATATACCTATTGGACGTTGTGCAGTTCTATTTTTTTAATCGAAGATAAATATCTTCGTCTCCATAAAACAATGTCTTCACGTTCAAGTAGCATACTTTTGCGGTTACGTCTTAAATACCTATAAAAAAATAGTATATAAATCATTTGAATAATTTAATACCAAAACTTTTTAAGCATTCTCATTCATTTATAGTAGAACGACTCATTTGCGGTATATTTTCATCTTCGTTTAATTTCTTTAAAATCTTGTTTAATGTAGGAAGTTCTCCATCATAAAAAAACTATGTACTACTCTTCTTATCAAGTATTTAACAGTATCGTCAAATGTAGACAGCACTGATTTTCTCCCTAATTGTTTTGATGGTGGTGAAATTAGCTCTTTGGTTTTATATTCATGAATTATTCGGTAAACACTTGTTCTTGAAACACCTATTCGTATTATGGAATATAAATACACAGAGGTTTATATATGCTTATTTAATCCTAACTAAAGTGTTTGATATTTGCAGTGCTATCTGTGTCCTTTTTTTTCTAGGACAACCATCTATAATTTTCTTATACATGTTTAATATAGCTTGCTTTTCCTGTACCGACAAATGTCCACGTCCCAAAGTAGCACGCTTTTTTGGAGGCGATGCTGATAATCCACTTGTACTAAACTGTGAATCCATTATCACAAGCAAAGTAATTTTATTGCTTGAATACCGTAGGAACACAAAAAAAATTGGAAAATACTTTACAAAAATATTTCTTCAATCAGCTGTGTTTCCAATATGGCCCCAATAAAATTGGCAAATTTGAGCAGTGTAAACATGACTGGCAATTAACCAATCGTAAGCCAATATTTTGGCGAGCGATTTTAAATTTTGTCCCTGTTAATAAAAAACAAAGTTCAAACAGGGTTCAATTATCCGAGAGGACGGTGACATTTGTATTGGAGAATTGGATTCCTATCGATCTACCATTCTCTGTTCGCGCAAAGTGATTAACAGCACGGTATTAGAAACGACGATATAGTGCTATCACAAGGCCATTTTAACACAATTACACTCACGTACAGTAGCTCTGTTTATTGCTTGGACAGTCCTGTCACAGTCTTATAATACGAGATATGCCAAAGCTAATGCTACCTCTACATACACTAATTTTTCTCCTACATTCAAAGCCGTACACAGACAGCTTGCTGCTCAGGTTCTCCAACGATATTGAAAAACAAATATATGTATATGTATATGTAATATAATCGGTAGAGCTGGCAAACAGCACCAATAGTAGCACGTTTCTAATTGTAAAAAAACAGTAGAACTCGAAAATTAATAATCAAATTACTTTTTAATCACAGCAGTCTCATAGAGCGCAATATTTAAAGCCAATTTATTAATCTATCAAATACCACAACTGCAAAGGTGAGATTAGACTGCGGAATAATTATAATTTATTGTATGCAAACCATGCTCAGGAATTTAATAGTATCTTAATGATTAAATCTCTATTGAGGCATTGTATTCTCTTAATATTCACAATATCTGCTACATTTCAATAGTTGTTAATTATTCTGAAAGGGTATTCTTGTGTGAAGAAACCCTCGAGGTATTCTTATATTCGCAATATAAAATTAAAGTTCAATTACCTGATGAGTTCTGCAATTATCAATAGCATTCGAGTATGTTCTAATTGCTTTTTTAATATGTAATACATTAGAGCGGGCGAGGGAGCAGGAGAATAATTTAGTAATTGCATTTTCGTATAGATTATATATTACTCTGTTTTTCCTTTCTTCCCCCTTTTGCGGTAAGAAGCTGTGATAATTGTTAGTTTTAGTTTTGTAATCATAATAGCGATTTCTGTTTGTAAATTATATTTTACGTACTGTCTTTTGTTATATCATTTTTAGAATGTTTGTTGATTTTGTCATAATTTTACCAGCCGATGGTTGTACTACTACACTTTAAATTAAGTTTTTTTCGTGCTTCTTTAAAAATATCACACAAACTTTAGTCTATATGTATATACATACATCATATATATATATGTCTATACATACATATTGCGTTTCGTTTAAATGATTTATTTTCAATCTATAACTACATACATAAGTAATATTATAAATAAAGTATTATCCATACAACACACTTCAATGAAAATTATCTTTGACTAACATAATTATCCAGTAAATAAAAATATACAGAATGTGACGATGGCGCGAAGACTTTTGATTAGAAGTTTTTGGGGATGTAGTAATAGGCGAAATGTAAAATTTTACAAGATCACACTATCGATAATGCTGATTTTAAATATAATATTTTCATTAATGATTTACTTCCGGTACACCGGAAGTACAATCCAACTCGCTTATTTTAAACAGAACATGGTATTTTTTATTTTATTTTTCCATTCTCTATCAAATTTTGAGTAAATTTCATGTACCATGTCCTATACTAAAAATTAATAGTTTTTGAGATATTTCAATTTTTTTAAATTTTTCTAGAAAAATACAGTCCCAAATAAATCACGATATTGCTGCAAACAAACACGCTACTGACTTAAAATTTGACATGGCGAATTGCAAGACATCAGTGCCTCGTCGTTTGAAATGTAATTTTTTTATACAGGGTGTTTTCCACATACCACTCAATTCCAACAATTTCAAACAATTATAACTCGCTTACCTCAAATACAACACCCTGTATATTATATCAGATTTCAATTCCTATCTTCATTCTCGTTTAATTGATACTAGCATTCCCTATACCTAAATCTAACCGGTTTTGAGATATTTTATTATTTTGTTTTTTTATTTATAAGCTAAATTTACCATTGCTTGCTATAAAACATGAACTTTTGAAGGAAAGTGTGAAAACATACTAATGCATACATAGAGAATTTACTATTAAGTTGTCACATTTTTGACAGCGACGGCCTACGCTTTATTAATGTTGAAATATTAAGTTTCGTTATTGTTAAGTAAAATAATAAAATATCTCAAAACTGGTTAGATTTGGGTATAGGGAATGCTAGTATCAATTAAACGAGAATGAAGATAGGAATTGAAAGCTGATATAATATACAGGGTGTTGTATTTGAAATAAACGAGTTATAATTGTTTGAAATTGTTGGAATTGAATGGTATGTGGAAAACACCCTGTATAAAAAATTTTGCATTTCAAAGGATGAGGCACTTTAGTGATGTCTTGCAATTCGCCATGTCAAATTTTAAGTCAGTAGCGCGTTTTTTTGCAGCAATATCGTGATTTATTTGGGACTGTGTTTTTCTAGAAAACTTAAAAAAAATGGAAATATCTCAAAAACCATTAATTTTTAGTATAGGACATGGTACATAAAATTTACTCAAAATTTTATAGAAAATTGAAAAATAAAATAAAAAGTACCATATTCTATTTAAAATAAGCGAGTTGGTATGTACTTCCGGTAGATCATTCATGAAAATATTATATTTAAAATCAGCATTATCGATAGTGTAATCTTATAAAATTTTGCATTCCGCCTATTACTACATCCAAAAAACTTCTAATCAAAACTCTTCGCGTCACACCCTTTATAACAAGGAACGTTTTTAATTATACTTCATATTAGCCAACTTAAAGAAAAGTGAGACTGTTCCACCGGTTAACTATGTTATAGAATTGATCAATTTCAAAAATTTTGTTGCCTAACCACTGATGAATAAAACAGAAGTTATTACTACTTTTAAACAACATTAATAAGAATTTTTAATAAAATGCATAAATGTCGATCTTAAACGGGTCGATCTTAAATGGGTCGATGGCCGCAGTGGTTAGGCGGCTGACTATTGTTGTGAGAGGATGATAGGTACCGGGGTTCAATTCTCTGGAGGGACGGTGACATTTTTTCAGAGAGTTTAATCCCGGATCGACTTGCCATTCGGTGTTGGGAGCAAAGTGATTAACAGCGCGGCATCATAAAAGGCGATATAATGCTGTCACAAAGCCATTTAAACACAACTTACACACACTAAACTACACCGCAAGAGTTGCAGTGATAGCCAGACAAGTAATACAGTTTACGGAGTCACTGCAACTAAGCACCCACCACACATTAAAAAAAATTACGAATATTTAGGCGGAACATTAGGAATAATTTACGCACTCAGTGCTAGCGACATCCGGTCGCTTCATGAACTGGTCGAGAATAAAATAAATATGTATATCAATAATACCTCATAGTAAAATCATTGAAGGTGTAAGGGCTGGGGAAAAGCGATAGCTTCGGCAATTGTCGTATCAGAGGACGGTCACGTCTACTGTCCAATCATTAAATGAAGCTACTGTACTACACAGCAGGAGTTGCTCTGGTAGTCGTGCGGGCGATACAGCTTAAAAAATCACTGCAGCCAGCATTCATCACAAATAAAAAAAAATAACAATTCAAGGTAAGACGAGAAAAGCTTTCGTATGAAAATGACATACTAAATCACTCCTGTCATAATATCTATTAGAAAATAGTTATAATATAAAAAAACTAACACAACAAATAAAGTGACTCATTTTGTCGGATCAGTTGTAGTGGGTAATAGTGTAGTAACGAAAACTGTAGTGCGTTTAGAGCTGCTGTATACAACTTTTGCTCGTTTCTATTCCTAGTCCTACCACCGACTATAGAAGGCCCGGCCCGATGGAATCAGCCACTCTAGCAATACAGCGTCAAATTTTGTAAGCGTAATAGGGAAGGATTACACGAGGCGAATTACTAGTCATTCACACTGCATGTTAATGTCAAGTTACTATTTAATCCTATTTATAGCGAAAAGTACTGTTTATTTAAAGATATCTTTTCTATTTTTTATTACTACTAAATGTTTTATTACTCACGTGATCGTCAATGATTTAAATGCACTACGCCCTAGATATATCGACACTGGTCAACAAAGTTAATTAACAATTTCAAGTATATATTCCTCCTTTCAAGTTCATAAGTGTAATTTATCTCTTAGATCTGTATACATTAACTAATGAATTCCATATGAAAATCTTTGATGATAGATTTAACGGCTGGGAACACAAAAGCTGTACGAACTATCTATTAAATAGGTAATTCGAAATTCTAATTTTAATATCTCTCAATTGGTATAATTTTGCTGTAATAGCATAAGATATGAAATAAATTAGCCATGACTTCACGACAACTCAGCATGATTAAATAAAAAACGCCTTAGAGACTATCAGAAATTCTCACAATAAAAGATATGCATTAAAATTTTAATTAAATCACGCATTATAGCGGGCACATTATTCCTAAATATACCTTCTATCCATTACATAATAAACATTTTAATTTACGCACAATAACGCTAATCATACGCCGCATTTCATTTAATAGTTATTAAAATGTTTATTGCTTTAATAAACGTGAATAATCGTGTAATTAGTAATAAAAAATTCGTTAAATGTTGTCGAAAAAACATTCCTTAGACGAAAATTTCTCGAAGGTCTAATTTCATTAATTTGGAGAAAAATGCTGATGAGAGGTGCTAAACTCACTACAAAGATGTTAATTAATGTGCTAGCTTATAAATAAAACGTTCATGAGAACGTTAATCACAGAAACTTGGGTGCGGTGAGATATAATCTTGTTCATAAATGCATTATAATTAAAATATAAATATTTGAGTGTCTGAATGTTTAAAATGTATAATCGCTTCGAAATTGATACGTTAAATATTACGATTACTTCTAACAATAGGAAGCGCAAACAAGACTTAATAAATTCAAGTGCACGTTGTTCAAATAGCGAATACATTATTGGTGTATGAATCAATGTTTTCTATAAACGATACAAAAGTATTTGACAGTTTAAATAAAGAAATACAGCAAGTACATTCTAAATCTGCAAACACGTGTGTTTAAAATGTGGTGAAAGATTATGGTGATTGACAGTTACCTGCACACAATTTTATGTGTTGTTGCTTACAATTAGTGTAATATTAGATGAACTGATTTGAACAGTAACATCTGCCCGTAGTAATAGAAGTTTAGTTTGTATTAGTTAACACGTGCATGTTCTTCTTGATATATGTATATCTAAAACTTTTTGTTATGACTTCAGTTAAAAGAATGGCATATTAGTAACACATTGTAATATTACATTATTAAAAGCAAATGCAACTAAATATTCAAAAGTGTTAGTTAATACAACAAAATACCTTTTTCAAAAACATCTGTATCCATTTATTTAAAAAACTCGCAGTTAACAAGGAACTATTGTATTATATCGACAAACATACAGGATGGTCCTAAATATGTAAGTGCGAAACATTGCTCTGGACTATACCTTGGATTATTCTAAGAAAAACCGTTCATATAAACATATGTCCCGAATTGGTTTGTTACGGATGTTTAAGACATTTAAAATATATTTGCAAAAACTATTGAACAAAATTATAATAAGTGTTGGAAATGACCGTCCCCAGCAGCGATACACGATTCTGACCTTCTTCACATTGGCTAGCGAACACATTCAAAAATCGCTGCCGTATTCCGAATTGTTTCACATGATGCAATTATGCGATTCCGTAAATATCCAATATTTTCAATCGGGGTGGAATAAACCAACGACTTTAGGGGTCCCCATAGAAAAAAATCAAATGGATTCAAGTCTGGAGAAGTCGTTAATAGTTCCAATCGATACGTTTAGCGAAAATCACTGTTGATGACGAGTTGTTATTATTGCGTGTGGATTTTGTTTTGCCCAAATATGATTATTATGAAAATTTGTTATGCCTCAATTAGTTTCATCAGTAAAAAACACTTGTGCAAAAAACTGAGGATAATCTGCAAACATCTGTAGAAGCCATTGGCACAAAACAACTCCTTGTGGAAAATCTCCTGGAAATAGCGCTTGTACGTGCTAAATGTGATATCGAAACAATATTTGTTGTCTTAATATTCTCCAAACTGTTTGATGGCTGACGTTTTGTATAAGAGCAATCTGCCTTGTACTTGTATCCGGGCGTTCTTCAATGTGATTAATAACTACTTCTTCTAGCTCTGCTGTTCTTCTGCTATTTTCTAAGAAAATATATACAGTCGAATTTTTGGATCTTGTCCGTTACGTCATGAGTAATGTCAGTATGAATCGACTCATATGACATTTCACTCTAATGACCTTTACAGTCGAATTTTTGGATCTTGTCCCTTACGTCATTAACAGCGTAATGAAACACAAATATACGTAAAATATTCATCATCGACATTTAACGTACATTAGAGAGAAATGTCCACATGACATATTAGTCGATTCATACAGACATTACTCATGACGTAACGGACAATATCCAAAAATTCGACTGTATATATTTTCCTAGAAAATAGGTACTTACATTGCAAACTCTGCCTAAGTATTTGCGGGAAGAGTAAAATTAGCATATAACCAGAAATTGATAAAATTGTAGTGTAATAAATTAATACAGGTTATATAAAATATTAAAAGTTTAATTTTTTTTTTTATTGTTAAAATTTAAAACCATGAACTTATATAATTTTATGTCGAGTGACGTCACCAAGTGGACATTTGCACAGTGGATGTAAGAAAAAAATGTTTTTTTTATTTTAGTTATTTCGGACCCAGTTATGAATATTATTCAGCTAGCAATGCAGGGCAATTATATAACAATTATTTAAATTCAAAATTCAGTTATTTTTACAAAAAAAAAATCAATTATTATTACAAATGTCTCACTAAAGTGAGGTATATTATTACAAAATATTTCTTTAAATGTACTGATTTTTTATATTTTTAAAATAAATATAAATAAATAAATAAGCCTTTATTTATTTATTTATATTTATTTTAAAAATTTGAAAAATTAATACATAAAAATTTTTTTTAATAGATAAACGCGAAATCACAGTATTATGAGTCTTATCTTTCTATAAAAAATATATTGAATTATTCAAGGTTTGAATTGGTTCTTCTAAAATTTGGATTTTGATCGAATGTTTTGCGTCAACAACAAACGGCATTTTTATTAATCATGGTGAATTTTTATAGTTTTATTTTCTTCACCCCCGTTATTATGCAATTAACTAAATAACAAAATAATAACTATTTGTTGGTTGAAAAATAAATCTCTGGCTGTCACTACTTAAAATAAATCAGCAAATAAAACAAAATATTTGTTTACTAGTATGCATAAAATAATTTAGTATGGTTCATCGTGTTTTTACCTTTTTCATGTTTGATATTTGGTTTAAGTCACGAGAGAGACGAAACGAGAGATGGCATCTCTCGAGCGAGAGAAGCGTCCTCTCGTCGACACGAGAGACCCATTTGATCTCGCCTGACGAGACGAGACGAGAGAAGGCCTTTTCTCGTCTTGTCTCGTCTCGCGGCAACACTATATGAAACCACAATTATCTTTTTTTTCTTGATCGCTATAATTTCCATAATCGAAGCTTTACCATGGAAACAAAATCTCTTGGATTTCTGCCAAATTATTTAATTAATACTGCAGAATATATTGTTTCCAGGACATTCTTACAAACTTAGCTTGTCAAACGTCAAATACTATCACATAATAAAATTTAATGCTCCAGTAATAAATTCAAAGTATCCATGGATGCAAAATTAATTTTGCACATTTTAAAGGTGGGTAGCTTCGACTGAAAAAAATTTAGAAATTAGGTGCTGCTATCTAGGGACCCGGAATTTAAACTTACAGGCAGCTGTAAACTGCCAAATTTATGAATGAATAGCATGAACACAGATATCAGGAGATTACGTATTCGCTGTTCATGACAAAATAAGCTCAACAGCGAATGGTAAGTCGATTGGATTTCAACTCTCTGAAAAAAACGTCACTGTCTCTCCGGAGAATTGAAACCCGGCTCCTATCGTTCCATCACACAGATAGTCAGCCACCTAACCATTGCGGCTATAAACCCTTTACAAGTGTTCAAGCATTGTAACTAACTGCAAAAAGTCCTAAAAGTAAGTCCCATACTTTCTCATTTATTTCAATACAAATATCACTTTCTGATGTATTAAAATTAAATTATAATAATAGATTAGCTAACTTCGTATGCAATATACATCATCATAAAAGTAAATACAAACATTAAACGTTTTCAAATTTTTGTATTATTTATACGAGTAAAACTGTGAGACTCACAATACTATGAGAGCTGCAAGCAATCTTTAAGCATTGTAACACAACACTATTCTGAATTGGCGGGTTGCTACTTTGTGAAAGCAAACAGTTTTAACCAGTTCTACTTGTAGTATGGTGAGGACTCTTAACCATAGTAACTACCGAGAGAATTACATCATAACTTGTAATTTATTTAGAGATATTCTAGATATATCTTTCAAGATGTATCTACAAGATAATACCAAAGTATTATTTCATTTAGAACCATTCATTTGTGGAGAAATATGTCAGATTGACTACGGGCTAAATGCAAGATCTGGAAATAGCAGAGAGGTCAAAATTTCTCAATATTTCTGAAAAATATTTACAAAAAATACAAAACTGCAACATATTCGCGGACAATACAAAATTGAAGGAGTTTTGAAAGTTGTCAATAAATTATGCACGATTATCAGAAATACACATAGTTTTTTAGTTAACTTAAATATAAATTATTTCTGCATAAATAGGGTCGTTTTGAGTAACAACGACAGTAGTTATCCGTGATTGTACAATGCACGCGCAAGCTAAGAATTCAAGCAAATTTTACCACATTTGTATTGTACACGAATGGCGGTACAAAATCACGTCAGAAACAATGAAAATAGTGAGAATTATTTTATACAAATAATAGATCTGGCACATATACATTTCGTAATGACGTATTCGGATACATCCACCCCAACACGAATAATTTTCCTTAGACTCATTAATTTCTCTTTATTTCCTCATTAAATTGATCCAGGAATTTTCTGTGTGGTTGAGTGGTATCAATTTTAATGAAACTATCTTGATTTTAACATTATTAATAATATGCACGCAGGCTGTAACTTATTGACTACTGTAAGCAAGATACATAGAAGGACTAAATAAGCACATAGTTTCTTAGCATTAGTAGAAATACCTCCTTTCATGGCCAAAACGTTCTCCTCCCCTAAGTGACGGAAATTTCTACATCCAGACAAACTTAACTCTATGTTTACTCGGACAGTATAATTGACACATAAATTCGAAAAGGTACACAACCAACCCCAGCTAAATATAATCCAAAGTGTTTCTGTTTGTCGAAGACAATAAAATTACGCCATTGTTTGCTTTTAATGCCTCCTTTCCAGCTTTAGTGCATTAGCTTTATTAATAGTAAATACTCACGCGAGATGGCGACAAACATCTAAAAGTGACTTATTGTATATTTTGAACCACCCAATACAGGGGGTCATAAAATTAGAGGTGTAAATTAATAGGCGGCTGTGAGAACAGATGCGACCGAGAGATAAGAGAAACGGACAGGTAGCGCTTTGCGATCCCAGATTGCTGTGAAGAGGCTTGTCACTGTGGACGTTCGAGGTTCTACGATTCCGAATACTACCACTTTAGATAAGATGTATTCTATAATTGGTTAAAGGGTTATTGTGTTTAATAACAGCTTGTGTTTACGTTAGTACTTGTGTGAAATGTATCCGTAATGATACTTGCAGAATAAGTGGTTATAAAACGGTGGATAAGATACGCAAATTTATGAGTTTGTATCTTGCAAATAATGGTTTATGCTGTTACAAGAGATACTTAACTTCAACCAGTAATTTTTACGAAAATTAAAAAGTTCGTAAATATGTTTTTGTTATCTACAGAAAAATGCGTATTGCCTTAAGGAATTCAATAACAATACAAATACTTTTAGCAAGTTGCCACGAACGTAAACCATAGCTTTCCATTCGTTTTCATGCAAAACCTCCACAATAGCGTACTTAATTTATTTGCTGCTACAACTACTCGAAATAATTGACCGATGTGACGACAAAATTTCAATCAGACGATCTTGCTGGCTAAAATGTCATGTAAATACTTTATTGGCAAGCATAGAGCTACTACGTTTATTGTTTTTGGTTCAAAGCAATTTCATCCAAATGGTAACGTATTGCATTTTGCAGAAAATTTAGGTAAGCAGCGCCTATTAATATATAATTAACAATCACCACCAATAAGATGTTACCCAAAACACTTATTCGAATATTGAATAGGGACCTACATATCTGCTGTTTGGATTCCACAATAGTATGGAGATATTCAAGACTTCATTTTAAGGAAACCCGACCTCATTAGTATGTTAGCAACAAAATTGTGGTCCTTAGCATCATTGGGGAGAAACTAGGGTCAAAAAATAAACTAAGAGAGCTTGATAAAGAAATGGATCTAAGATGTAACTGATATTAACAAAATGCCTGGCTTGTCTAGGATTCTCCAAGCAAGGAATTCACCAATTCCTATCTCGGTTTGCAAATTCTGCTCTACCAATACAAAAATGGTTTTTTTGCATCAGAGCTGGGCACCGATTTTGGCTCTTAAAATTATGAGACGCCTAGTCAAACGAACCAGTATAAGGCAGTCTTTAGCACAGTTGTAGTATTACAAAACTAGGAAGTTCTAAAGCCTGAGATAAGTGGCAAGATAAAAACGTAGCATTTGTAAAACTGTGCACCACAAACTATATAGCTGACAGAACAACTGTCGATTACGATCAGAAAAGCAGTTCCTCTCTGGATATTTGAGTGTACAAGTTAAGCACTAAAAGCGGACTCAAAAAGCGCCCAACACTTAATAAAAGCAGTATTCTCATGGCCTTGATGATGACAGCTTTGTTGTTGAACTGCTTCGCTTTTGTGTTGTTTTACGTTTTGCGGGCAAAGCCGTGCTTTTGAAGAAAGAAAATAATCCGCCATATCTCTGAAGTCGTCAGTTTTCGGATCCATGTTAATTAAAAGTTTTTTGCACAATGTTAATCATACTATTCTCAGCTTTGTAACACATTTACTAAATATCATCAACAAAGGACTAAACGAATAGAATGTAATTCATTTAAATTTAATTAACAGGAAATATAAGATGTAAATCACTAAGGTTATATTTACTTGGTACTTCTTCATTAACAACCTATTGTTAAGTTTAAGAAGGTTACAACGTATAGAATCTTGTTATTTTCTGCTACAATATTTATGAAGAATTAAATTAGATATAAATCCCAAGAACAATTTATTGTTATTTTAATGCTATTGCTACTTGTATCTTCATAATATGTTGCAGTGTTACTTTGTCATGAATACACAGCTACTTATATCACTTTGACAACGACGCTTTTAGGTATTTCATTTTCATTGTAGGCATCACGTCCTTTATTTTGCTCCACCAGTAATAACCATACAAGCTCATTCAATAACTCATAATAATCGTTTGCAAAGTACAAACTTGCATCAAAATATTCGCAATTAATATATCTATTTTATAACCTGCAAGTACTAGTAAGCAGTATCTACTTATTTGGGTAATATTGGGTTTTAGACAATTGCAACAAAAAAGTATATGCGACACAAATGTCAGAAGTATGTTTTTATTTTGCGATGTGCACAACCGATAGCAAATGGAGCAAATTGTGAACAATACGAGACACGACTCGACTTTGGCATGAATAACATGAATCACACTTACATATTATTTAAAACGCTACAATAGGTGAAAAAGTTACGTGTATGTGCTATTAGATTTTACAGCCTCCTTTTTTGTTGTGATGAATACGATTGCAGCAGCTTCCTAAGCATTATTTCCTGTTAAGGCTACCCATTGCAGCGCTTGCTGTGTAAATTGTGTGTGTAAGTATGTTTCCATGGCTTTGTTACAACATTACCTCGCAGTAAAGAATATTGGGCTGTTAATTATGTCACAAAAGCAAATAATAGCTTAAAGAGAGTACTGATTTAACAAGCCATTATCGCCAGCATCTCCGACAAATTTAAAACTCTGGACCAGGAGGTTTTACTGCTAGGCCCCTCGAAAAATTTTCATAACGTGGTTAATTTCTAAATTGTAATCACACGATTAGTTTCAAATTGACTTCAAATAATGAAGTAGGTACTATAAACATAAAAATACTTTCTACCTTATATATTTTTATATTGCCTGTTCAGGTTTCTTTTTCAGATGTATTGATGATTATAATTTGTATTTATTTCTAAGACATGTATGTATGTATGTATATCTCAACTTGTCGACATTATATAGTCGGAAATGATATAACAAGTATTACTATTATTATAAAATTATCTCTTTAAGATTAGCATACCAAGCAGCATGTCTTGTATATTTTTACAAGATTTATAAGATAAGTATGCGTACTATTTTATTTTCGAATATAAATTTTGCAGCTCTATGTAAACATTTTTAACTAATGTAGGAGTCAGCTAATGTGAGACGTATTTTCGGGAACATTAATTTACATTCGATGCATACCTGAATTATTAGATGGTACGATTTCTTTCTTAGTGCTATTGTATGGAACAATCTAAATAATCAATTTGAATTACTTTTTTTGATATACGGATTTGTTTCGCCACATAACATGTGAAGAGTAATGAATCTTTCTTGCATAAAATGTTCTTCTATAATATTGTTGCAAGTTAAATAAAAATTAGAAGTAGTGTTCCCATTTTATGAAAATACTTTTATGTTTACTTTAAAAATATAAGCAATGCATATTCATATAACACACTCCAAGCACAGCCTATTAAGTGTAACAATTTTCGGCATAGATGTGTGTTCAAAATCGAAGCAGCGAGTAATTTCAACCCAAGCAAAATTCACCTGGGTTAAGTTTTGTGTCTAGTGTTAAAATATAGTTTGAAATATCAAACAAAATTGTCAGATATGCGTTTTCTACTACATTTCAGTATAAAATATCGTTGCCAAAGATCGGTATAAATTTTTGAGAAAATCCTAGTAGTCCGCCAAGGTGGCATTGAAGTCCGCTTTTTTATATTTTTAGTAGTTTTTTTTAATAAGTTTATATAAGGATCATTTGTATACAGTAACATGGGGGCTGACTAGTGATTTCTCGTTTGTGAAACCACATTTTACCGTTAATTTGTCTAACATATTTGACATAATGTGACATTAATAAAAGAGTTAATTAAATAGGTAATGTATCACAAAGTCATAAAAGAAAAGGTGATTCATAATGGTTTATAATAAGGTCAAGCTAGCTAAAAACTGAGATGGTTAATACATTATCGTTTGTATTCTGATACATAACCATTGTAGTAGAACACTCAATAACATTAACGGTTGATCAAAAAACCAGTATTGCATAATGAAAATTTAAGTGAGATAGCAAGCTAATTATGTTACGCGGTTGGGAAATATAGTAAGATGGTTATGTATGCAAGGAAGAAAAATACATATTTCCCATTTAATCTGACAAAACCAACGTCATTTTAATGCATTAACTTTTAATAGCAACTTTAAGTATTAATCGGTCACTAAACTGACATGTGGGGACAGCATTCTGAAGAGTCTACACAAAAATGAATCGGTGGAAATCCTTTCTCACATGCAAGCCGTCTTTACATGGTGCCAAATTTGATTGCAAGGTCAGAGAAATGCTAGTGAGAGACAATTTACAGACGTTTTTCCTTTTTATGACACTGTTAAAAATTTTTGTCAGATGCAAGCACGTAAATCGGCACCGCTTCTATTAGAATGAACTTACTAACATGACACATTGCAAAATGTACGGTATTTATCCATGTGAGGAAAGATATAGTCTCTACAAGCAAGAGCAAGCTGGCAGTTTCGTTTACCTAACTTAACTAGTGCCTACGTATTGAATAAACGCATGCACTGCATGGGTAGTTCTGTTTCCCCAATGTACACTTGAAGGTGCAGACGAAATTCTTAGGCACTTATTTGTCGACTGTTCAGTAGTGAACAGGAAAAAACAAATATAGTTCAGGGTTGAGTGATCACATGAACTGATTACAACAAAATTAACTCTCGGCCAGATAATAGGAAGATAATAGGAAATTATAAGAATTCCGACAGATAATCTAATTTAGGATGCTAACAGCCGGTAGTTAGGAGGTTGACATTATTGAATTGAAAATGTAAAATTACCGTCACTTGTTTATAAGATATTGGGTTCCTCACAATAAATAAATGCATACAATATTTACTGCAATAATAAAATTAAATATGAACAAATATGTAGATATGCATTGTTAAGTTTTTCTCAAAGAACATTTTTCTTTTTTAGTTGCTAGCACTGCTTCTTAGATTTATAAGATAACTGTAGACAACTACTTTCCTAACATGTTATATATTCCATGCATATAATAAGGGTGCATAAAGTAAGGGGCTTTGTTACAAATTAATTTGTCAATTAGACTAAACGTTTCTTTTCCTAGCTGTGAAGTCTGTGATATACATACATATATTATTCTTTGTTTTTGCTCAACTTGCAGCACTCCATGTTTGTTTTGTAATATTGCAACCAAGGACTGTAAAGCTCCAACTAATCATATCCAAACATTCTCTCAAGTATTTTCCATTGTGGTTAAGCATCGTGGAACGGTGGGGAGCCAAAAGTATTGAAGCGTTTCTACTCTTTATGATTACCTCATAATTGAATATCTACCTTTTAACACTCGTTGAACTACTGTCTTTGCTCACTTTGGATGGGACTAATTACTCCAAAATATTTGCTGATTCAGTAGATTTTTCTTATCCTGTTCGTTATCATACGTACGAGATTATTGGATCTCACGTTCAGTGCACATTGTACCGTATTTTAATGGATAAAAATCATCTACATTTTTAATGAATTTTAATGAACTGACCTGAAGGAGGTTGGTTGCACCAAAATCGCTGTTTTGAGACAATTTATTGATCGAATAAATTTCAAAATCATGGACGGAGAAAATATCAAAATCAATCTTTTATATCATAAAATGAAATAAAAAGTCGTAGTCGTCAAACTACCAAACTAACCACCACGATTACTGACATACAAGCCAACGAGAAATAAATGTGACAGTAGTCGCATTACTGCAACACTTCTACAGGATTTATGAACATTGTTTCTAAACCACATGTTAGCACTATACAATTTTAAACTATTTTTATTTCCAATATTATATACCTCCCATAAATTAAATGTTTTCTCTCAACACAATCTTCAATCTTTGTTGATATTAGATCAAAGTAAATTTTCCTTTCTTAAATGAATATAAATTGCAAAATCTTTTCAACTAAAACATCTTTAGTAATTTTATTAGCTTTAGAAAAAAAAGGAAAAGCTTTGATGGTGTAAACAACGAAAACAAGTGCCAGCCGTTTTAATAACTAACTTTCGTAGCAGCCTACGGAATTGAGCAACGTGTTCAAACGTTTAATATCGCACCCTATTTATTTGTATTGACTTAAAAACCGTATAGCATATTTCATAAGGTACAAGTTCTTCGTACCAAAATAAACTACGCAACAAGTCCGTACATCTATTCTATCCCGTTGCTATTTCGTGAGGAATTTAATTAGGCTATGTTTTGATTATTACGACTTCCCCATACACATCTGTCGTCCTTTGTGGCAGTAGTGTTACCACGTTTATAATTACCGGCCTACAACTGAGATCATTGTATATAGCCTCTGCTGCGTAATAAACCGTATTATTATTCTACGCATTCATCGTCCGTACTTAAGATTTAATAATAGTTTTCTTCGTATCCAGATGAATTCTAAACGTTCCGCAATCACGCTCATACAGTCGCATTTTCAAGAGATGTTTTCTATTTCGAATTGAATTGACACCTGTAATATGCTGAAGGTGATATATTACTGTAACATATTATTTAGTTAGGTAGCGATCATTTTAAGTTGTACCTCGAAATGTTGACGAAGTTAGACTAAAAATTAAAACAAAATATATACTACTAAGCTTTTGAGTGAAATACATATACAATTATGAAAATAAATTACGCTTAAACATTATTATTGTTCCAAAATACTCTTAATTGGATTCATTATTTTATATTAGTATGTATTTTCTCAATTGAGAGCTGAAGATGGATGTATTGAGGTGATTTAGTAAAAACAAAGGTTCAAATTCCCATCTGTACTTAGTAAACCAGTGAGTAATGTATTGGATATTGTCTTGTAAGTTTAAAGGATCACTCCAGCTCATAATCGACCTATAAACTTTGATATCATCAATATATGCAAGCACAGAGTAGGATACATTTTCTAAAAGATCGATTATATTCAAAACAAACAGCAAAAGACTTCAGGTTGAGCCCGTGCAATACCTGAAGATGGAAAGAAGCTGAAAAATTTATAGCTATTATAATTGATGTAAGTACTAACTAAATAAAATTCAATTATTGTAAACGGAGGAGAAGTCGGAAAGTTTCTGAAGTAAAATTGCATGACCCATAGTATCAAAAGCGCTACTGAAATCAGTATACACAACGTCGACTTGTCCTTGTTTATCCATACCTTTACAAATGTATTTTAAAACGGTTACAAGATTGGTGACCATTGAATGTCGATATGAATGATCTACATACTGTATTCATGTATGTGTGAAAATATAATATTTTCATAAATTTTAAAAAAATGAACTAACATCAGTTTTTGCACCTTTTCTGAATACCGGATTAATGCGGGTTTGTTACCATAAGTGAGAGAACGCAGATGAAGGTTTGACAAAAGTCGTTCCAAACTTACGTAAAATAAAAGATTAATTAAACCGGCTATGCTGTTATCAGGATAGGAATAATTTTAATTAAATCTTCTTCAGGGATAAGTGACAAGAAAAATGGTATGCTATAAGATTCTAAATTACTGAGAGATGACGCTGGCAGATAGGTAGAACAAAATTTTGTAGCAAAAGTACCAGCAATTGCTTGTGACGTATTTGCGATAGAATTATTGTGTAACAAAATATTTGAAATCCTACTGCTGCCTTAAGGCTAAGGTGTCAAACTTATTAAAAAGAATTGCAGTGCTCAAGTGTGCTTAGTCTAATGTGTACATGTAAAATAAAACTATAAACACCGCCACTTTCTTCTCCCTGTCTCCACTATGCTTAAATTTTGAATTTGCTTGACCTCAGATCCTTTATTATCTTTCCAGACACTGAATTGTGTTCACAACTGGACAATTATTAAGCACTGCTTACAAACTTTAAATGTTTTGAATTTTTCTGTCTCTAAAGGAAAAAATCTTTTACTTTTCTTCTCTTCTTCTCCTTTTTCCTTTTTGCCTTTCTTATTTTTCAACCTTTCCAAAACCAATTTTTTTCTTTTTTCACTGATTTCGTCTATCTTTCAATCTTCCATCGTTCTTCTTTTCTTTTCTTGACCTCCTTAAAATTTTTCCTATATCCGATTAATGGAGTCTGTATGTGTGTGTAATTTTGAGTATAATACCTAGTCCAAACTACCAGTGCTTAATATAGTACTTTGACTAATTTTAATTAACTTCACCGAAATAACATAACATGACAACATATTTATTATTATAATATATGCAGTGTGTATGATCTGATAAAGTGAGGCTACACCTGACAAAGTGAAGTTTTTTAGTGGGTGCGAGCCCCACACACCGGAGACGGGTCTCGTCCCTGATGGTGCGTTAAGGCAGTTTTCCTCACTTAAAAAAAATGATCTGATAATGTTATTAAACCATATATATCTAAGTAAATATAAAATAAGTAAAATTCTTTTAAAAAATCGCAGCAGGAGTCAAATAAGTAAAAATATCTTGTAAAGGAACCATCAAATCTAAATTTAACGAAATGCAATAAAGCTAGATAAACCATCAACTTACTAAAAAAAGTGGATGTCAAGTCATACGTGTTCGCTAAAAAAAGCTTTCATATCTTGCGTATTGGAAAAGAAACCTTTAAAATAGAAAGTGACATCAAGAAAATCCTATAATTTTAGCCCAAAAAATATATGGTTCACGGATTCTAAATCAAAAAGTAAGATTTGAAACATAACACTACTCATATTTAAAAAGAGCACGACAAAGAAGAATTGTTTAGCTGATAAATTCAGAGTTTTACTACTACTACACAAGTATATCTATAATCAAGTAAGAAAGAATTACTTAATATATCTGATAAAGCAATTAATATTGCATAGTTTTATTATCTTATATAGCTTATTCACAAAGTTACAATCAACGTACCAATAATTTTAACGAACTTGTATACCCTGTCGTCCGGCCTGTTTCATGTACTTTCTTACGGCTCTGGTTTACATTAGCAGTGATAGAATGCCCCTCGCAAGACAACAAGAAGTCGTGTAAGGAGACCCCATAAAGACCAATAATCTTCATTATCTGGGATCATTCTGAACGATTCTCGGTAAGACAACGGCACACTACAAGGTTCGAAAGATTGTCCTGCTCTCTTTGCCGTTGACGGCCGATCAGCAGCAGCGGCAGTAGCTCGGTAGCAAGAAGTGTTGAAGATATAAAAGAGGCAGAAGCAAACAGCCTTCCACAAAACTGAAACGGAGCAACGGCGATGAGGACAATGGACTTGGTAGATTTATAGACGGCAGTCACATACCTGTATCGGACCATTTCCAAATCCGAAAACATCAGCCTCCGCGTTCGGAATTCGGGTGCTTTTTTTGCTTATCAATCTCTCGAATTCATCTTTATCTGGTTGTGCGTTCGGGTCGCGGACGTTTAGCCTTCCTTTTCCTCGTTTTGCTCGCTATCGTATAAATATACATTCACAAGAACGGTGAATAGATAAATGCTGTGTGATACTATTACCTACCAGTAAAGATTGATAAACTCTGATGAAACGTTTTATTCGAGTTAAGAAAGCATTTCTTTTGATGTGCAATATACAGAGTACCAGGAAAGTAGTTTGCTTTAATAAAGACTAGAAACTACAAATCAATTTGTTGTTAAAAAAGCGGAAAACGATTAGAACTTTGATGTGACTTGATGATAATCTGATCACTTCAAGATATCAGCAACCTACAAATCAGTTCGCAGAAAAATAATTTCTATTTAGTGAAGTTGTTAATATACATATATATGCATACTTCATAACTTTCGGACCTAAATGTTGAAACGCAGAGTGATATATGCCCTCTCTTCAATTCAGAATACAATTTTTAGTTGAAAAAATCCAACCAATTATAGCCAACTGTCAGCGATGGTTACTATTTTACAAACTGCTGACGAAATATTAGACATATGTAAACTGGAAGATTAATTAAAATGATTTTATCTAATTGAGCAAGAAGCCTTACTGTTTAAATTAGCTTCATTCGGTCTACTCCTACAATGTATCAATATTCTAAGATTTTACTTGTATCAGATAAAACGCAATCCTAGTTAATCTTAGGTCTTCTACTGTTTATCACTAAAGATATAATAATTATTTGCATAATAAAATGAAACACATGTCAACAACCTTAAGTGATATAATCTTAGTGAGCTAGTTCTATAATGACACAATCAGCTACAACTAAATTGATGATATACGTACATGTTTTTATGGTTGCATTTTCCCGATCATTACAAAATGAAGGAAAAGGTGGTACCTTTGTGAGGTTACCGCCACGCAGTTCCACATAATGTGTCCCGCTGTGTCACTATGTTCGGAACAAAATTGGCGTTTATCACTTTGTCACCTTTCCCATCCTCTTCAAGTGATGACTTAGAGTGCTGTGGTCAATAATTGTCTTAGTTTTGGAATATTAGTCTAGTGCGACATTTTTTGATGTCTCCTACTGTTGGGGAAGAGATATTATGCAGTTTTTTGTAAGACCGAGGAGTGGCTCTGGTCCAATGAATCGAGACTACTCACATTTCTTGCCATCAGCAGTCTTATTGTCCGCATATACTCGGTGAGCTAAAGAGACACTTAACAAAAACAGGGTTACAGGGACGCATTGCTGCTCGCAAACCGTTACTGAGACCACAAAACCGTCAGAAACGGTTGCAATGGGCTAAAGAGCATCAAAATTGGAACATCGATACGTGGAAAAAGTGTTATGGACTGATAAGTCAAAATTTCAAATTTTTGCAGTAATCGGAGTGTTTACGTTCGACGCAGACGAGGTGAAAGAATGTGTGCTAGTTTGGGAAGCATTTTCCTTCGACGGTGTTGGAAATCTGCATCGAATCAACGGAATATTAACAAAAGAGCGGTACAAGGTCATTTTAGAAGAACATGCTATTCCTTCGGGGTTGCGATTGATTGGAGAAGGGTTTCATTTTCAGCAAGATAATGACCCAAAGCACTCTGCTAGACTTTGTAGGAACTATTTGCAGCAAAAAGAAGCAGATGGAATACTTGTTAACATGATCTGGCCTCCACAATCGCCAGACCTCAATCCTATTGAGCTGCTCTGGGATGAGGTGGATAGAAGGGTGAGGGAACATTGTCCACGGTCACAACAACAGCTTTGGGAACATCTCCAAGAGGCATGGTACGCAATTCCAGTAGAGACACTTCAACGACTTGTATTAAGAATGCCCAAAATATGTAAAGCAGTTATTAAGTGTGGCGGTGGATATTTTTCTGAGAATAAATTAAAATAATTTTATTTTTTTATTAAATATTATGGCTTAGAATTTGTAAATATTACTTTATTTTTTACGAATTCAAGTTTGTTTTGTTAGAGTTATGTAATTTTTTTAATATCTGCATTGACTAATTTATTATGTTGCGTTGTATCATTTTTCTTCTACTGATCCCTCATTTATGGACGGTAGTGTACATATTCCAATGAATATGATACGTGGATTTTAAGATAAAATCCAAATCACTTGCCTATTTAATTCTACAGTACACATGTGTTGGTGGTTTCGACCCAAGTCCAAGTTTCTAATTACTCTCAACTGCTTACTCTACTACTCTGCTTTTTGTTGTCAAAAACATTAGTTTAGGTGTAATATTTATGAAATATTGTGGCAACTGTTGTAATTAAATTTATTATTAAATTAAATAGACACTATATATTTTTACTTTCAAACTGATGTAGTTTCAATTTTGGCAATCCAAACGATACAAGAGACCAAGAGAAATTTTTTCTGCTTTTTGATGAACTTGAAACAGATGAAAATTGAGCAGAGCATATGAAGGTGAGTAACAACATTGAAGAAAGTAAACATGAAACTGATAGTAATCACTAGTATAGTAATTAAAATGTTGTTTTTGACAAATAAAAGAAAACAAATTTCAAAAGATTTTAATTTTAATAAATGGCAACTGTTGTAATTAAATTTACTGAAATTAAATTAAATCAAGACACAAGTGATACAAATATTTCAGAGGGAATTTGTTCTTTCTGGTTTAAACTGATGTTAGAAAGTTTCTGGTTTATTTTTCGTTCAAGTTTCAGATTTGGCGATACCAGAAAAACAAGGAAAACATCGGATCAACTAAACTAAATAAGAAATTTCTGATTTTTTGATGAACTTGAAACAGATGAAAATTGAGCAGAGCATATGAAGAAATATTTGAGTTATAACCTAATTAATACCGCAGACAGACAAAAATGTATTGTTGATAATGACAAGAAAAAGTCAAAGATAATATTGTTCTATGACAGCACAAAAAGTAGAATTGACACAATGGACTAAATCATGATAGCCATTTTCAGTACCCCAAAACGAGGTGACTTTGTGACACCCAAGCGACTTTGTGACAGCACCAGACTCCTTAGAAAAAGTCATTCTTACATCTCTGTTTATTATGGGATTTATTTTTGCACTCTTTTTCTTTTCTACAATTCATTACCGTAAAACACCTCGTTTTACAACAAAGTCACCTTGACTTTGTGACACCCAGGCGACTTTGTTACAGCACCACACTTCAATGAAAAAGTCATTCTTAATGCAACCTTTCGCACGCGCAACGGTATAAGGTTGAAGCAGGACGTATTAGTGAGTTTGCTCCTTATCCGTAATTATGGCAAATGAAAAAGTTCATAAAAGTTGGGATACTGTGACAAACTCTAAAAGAATGATTACTGTGCAAATATTCTAAGCAAAAGATTCCATAATATTATTACATTTCAAAAATGCTGTACGATGCGAAAAAGGTAACTATTTGGTATTGCTTGTTTCAATAAGTTTTCATTGTAAACTTTATTTGAACAATCATTACTCTTGAAATGTGAAAATACAAAGAAAGACAAAAAGAATGGCAACATTATGAAATTTAGAATTACTTATCTTACTGACGAAAAAGCGTCAAGATATTCCCTTTATGTGCAAGTGATACAAATATTTCAGAGGGAACGTTTGTTCTTTCTGGTTTACAGTACATAATAGTAAAATTGTTAGGCCAAGAAAAGAAAGCTTTGAGACATCGCTGGTCTGGAAATAGATCTGCATCCAGCAGTTACGTTGCAAGTTTCAGATTTGGCGATACCAGAAAAACAAGGAAACATCGGATCAACTAAACTAAATAAGGAATATACTCGAAAAGATTGTCAAGAATTGTAAATTTGATTATGTGCAAAATGTTATAAATAAAAATCTATAACTTTTATTTTTTTATTATATAAAACATATTATACATATAATACAAAAAACATTATTTAGATATTGGCTATATTTTTTTTTCATAGTATTCTAATATACCGTTAGCCAATGAAATATTTACAAGGTTATAACCAAAAAGGCAAACTGTTGTACAATTTTTACCGCAGACAGATTAAAAATGTATTGTTGATAATGACGGATATCCTTCGTCACCATAAATACAATAAAAAGTCAACTGATCTAATATGTTCTATCTTTTAAAATAAAAGCATCGTGTCTTCGGCCCGGATATGGCACAAATATGGAATTAACATTAGGCAATGTAAGACATTGAAATTAAATACAATGTTGACGTTTGTGTCCACAAACAAAACAAACAGGTAGCCATTTTCAGTAAACCCCAAAACGAGAGTGACTTTGTGACACCCAAATTCGACCATTTATTTTCAGACAAGTGAAAGCACCTTATATATAATATCAATAATTATTTTAGAAAAAGTCATTCTTACATCTCTAGCAATAAACATAATCCTCCAATTCCTAAGACGTAAGTTAAAAAGGTAGAATTTCGACATGTCGTTTAAAATTATAAAACATACCATCTATAACATGTAAATCACTTGTTTGAAACTTGTGAGGTAACTGTAAAATTCGATGATTCAATAATATCATAATTTTCAAAACGAAATATATATTTGCAATTCGCTGACGGAATCTCGTGTAAATTAAGGTTGAAGCTAAAGGACGTAAAATGTCTCGCGGTAGTTCTGCCAGCTATTTTTGTTTGACATAATCTGTTGACATAAGACCAGTAATACTGTCAAATATAACGTTTTATTTATTTCCGTTTTCCGCGAAGGTAGATAAGCAATTTTTACTTTATCATAAAGTTGCAATACTGTCTTGTGTAACTTGAACCGTTTGTTTTATTTATTTTTGCATATGATAGTGTTATAGTGTGATCTATTAAGAAGCAGTAAGTCTCATCACCTCTCTGTTCTTCTTAAAAATAAAGTACTTATGCTCTAAGAAAGGAAATGTCAACAAATATCGAGGTGAGATTGTTTTTTGTTACTAATAGGGTGAGATTTTATGTGCTTCATAATTTCGATTTTGCTTAGGTATGGAATACATTGCAATACTTTGTATTTAAAACTTAATTTACGTTGTTTTCTTACATTTTCTATAAATAAATTGTGCCAAAACGATAATTTTTATTATTTGGGTTGACTTTGTGACATATTGATGATTCAGTTAGTAGGTTATTTAATCTTGATCGTAGGAGATTATTTTGTGAAAAATTTGGAGCCTGGCATATATTTACGTGGTTATAATGTTCCAAAATCTCTTCACAGAAAGGTGACATTGTGTTCTAGTGAAAACCCAATGCTGTCACAAAGTCACCCCGAGCGATGGGGTAAATGTGTGACAAGTATACATCAAAATTCTGGCTAAACTACTATTGCTTTTTGTTTCACATAGTCATTGTTTAGTAGCTGAATGATGTGACTACTTCATATTATTTACTCGAGCTTCCAGCTACAAAACTAGAACTGAGAAGATAATTAAAAGTGTCAAATCTGTCACAAAGTCACCTCGTTTTACGGTATTAAATCTGTCTGATACTATTTCTCAAATTATACTGAAAATATTTCGTCAAGTGGTGCTAGAATATCATTTTAAGACAAGCAACACAATGATACAAAGTCATAAATATGAACATAATCACGAATATGCATTCAACAAAAATTTTTTACATAGGAAGTAAGATTTTTCGTGATATTGAGATAAAGGATTGCAGACTTTTAAAACTTGCACACTTGCATGTGTATGATTGCTGATTATCTCTAGCGATGGCATCACCATATCGATGACTAAAGATGGGAAATTTGGTACACATGCTAGCAGCGTACGCATGTAATTTTACGTTTAATTTAAACTATAAGTTTATAAACCGTAGAATATTTATACACGACAAGACTGCATACTAATTTGCACTTCAAGGTTGCTATCATACGTACGGCTAGCCGGACGATCGCAAACCCGATAACGCTCAAAATATCTCGCGCGATGTATGTGGTACAAATGTGCCATCTTTATTGATGATGCCAGAAGAATTCATCTTCTTACTTTGTGAATGGAATTTACTACTAATTCAATTCGGAAGATTAGAGTTTAACTGGATTTGTTAATAAAATACAAATGCATTAAATAAGTAAACATATCACAGATTTGGTTTTGGTTTCAATAGGTTTAAGTCTGTTAAGAAATATTGTCAAAACTAAGTACAATACAAGCTTTGGGCTAGCACGGTACTAACAGTGGGAAAATTAAACATATCACTCTTATAAAGAATCTTTTTAATAAAAAAGAAAATCTATTTTTTGTTTGGATTCCGCTACGGTATAAATATATTGTTAACTTCATTTATAACTAAATAGGAGGCAGTTTTAGTGCTTTAAATTAAAGATTAGTGGACGATGACCTTTCACATATATGCATGAGAAAAAACATAAAATTTATTTAGCAAATATTTAGTAGTATTTTGTTATTAATAAAATTGCTGAAAGAGTATATTGTGTGAACTCATATGTTCAAATTAGTTATTTAAACAGTTTCAACTAGACAGTAATAAGTTTTAAAGCGAGTGATTATAGTTTGACATGTTTACCTATTCATTATATTTGTCATAACTGTAAATAGTTTTACATAACAAAGCAACACGTCTCTAAACTTAAAGTCTTAAATTATTCCAATATATCGACATTACCATTTGTAAATTTTCTATTTTATGCCACCTACTCTAACTAAAATTAGTTCGTGTGACTGCAGTACCGTTTTAGTTAGTGAATTCGATTCCATTCTCGGATTTACTTAATTACTTTCAACGAAACGATTTACATAACTTTCAGGAAAAAGGTTATTTTGCTTCTACTAGCATTATTTTTATCATCAATTATTATAACAGTGCATATATAACCCTATTGGCAAATATACTATCATCCAGATAATGATTTTAACTTAATGCATATAATAGTGTGTATAAACTTACCTCTTAATAAGACTTTCTTCATACTTCTTCTCGACGATGTACAATTCCATTTCCTAAATCTGAACTGATATTGACATTCGCGTTGTCCTAGCTGCACCCCGTGCGAAATTTGTTGGAGTAATTTGGTTTCGTTTTTACATATTTCGGCCATTTTCCCGCGGAGTTTACGCGTTTTCTTACAAATTTGATTAGGATCAAGAGCCACGTTACTACCTGCAGCCCTGCAAATAAAGAAAAAGGTAACGATATAATAATGAAACGTTACTACGGAAACTAATATCTAACTACTTCAACTTACTAAGTCATTGACACTGGGCAAATATCAAAACTCTCTCTCCAGTTTAAGTAAAATAATAAATCAAATTTTTTAATTCCGTTTAAATATTTGCTCTGCTGGTAAGCGCGTATTCATATTGTTTAATATACATACATACAGCTCCAGAGTTTAAATTCAAATTCAAGTAACACGCATCAAGCATACCTAATTCTTGGCTGTCGTTCTCCTTGCATATTAATATTTACACAGAGCACATGTTATTGTTTACTCATTAAATAAAACGGTTATGTATTGAGCAATAGCGTGCGTGTAACAGGTAACAATGTGGACTTTTATACCTATGAAATTCTTGAATTAGTCAATGTTTACTGGTCATATTCACGCTATTATCGAAATATTTCTCGAAAATATTAACGGTGTATTTGAGATATTTATACTAATTCAATTTCGTCGATTTAAAATATTGCTTTGTTGATGGTTATTGTTGCATGACCTTCATGTAATGGAGAATAGAACTAATACCAATACTACCTAAATTAACATATCTTACATACAACAAAGAGTATGTGTGTCTAATAAAAGAAGTATATTGAACAAATAGAAGCTTATACATATATTACCTTAAAAATCACAAGCTAATAAATATAATTGCATTCAGAAACGTTCAAAAATTTACTTGTGCAGTATTTGTATACAACCTTCACAATTTATTTTTTTTTGTAGTTTCTTGGAGCGGCCTTGGCCACTAATATTATGTAGCAGTTTATATGAAACATAACACCAGTTTTAACAATTTTGTTGTTGTTGATTTTTCTAATATTTAGTGATTTATTTAATAAAATTTTTGTTTGCTCCATTAGCGATTTGTATAGGTTGTCCAAGAGAATGCACAATTTAATTCCTGAATAAACACATAAGTTACTTGAAAATTTGAAACATTTTTTATTTGCAACTTATCAGTATACATGGCACTTACAGGTGGAAAACAATATCGGACAAATGTCCGC
Source organism: Holotrichia oblita (assembly GCA_023690525.1). NCBI lineage: Eukaryota > Metazoa > Arthropoda > Insecta > Coleoptera > Scarabaeidae > Holotrichia > Holotrichia oblita. Next base: position 118,529,805 of record CM043017.1, read on the forward strand.
CCAAACTTCGTTGACAAACTCACTCCTTTTACAAAATTATTTATGACATTTACGCATATTTCTGGATCGATTTCCATAATAACGCGCTCAATTTTATTCTTTAAATCACGGATTGTCTTCGGATTATTCATGTAAACACGTGGTTTTTGGTATACCCAAAGAAAAAATCACACGGTATCATGTCGCATGATCTTGGCGGCCAATTTTAATCTGCCTGGCGTGAAATGACATACTCCGGAAATCTCTTCTGCAATAACGCATGAGTCTCGCGAGCAGTATGGCAGGTGGCGCCATCTTGTTGGAACCATTTATTTTGGTTGTCTATGCCGTCCAATTCGGGTCAAAGAAACTCACTAACTTCCGATAATGTTTGCCATTCACCGTAACTGCATTACCTGCAGCATTATGAAAAAAGTAGCGCCTAAACACCACCTACATAAAAGCCATACCATGCAGTTGCTCGTTGTGAATGCATCGGCTGTTGAACTGTTATGCGAGGATTCTTGTCGCCACATACCCGACAGTTTTGCCTGTTGATAATGTCGTCCAGGTGAAAATGCGCCCCATCGGTAAATGGGAAATCCTCATCCAGATTTAGATTTTCCAACCCCCAGTCAGCGAAGACACGTCTTTGTAAATGATCGTCTGGCAATAGCTGTAGCGTTAGTTGGACCCTTTATGGGTGAAGATGAAGGTCCGCTATCAGAATTCGTTGCATGGTGCTCTTCGAAATATTCAATTGCTGTTATCGACGGCGAATCGAAGTTCGGGCATTTCGGGCAACACTATCCCTTACTGCAGCAATATTTTCAGCAGATCGACCATTACTATTTCTTCTCGGTGTCTTTACCACCAGCACCAACTGAACCACTTTATTAAAATTTTTGAATTACTCGACGAATTGTTGATGAATCTGGTAGGTTTCGTCGACCGTATATTGCACGCAATCTTCGAAGAGTTTCTAAGGAGCTTTCACCGTTCCTGAAGTAAGTTGTGACAATGACAACGCGTTGTTCGACAGTAAGACGATTCATTTTCACTAACCGCAATATGTCTAGTTAACAGCTAAGCAAAAGCACGAATTGCCAACCGAGCGGTACGAAAATAGCGCGTTTTTTAAATTATGCGTTTATGCGGGACACATTTACCTTTTCTAGTATTCGCTCCTTTTATTTAGCATCGGTTATTTTCTCGAATTCATATTGCTTTAATTTTTGATTCCAATGAAAATGCTATTAAAAAAGAAAGCGATTGAAAAATGAATTATTTAGATGTACTAATTGTGTCTACCTATCCAAATAATATTTGTTCTCTGCTCTTACGTTGATTCACAAAGCTAGATCATCAACATATACAACTATCTAAGTATTTTTCATGTTATTGTAACATTATTCTCTTTTCCTCATAAAAAATAGAGAAGCATTTTATTTGGGTTTCTTGAAAAATCATTCTGCATACAGTATGATCTAAATTTTGTTTTATTTCGATATTCTAAATATGGCATAATAAACACATTTTAATTTAGCTTTAATATCATTCAAGGTGGCTCGATCTTTTTATTTGATTTCATAATGCCATTACGTATCGTGAATATACAAATATTATTTTTATTTATGTTTAATGTATTGGAAGCGTTAAACGTGCAGATATTGAATACCGATGTCAGTTTCTCAACAGAAAAGTATATTGTCGAAACGTCTTCATCGGTACAGATGAAAGATTTCTGTTAATGGCTGGTTATCATCTGAACGCGAAGCTGATCTCAATATGTGACAAGAGCTAGAAGAAGATTTTCTTGATATGTCAAAAAATAATGTTTGTCGTATATTCTTTTCATCTGCAGCGTGTTCAAAGTTTTCAAACCGGTGATGCTGCTTTAAGATCATTATTCTGCCATTAGACACATCGTAGACTGATTTTAATATACATTTAGCGTTAATATAAAAAACGAGATCATTAAGAATCAATCATCTGGTCTATTTATATTAGATGTATGGCTGACCACGAAAGCTTGCAGCTTATTTGGATTTTTCACAAAATCGCTTACGAGACCTCCTTGACGACACCGCCTAAAGGTTTTTATGAATTCTTGGTGCATTTTTGTGAATGAATGTGTAAAGGATTTGGATCTAAATCCTTGAGATACGGCAACAAAATGTTTTCCAATGTACTCTTATATTGGTGTTGATTCATGCTACCCTGAGAAAAATACTGTAGCTGCATTGTTTGTTGAGATACTTCTTCTTTCATTTCAATTATTGTACGTTGAGAATACGTTCCTGTGTCCAGAAATGCCAAACTGCGCAGTTATTTCTCATTTGATATGTCCTTTCTCGTGCCCATAATGGAAAAACTAAGGCGCTCACAAACAACAACAACATAAACACGTACAAAACGTGGCTACATAAACAGATAAATATATTTTATACAATAGTAATCGACCCAAACAACATTCTAACAATTACTGTACCTAACATTGTTTCTACCCATTTGCCGCATAATAGTAGTACGAGATCTACGAACAATTATTGTTATATCAACGGTACCGCCACGTTAAACACTACGAGTTATTCTTATTACTGAAGTGGAAATTATTAATATCATTAAAAATCTGAACAACACTAATGCAACGAGTCATGATGACATTACAATAACTATCATAAAGAAAATTGCGGAGTACATTAGCTTTCCGATGGCAAATATTATAAATAGTTTTTTGGAACTTGGCCAATTTCCACGTATATTCAAAATGGCAAAAATCGTGCCAATTCATAAAAAATCCAAAAAATCATTTATAAACAACTATCGACCAATATCAATCATCCCTGCATTGCCCAAGATTTTGGAACAACATATAAAAGTCCAGTTACAGTCCTTTTTAAGTTCCAATGTCCTACTCTCCCCAAATCAACACACACATCAATTAACCTAAATTGCAAAAAATATGTGGCTTGTATCGCGTTGGACCTGTCAAACGCCTTCTATACGGTTGACCATAGTACCTTGAAAGATAAACTTAACTCCATTGGCGGTAGGGGGACAACGTTAAATATGTTTTGCTCCTACTTAAGTCAGCGTATACAGTATATCGAAATTCGGCACACGCAGTGTTCGGGTATCGTCCAGCGTTACTGCTCAACCCTTGCTAATACTTCCATGGGCGTCCCTCAAGGGTCTATTTTGGGGCCACTGTTGTTTTTGGTCTTCATCGATGATCTGCCACAATATGTCACAAGTAAAGTAATTTTTTATGCAGATGATACTACTGTCATCGTCACGGGATCAACGCGGGACAAACTGTTACAGAATTGTCGTGTTGCTCTGCGTGAGGTGCACGATTGGTTCTCAAGAAATAAGTTAATCATTAATCACGAAAAATCAAAGTTATTAATCTTTGAAAAAAGAGATAAGGTTAATTTAGTAACACAAAATATTAACCTTCACACGGTAAATAACATTAAACTTTTGGGGCTGACGGTTGATTCGTTTCTGGACTGGAAGCCACATGTAAACAATATAATCTCGAAGTTCAATACCGTGATCTATGTATTACTTAATCTAAAAAGGGTTTGCGACGATGCAAAGATTCTTAAAATGATATATTTTGCTTATTTTGGGTCACACCTGAACTGTGGTCTACTGTTTTGGGGCGCAAATGTTAACACCAAGCAAATTTTATTATTACGAAAAAGAGCGATTCGAATAATAAATAAACTACCCACAAGAGAGTCATGTCGTCAGTACTTCAAATCAATGCGTATACCTACCATCTATAACTTATACATACGGGTGGTGTCGGTGTATGTTCATGACAATAGAAGTGACTTCTTTTTGAACTCCGAGGTTTATAGATAAGATACTAGGGATCGACTGTACATCCGCGTCGATCTAGCAAAATCGAGCAAGTTTTATAGGTCTCATATGACGGTTGGGGTAAGAATATATAATTCCTTACCAGATGAATTGAAAGTAATGCCCAACAAGTGCTTTAAAGCTCATCTAAAGGCCTTTTTGAGTCAATATTGTTTTTACTCATTGGATGAGTTCTTCACACGCTGAAGTAGCAGTACCTAATTGGTTTTTGACCTAATCAATTGCTGTGGATTCGGACCCTTAGAAAATGCACTACGCGATCTAAACATACAGGTGTATAGATTTAGGTTTTGGATTTTAGGTGCAAGTGTATAACTGCTTCAATATCTACTGAGTGCACTGTGTTGTATTATTGTATATTATATTATATATTAAAGTATCGTATTTTTGTCGTTTTTTTAACTAGATGTTTTGTGCGCACTATATCTATTACCTATTGTATATATAGACACATCAAAAAAATCATAATTAAAGTAGGCTATGTGGATGGATTGTTACTTTAGCCACTTTCACATAATGACATTTATTCCTTGACATTTAATTTGAGGTTATAAACTTTGGTTACAATAAAATGTCAAATAATAAATGTAATTTTGTGGTAGTGGTTAAAGCAACGATCAAAACCATTTACATAGCCTACACCAATTATGTTTTTTTTTCGATGGCACGTTACTATCTTGCTAAATACCACAGGTAAATAAAGCATAAATAAATAAATAAAAAATAAACACTGACCAAAGAGACTGATAATAGCAGGTAAAAGGTGATAAACCCACACCCTCTCCATTTTTAGAAATAAATATTTAGGAACCGTATTTAAATAGGTATTATAAATCACATTCATAATCACATTTCTAAACGATGCTGTTCGAAACACACAAAAACTTAAATTTATAAGGTGGCCCTAATAAATTTGCTAGGGACTGCATTAATGAATCCCGGGAAAGGAAAAATTGTCGAAATAGTTTGGAGGATGCGATTGATAGGTAGGTATTCAAAAAATAAGGCTCATTTCATTCACAAATACATACAGTAATAAAACGAGGCTTATTCATTGGATACCGACCTAGAGATTACAGACGGCATCTGCTAAATTGTTTCTTCTGATTTTTCCTTTTTCCTAATTTGTCGTCGAGAAACTACCTTCAAATTAAGACAGTGCACAAATTGTAGAACTTTCATACTTCTGTAACAATTTGTTTTTTTTTTCATTTTTGTTTAAGATATTTATTCACTGTCGTTTATCCCAGTTTCTTTGCTGTTTATCAATCAATTGTGTTAGTCTTGTTTCTACATCAAAATGGTCTCTAATACATTTTCAGCTGTTTTAGAACCTGCATTTTCTGTTCTCCCTATTCCATTCTATCTTGATTAAACTTGATTATCAATTTATTCTGTCATAGAAGTGCACCAAATTCATATTTCTATTTTCTGCTCTATTTATTCTATTTTTGTTGCAGCTAGACTTGTTTTCTGCCTTTACTCATTTAGCTACATTCTCTTCTTTTTGACGGCATTATATCTTTGTGTCTTCCTATTTGTATCTTTTTCTCAAATTTATTTTTTTTCTGTATTTAGATTCATCTCGTTCTACTATGATACATTTCATCGACATTGCCACACCTGTAGTTCTGCGATTTGGTTTATTTTTGTCCTTTTATTACTCCCACTTCTACACATTTTTCCTTTTTTCATGTGTTCTAATTTGTGCCCCATGTACGATCTCACATCTACGACTGTTGCTTCTCTGTTTTTATTTGAGAATCTGATAAATTTAGTTCCCGTAAACTTGACCTAGCCATTTACATAAATAATTCATATTTGGTATGTTGAAGTCTTCCGGGTGTTGTAGTGTAGATAAGGTTGCACTTGACGTTACGCTGATGATGCTGTCGGCTTCTTCAGAAGGTTTCTAAAGACGACAACACCTGGAAGACTTCAACACAGTAAACGACAGTCATGAAAATCTACGCTCACATTTGGTATTGAATATAATCAATGCAACATTAGCATCTTTTTTCGGTGTCTTCTGTAGTTTTCATTTGAGCATATACATTTTTAATTACTACATCGATGCATGTTTCTTTTAGATTCAGGTAGATTAGTTATTATTTTTCATTTGCTCCATGGTAAATAAGGCTATCCGATTTCGTGGTTGTTACTTTACCTTTGGATATACAGATATATTCACAGATAAAAATAGCATAGTGTCCTTGTCACCATCTGTCTAGCTGCCGTTTCAATGTAAAACATTTTCCTCCTTTATTTATAAACGATTGTGTTACACTATTAATTGAATTCGTTCTTGATATTAAGTATTCAACTCTGCTTATTTGAAGTACTAATATAAAAGTGTCTACTCTGATGAGAGTGTGTATATTACATAAAAATAATCTGTTCAGTACGAGCGCCAAAAATTTTACATATTTCTAATAATCCAAAGATCGTACGTAAGTGTGTTAATTTCATCTTAAAAGATATAATTTCATCGACACATAATGTTATTTTCACAATAAAGTTAACTCCATTGAGGAGCATCTTAAGCAGATGGTTGCGAGATCTGCACACTGCTTTTTATTTACTTGCCCAAATTCCTTCCATTTCCTTATAGTACTGCCTAAAATGTATTTGATACTTTATCAACCTCATAAGTATCCTTGCAATTCTGTCTGTTTTATCACCGAATTTTAGCTGATTCTCTAAAAGTAATTTAGTATTCGAATACATTATAAGAAGTGGAAGAAATATATCATGGAAAACATTCTATATTATTATTCCAAGAAGATAAACCAAAGAGTCGTAATAGGAAATTTTAGATTGTCTAACTGTAACAACAAAGACGAACTGTTTATTGTATTCGTAGAATTTTGTAGTACGGAAGAGTTTATTAGTTTATGCTATTAATATTTCAGATGTTATATACACTGGAAATACCACAGATTTAGAGACAGACGTTTCAAGTAAAATAAATCACCGATGGAGATTATTTAGATTGACTTTATGGAGTTATAAAATTGTTTTATTGATAAGTATCTAAATAATGTACTTACATGAATGTCTGTGTCCAATATTGTTACTTAAATAAAAATTACGCCACCAAAAACCATGTGCATTGCAAAAAGTAATATGTATGTAAGTTAATAGTATGGTAAGCATGGCTACAAAACTAGTTGTAATGTCTGTACGCAGAGCACATTACCTCTAGGTGCGATAAAAAATAAAGTAGTATCTAAATATAGAGCTGTATTTAGGTAAATTGCTGTCCAGTTGTCAGTCTACTGTCTACCACTGTCACACACGGAAAACTAAACAGAAAGCAAATGATAAGAGAAAATACATACAGCATACACAATGTATAGCGCTAACGTATGTAAGTAAAGTACAACATGCTTTCGCCTGTGTGTAAATGACTTCGTGGACGTACCCCAGAGTAGGTAAGGCGTACGTCGAGAACGTGTTGATGAACGGTGCTAATGTATGATATATAGAACAGGCACACGTTCAAGTGAAGTTTGAAATATAACGGTGTCGAGTGGTAGACCAAAGACAGAACATTTCTCTCAGCGTATTTTAAACGTCGCGTCGGGCTGTATATTATGTCGTACGGTCGCACTGCATACTTAATATGGATTTAATTCACACGGGAATCATTACCATATTAACAGTATAGGACTTGCACACATGTACATACTTGTTAATTTGTGATAGATATCAAGAAATCTACGTGTGTGTTGAAAGATTATTAGATTATAAATTGCTTCCTTCTCATCATACTATGATATTTACTATACTAAGTTGCCCCTAAGAAAATCCCAATTAATGGTATATACTGACTCTTGTTATAATCTGTGATAAAGAACTTCATAATAGTGTGAAGTGTGTGTACAGTTTTACGATTAAGAGCGAATGCAAATGGCAATTGATATTAATTTACTGATCTATGTACATATATCATCAACTAGTAAACGTTAATGCACAAATGCTGAATTTCTGTAATATAGATCACACCTAGAAGTTCCAGTAGGCTTAATATACAACATGGACTAGCTATATTTATTGTAATATCTTTTTTGTATATTTTATAATTCCATATTATTTCTTCTCAACCGGATTCAACTGTTACAAACATTGAATAATAATAACAGTCGTTTGGAAGGTATTGGAATGCACAGATCTGTTTGCGACCAGGCGGTATGGACGACTCTCACCAAAAATAAAGCGATTATTTTTGGAAATTTGTATAGTACACTTGATGTATCCTTCACTAACATGAAAGATCTATTTGCGCCGTTCAACTGAATAATGGATAATAAAACACAAGATACTTCAAAAAGGTCAAACACGACGAAAAGATTTTGGAAAAAAATAAAGAAAATAATACCCACTAATTCGCACACCATAAGTAAAGGTAAGTTGCTAGTTTAAGAATGTAATCTAATTTTAGTTTTTATGTCGGCCTAGTATTCAAAATTGTTTATATTATAATTTGGTGAAGAATATTTTTCTAATGTACTACACGTCGCAATGATTTTTTGTCTGTACAGAAAAGGAAGACATCTCTCATGGAAATAGAATAAGAAATTCGTGAACACATTCAAATGTAGCTCGCTAAAATGTATTCTCATAACGATAACATTTTCCAGTCTAAACTTGACGAGGAGCTGAGTGGTGATCTATGACCATTTATAGCGACATCCTCGTCGCTATACAGAGCTATTATTATAATATTCTATTTCTCAGTGTTATACCTACCGAATTTAGAGTGTTACCAAAACTTCTGAAACCCGAAAATTACCAAATTCAACCTACAATACTTTTGTTACAATAGTCCCACCAGTAATTTTTTTTGTATCAGTTGTTAGTTGCAGTGACTCCATAAGTTGTATCGTTTGTATGGCTATCAAGTGCAACTCTCGCGGTGTAGTTTTTATGTGTTTAGATTGTGTTCAATGAACTTAGTGACAGCATCATATCGCATTTTATAATGCCGCACTGTTAATCACTTTGCTCAGAATAGCAAATGGTAAGTCAATCCTGATTTAAATTCTCCGAGAAAAATGTCACTGTCTCTCCGGAGAATTGAAACCCGGTTCCTATCGTTCCGCCACAATGATGGTCAGGCGCATAACCAGTGCGACTATCGACCCGTTATTATTATTATTTTTTATGTGTGGTGGGTGCTTAGTTGCAGTGACTCCGTAAATTGTATCTAGCATGCATTGCTATCATGGCTATCATGCAACTCTCACGGTGTAGTTTTGTGTGTGTAAGTTGTGTTTAATAATAATAATAATGTCAACTTTATGACTTGAGATATTTGTTTTCAATATATTATTCTCCAGTAATACTTCAACAACCTCTAATGATGTTTAGTCGTTGCAGTGCCACCTGTAGATCAATCAGTGATCTACAGATGTAGATCAATCGATGATAGTTATATTCTATCAGAACGATACTAGAAATGCAAAATGTTTTTATGAATTTCAAACCTAGCTATTCTATTGAATTTATGATCACAATGTACGAATTAATGTTTAGATATTGTCAAAATACATACTCGTGTTTAGGGAAAACTAGCCCAAATTTTCTCCTTTGTAGCATTATTTGTCATATATCCATTTTTATTTCTCTCTTAAACTAAAATGTAAATGACTAAGATAGATACATATTCTTTCGGCTTAAAGCCAAAATATGTTCACTGTATAAATTAAAATAAAATCATACAAGGAAGAAGAATAGGTATTTATTTTTGTCATCACATCTTATAAAAAATGGTTTACAACTCGACCTAAAATCTAAATATCAATGTTTGCATTTGTGTTATGTTTTTCGCGGTATTGGTATTCTATTATATAAAAGTATTAACCCTACTATATAGCAGATAAAAAGTGATTCCATTTTCAATGGATAAGGAAGAAGATTTGTAAAATTGCGCTATACAAATACTGATTTCATTTTTAATTTGTAGTGTGGCATAGAATACGACATATTTTTGTATAAAACAGGAAACGTTACCTTATTTATTAAGGCTGCGTGGCCAATGTGGCGCGAAATTCTCTCCATATACGGCAATGGTAAATTTTTTTGAAATTTCAATGCAAGATTTCTTAAAAGTTACAAAACTTATTGATGAAAGAAAAGTACTGCAGCAACTATGATTATGGTGCCGAGGTAATGATATATTTGAAATTTTAGAGTTGTAAGAGAAACTTAAATAAAAAAAAATTAAATTCAGCTGCGATGTAGATCTTAACTTTTAGATTTTTTTGGCAGATAAAATTTAGGAACTACAATGCTTTATCTTACAGATAACTTCTATTTGACACTCAATAAACGTTTCATTGTTATTACCTTACGAATAAAATTTGTTCTGCAAATTAATTTATTTATCCTCACATTGATAAACCCACCCTTAGTACTGTAACTTCTAAGAAATCTTGCATAGAACAAATTTAACATTGTCGTATATGGAGAGAATTTCGCGCCACTCCACATTGACCATGCAGCCTTAACTCAAAAATGATGGGTAAACAAATTTTCTATTTAGATAAGTTATTTCTAGGTACACATCTGTGATTTGATTTGCCAAATTCTTCACAATCAAGGAGGAGGAGACAGCTTTACAATATACCGTTATGTTATTTTGGTGATGTTAATCAAAATTAGTTAGAGTAATTTGTTAAGCACTGGAAATTTGGAATAGATTGAATTGTCAAAATTGCACGTATACACATGCAACGCTATGGATATTTAGAAAAACTTTTAAGAAAAAAGGAAGTCAAGAAAAAAAAAAACAAGTTTTGAAAGAAGATTGAAAAATAGAAAAGACAGGTGAAAAAGAAAAGTGTTTTAGAAAAACATTAAAAAGACAGAAAGACAAAAGTTTTGAAAGAAGAAAAGAGATTAAAAAGATAGAAAGACAAAAGGAGAAGAAAAGAACAGAGAAGAAAAAGTAAAAGGTTTTTCCTTAAGAGGATTTAAAACATTTAAAACATTGAAAGTGTAAAAGTGCTTAACAGCCCCTAGAAAGATAATTACGGGTTAAAAGTCAAGCAAACTCAAAATTCAAGTGTAACTAAGACAGGAAGAACAGAGCGACAGTTTTTTTTATTTACACAATAGCTTAAAGTAAGAGAGGGTGGGTTTAGGTTAAAAAATTGCAAAGTGTTCAATATATACATATATATTTTTTACTTGATTTGATTTTTGACATAACATTACATTGCAATTAAGACCAAGAAAACACTTCCTAATGAGGACAAATTATGTTACTGAACATACAATGCACTCTATATAATATATATTCTATCTACTATGGCCAGTAAATCAAAATAAGAAGATTTTCTACAAAATTGCTTCAGTGTACAGGTTGACTTTTTAACGTAAAACTTTCAAATATCTGAAAAAGTAAGCACTCCGCAAAAACACACCTATAATTAAAATTTAATAATTTTGCCAAGGAAATATGTTAGCTAAAATTGGGCCCCCTCTTCCTCTTCTTTTTTCCAGAGTCGAGGGATAACTTTGAATAGATTTGGTTTTTACAGCTAAAAATTATTATAAATAATCAAAATGATTTGTGAAACATATTTTCTTTTTAATTTAAAAATAAGTGACTAGTCAATAAACTACTAAGTATTAGCGTAACCCAGGAAAGGGCATTCTTTTCGAGCTACTTGGTTAACGCGATTTTCTTCCGATATGACATCGTGATTGTTTCAAAAATTCTATTTCTGATTATGAAAATATTTTTTAGATTTACTTGTGATTGTAAAAACACAAAATAAACGTGAGAAAGAAAGAAATAACTTCAGTAAAAACTTATTTACTCAGACGATTACAACGCAATCTATAATAAATTGAAAAAAATGTTTCAGATAAACCCTACGTATTTCTAGACGTAGAATCCATTAGCCGAAGAATACAATAAAGTAAGGGGTTTCCTATTTAAGATGTCGAAATTATCCCTGGCTATAGGAAGCGGAAGAAGGAGACTATTTATCATATATATGTATATAGGTAACCAACCAGATAGTGTTGCAGCTTTGACGGCATTGATTTTAATTAAATTGTAAACTTAAGAGTACACATAGTGACAACCCCAGCGGCTGCAATGGTATCTATCTACCCATATTTTTGTAAAGAGCCATTCATAATTTATCAGCAATTACGAGACTTTCAAGTTACACTTGAAACTTTTACGATTTCTAATTGATCTATTTCAAGTGATATTAAAATGTGACTACTATGTAGTAATTTTAAAATTCTTAAATGCACATTTTGAAAAGTATCTCGTTTCGTTTACTTAGAATTTCTTGCAACAATTTGAAATACAAAGTGCTAAAACGCTTTGAATAACTTATGATAAACTACAAGACCCGTATGTAATTATTATTATTATTATTCATACAAATTACTCGACGTTACGTATACCTATAAATTCTAATGCAAAAACTAATAAGGCTGCAACATTGTTAATAGATACAGTTATCATCTACCTACATATATTTCAAAAATAATAATAACAAACTAGAAGCAACAAACATGGATGGTGACAGGCGGTATGTGTATCTATATATAGAAATAAATATGTAAACATCTAGAAATATTATATCTTCATTTTAAAATCAGCTCTAGTAGGATATTTTCGCAATTTACTGATATTATATAACTTCAAGTGAATATCGTTTGATTAACCGCTCCTCTATTATGTATCTATCCTACGTTCACCTTTTTTGTATCAACAAAATAAAACACCAAAAACCGCATAATAAGAATTATACGCGCATTACTCCGGCTGATCGCGATTCGAAAGCCGGTCACCGGGCGTCATCGAACAGGTTTCCAGAAGTGCACAGCGGGCACTCCGGCATTACGGATTCGTGGTCACGGTCTCAGCTAGCGAGCGACCCGATTCGACCGACACGACCGTGAGACGGCGATCTGTATAGTACAACGCGCGTTGGTTTACGTCGTCGCCTCCTCTACCTATACGTATACCATATTATACCTATACAGCTCGTTGTTGAGTAGAGTAGGTATAGAGAGTATGTTTGTGTGTGGTGTGCGGTGGCGTGTTGATTTACCCGCATAGCCAATAAGTAAACAAGATGCCTTATCGATAGTGCGCGTCGAACGAGGTGCGAGAAATTGATATCCGATAAGTTTCTCCAATAGGACACACGGCGACCGGTACGGCCCACGGATTTTAGCCATTGGCCATTTGACCGACTCGTTAGTTCCGATGTGTTCGCCGCGAATACGAATGGACTTTTATAGGTATAAATGAATACGCACTGTATTTTTCAAATTTTATCATAAGAACAATTTCGGATTAATAAAGCGAAATATCTTTTTCATAACGATTCTGTTTTATTAGCTTTCCTTTACTATACTAACGATAAATTATCCGCTCTATCCGTTGCAATGACTTCCACGACTTATACCTATCATTGATTACTATATTTATATTATGACCTGTAAGTATTTATTAATCCCAGACATATTTCCACTTGTAGGTCAAATAAAACAGCAATTAATTAAACATTAATTTATTCTAGACATACATTATTACGTCTTCGTTTAAAACTAAACAAATTAAAACTGTCATGTACAATTTTAAAAGCGTATATTGATGATTACATATACTGTATACCATTTGGATCAAATTTTACACACATTTAACTCATACCATAATAGACCAAAACTACATTGGAACAGGAAGTGGAATAATCCATAATAACATTCACATAAGAACAAATTGGCATATTAAAGACAGTAGTAGTAGTAAACATTCAAACTATTTTTCAAGTACTTCCGTAAATTTAAAAGAAGGATAATTAATAGTTTAGTTGATCATGCTATTAAGTTAGCACCCTGATTTCAGGGAGTGTAAGCATAGTTAGATGAATATTAAAAAAAAAATAGTTATCCAAAGGAGTTTTCTGATAAATTAGTAAATAAAATATGTAGCAAAGATAGAAAATCAAACCATAACATATACATACATATCACACTATACCATACATAAACACCTTAAGTGAGACAACAAAACACGAATTTAAAAATCAAACATTCATATAAGATTCACACCGATATCTATTAAACCCATATCTATTTAAAAAAAGATAATCAAAGTAATATCATCTATAAATTAGACTGACAAGACTGTAACATATGATATATCGGTCAAACTAAACAATATCTATAGAACTGCTACACATAAATACTAAGATTTTGAACAAAGAATAATTACAAAAAAAAGATTAATTTACGAAATCATACATCAGAAAAGAAAAAAAAAACACACAGTTAACCTTTGAACCAATATTGATCATTTAGCGTCATTTATAATAATGTAGTTTTATTAATTTAAGCTATTGACTAGGTTTCTTGCCATGTCCAACCGTAGTCCATCAACAGAATTATTAGAGCTTGACAAAGAATGCGTTGATGATACGTATGGAAACGTAGCATTTGCAGAACATACAGTATAACGCTAGAAAAATTTTGAAAAAAAAATTATGGGATTTATTTTTGCACTCTTTTTCTTTTCTACAATTCATTACCGTAAAACACCTCGTTTTACAACAAAGTCACCTTGACTTACACACTTCAATGAAAAAGTCATTCTTACATCTCTGTTTATTATGTTATTGTAGCAACCTCTCGCACACGCATCGGTAAAGGGTTGAAGCAGTGTCACCTATTATGTCTCGCGATCGTTCTGCAGTTTTTTACAACACATATTTTGTAAGGTAGATAAGCAATTTTTACTTCATCAGAAACTTGCAGTACTTTGTCTTGTGTAACTTGAACCGTTTGTTTTATCTATTTTTGTATAGGCCAGTGTTATAGTATGATCTATTAAGAAGCAGTAAGTGCCAATACCTCTCTGTTCTTCTTAAAAATAAAGTACTTATGCTCTATGAAATGAAATGTCAACAAATATCGAGGTGAGATTGTGACACTTCTTGGTACTAATAGAGGTGAGACATATTTTAGAAATGCCACGGAAGTATAAGGGCCTACCGGGGAGTCGCCCCTACAAAAAGTATACATCTGAATCGTTAGAAGAAGCTTTAAATAAAAGTAGAAAAAAAAGTAACCCTCCGAGAAGCGTAAAAAAGGAAGATGCTTAGAAGTAATAAAAATCTGTTCTATGTGCTTCCATAATTTCGATTTTGCTTAGGTATGGTATACATCGCAATACTTTGTATTTAAAACTTAATTTACGTTGTTTTCTTACATTTTATAAAAATAAATTGTGCCAAAACGATAATTTTTATTATTTACATAGTTTGACTTTGTGACATATTGATGATTCGGTTAGGAGGTGATTTTGTGACAAATTTGGAGTCTGGCATACATTTACGTGGTTATAATGTTCCAAAATCTCCTCACAGAAAGATGGCATTGTGTTCTAGTGAAAGCCCAATGTTGTCACAATTTCACCCCGAGCGATGGGGTGAATGTGTGACAAGTATACATCAAAATTCTGGCTAAATCACTATTGCTTTTTGTTTCACATCGTCATTGTTTAGTAGCTAAATGATGTGACTACTTCATATTATTTATTCGACCTTCCAGCTATAAAACTAGAACTGAAAAAATTATTAAAAGTGTCAAATCTGTCACAAAGTCACCTCGTTTTACGGTACTGTATTTCCGCATTTTATGTATTGCTACATACGATAGTTGAAGACAACAAACATAAAGATCGTTATTTTCAGCCAAAGTTGTTTCAGTAATATGTTACGGAGATACAAGGTGCTGAAACTAAAAATTATAAAAACACAACGCAAGCCTTCATGTTAATATCTAGGCTACGTGGTAGTCAAGGAAATGCACTAGAGCAACTAATCCATCGATATTGTAAACACTGATTCAAATGATTCTGAGCAATCAATGAAACGTGAAATATGTGTTTGATACCTACATGAAGGTCATGCTAATTGTTTTGTGCGAAATGCAAATATTATACTTCATTAAGTCTCTGCGGAAGCTGAAATGGGCCAATGAAAAAATTGTCCATTATACCGCACCCAATATTTATCTAAAAGTCGTCCTAGAAATGTCTTTCTTAAAGTAAGTGTGGATTTTTGAAAGCATAGTGATGATTATTTTTCAGTTAATAGCCTCGTCAATAAATAATATTTTTTTCGGAAAAATTACGCCTTAGCTTTTTTAGTGAGAAACTAAAATATAATTATAATAAAAAATTTGCATCACTCTCGTACTCACTTATACTACCGATGATTTTAGTCATATTTTTAACTTATATCAACAAACCACATCTGGTGGATAGTTCCTACCCACTATACTACACAGAGATGCTGATCAGCGATTTAAAATCGAAACGAGAGCATGTTCTGGTGGATGGTATCATATAACTCTTTACTCTTATATACTATATACATATGTATGTGTATATGATCATTGATCCTGATTATAGCAGTTTAATATTCAAATTTATTAATAAAAATTTTACTACCATTATCCTCCACTTTGTATCGAGACGTTCCGGTGTTTTAAATCTTGTCAGATTACTTACGCAGGAATGATTTCTTGATGGGAAACAATACCATCTTCTCAAAAGCTAGATCATAATCTATACGACAACAAATTTTAAAACATATAAATAGCAGCTTGAATTGCTTCTATTTTCCTTTTCTCTCTAAAATCCTCTTAAACATAATTAAAGAAAGAGAGAGTTTTAAAGTTTACAGAATTGGTTTGAAGAAGGGCTGCAATAGCATGTAGGTTTTGGGTTTAAGCGATACAATATGGAAATATACAAACACGACATTCTCGAGACAATCGTCTTTAGGAGCCTTCGTTTCAGTGCTAAATGGTATACTCCTCAACGGAAACTTTATTAATTTATCTTTATGTATCTGTCCTGGAGATAATATATTTCATGTAGATTATTTTATAACTTCCAAGGTATAATTTTAGCGGTGATATCATGGAGACTGTCTCTTATTCATATAACCCCTTAACAACGAAATCGAACACGGTCATCAACGCGTGAGATTCAATATTTATAATGTAAACGTCTTTTCGTATTTAGCATTTAATATCAAGGATGAATTGACTTACAATTAATATCAATGTGAGTTACCTACACTGGAAACAATGAAGCAAAAAGCTTGACACGGAAACCGAAGATCTTTGAATGAGAGAAATTACATGCTCCAACATAATGAGATCAATACCTTTTTTCAAATAATTAGCTGTATCAATAGTGGTGAGTGATGAGTGATAATGTTCAATTCCTTATAGTATATATAATACGTAAAAAACTGCAAAAAAAACAAAATAACTATATCAATCAATAAAGAATAGGTATTTCCAAGATTAATATCAAAATGGAATATTTACGCGGTTATATCTAAGAATATCACGGCATTTGACATCTTATTTATTGTTACTATACTAAAAATATTTTTAATGTTTATAAATTAACTGAGAAATAATTTGTCTACACTTTCGTTGTGAAGTGTATAGTTCTACTAAAATAAGCAAATGCACATACATACCATATTTACTAACCGGTCAATCAATATGGCAAGAACTAATCGATTAAAGATAGAGAAAGAAGAACTATAGACATAACATCCGTTTACATTACTTCAATTTAGAATATTTAAAAATTAAAGTTATTTACAAATAGTATCAGTTTTACTATGTTTTCTTCCAATTACAAACATAGTCGTAGATATCTAATGCAATTTTAGCTTTAAGATTACGCTTAATCTCTGCTAGAGCGTATCAATATGTGTAGTGTGTATATACATACATATACATATACTTGAAGAATGTTTTGGCATAGATCCAAGAGACAAACCTTGACCTTCGATGAATAATTTGTATCTTTAAGTTTCAAGTAAAGCGTGACAAACAATTAAAAGACACGGCTTTCATACAAAAATGTGCGTGTATACATTTCACTATATATGTACTTGTCCGTAAATAGACATTTTCAATTTGTACAACTTAAACTTTTTGTAGATTTGAGGTAGATAGAAATACCTGCTATTACAGTTTTAAAAATCGATTTGTTAGGCAAACAGTTTAAAAACAGGACACGCAAACGCTAATTTTAACGTTGATGATAATGTTATAGATGCAGACGATATACTTTTTATACAGTACATTAAACTGAACTACACATACATATGTATACATCGAGAAATTATATTATTAGAAATATTTGTGTATTCTTTAGTAAACAACTGTTATACTCTTCTCTCAAACTAGCCAAAAAAGTTTCTATAGAATGATTCTCGTAATTAATTAAATTCTAGTAATTCATGACACATATGCTTTCACATATGTACATAATGAAAAAAGAAATTTCAATTTTATATGCCTAAGAATCCAGATTTATTACATAAAAATCTACACTCTTTTCCAAGACAAATCTTCTAACAATACTATGAGGTATAGTTGTTCCAAGTTATCTTAACTGTAACATTAAAACTAGCACCAGGATCTCCATTAGCTTGCTTTGATACCAATACCAAGAAAACGACAACGGGTCGATGGCCGCAGTGGTTAGGCGGCTGACTATCGTTGTGAGAGGACGATAGGTGCCGGGGTTCGATTCTCTGGAGGGACGGTGACATTTTTTCAGAGAGTTTAATCCCGGATCGACTTGCCATTCGCTGTTGGGAGCAAAGTGATTAACAGCGCGGCATCATAAAAGGCGATATGATGCTGTCACAAAGCTGTCACACTTGTGATAAGTGTTTCAGCACGTTATATTTTTGTCATTATTTTATGTGTAAACATTCATACGTCCGTATTGCCTATACTCGAACATGAATCATGCGAGTATGTAAATGTTGCTCGACCCCTCCACGCTGTTGTCCGCACTGCACTGAAACTTGCCCCTCCTTGCCGACTCTATTTATCAAAAAGCACAGTCCACTTTGGAGAATGGCTCGGATAACTTTTCATTTGTAAGTCTATTGACTTACAAATTCATACCTGTTCTATTGAACAGGTATGAATTAACAATCAATTTATTCCAAGCACAATTAATTATATTTTCCTTAAACGTACTTCTTCAATGCAAGAAATCGACCTATAATATGATTCAAATAATATTAAAACATAGCCATGCCTACCAAGAAAATATCTGGGAACAAAGACGTCATTGTGTGGAATTATGTTTACATTCTCCAGCAATATTTAAACTTACTAGTGCAATTTAATGTAACTATAAAAATGATTTGAATTATTTCTGCAATATATTTTTGTCAAGTTCTAACAATTTTGTTCAAGGGAAAAACAGACTAGTCCAGAGCTTGATTTAATAAAATTCAGGAGTGAATTAAATGATTATAAATGGTACTTAAATTATCAGTGAATTTAAAATCTTAATACTTTCGAAATCAAAATTATTTAGAGTACTTAGACAAAGCAGTTTCATCATTTATGTTATGTGAAAAATTGTATTTATAATTATAAAGCTGTTTATGTTATATGAATGCCTAATGTTGTAAGTCCGTGTTTTGTTTGCTCGCTTTCTTCGCAAACATAATTAACTCACTCCTCCAATAAATTGACTTTTAATTCATCCTTGTCTTATTGACATATAAGGGAAAAAATATCTGGGATTAAAAGACAAGTATTTACAGGTCAGAATATATATCAGTAGTTTTCAAGTTTTTTATCGAGACTAAAAAAATAAATTAAATCCTAGAAGTAAACTCTTCAATTTAAAGAATAAAAATGACAATGCAGACACCACCGCGCATCGTAGATGTTGACGTATTCGAAAATTATTATTTTATTTTGCAATGAAACTCCAAAGACCTACTAACTTCAATATAAATTTGTAACTGCTTCATTTCAAAGTAACCCAATTTTGCTCTGTATCTATATGACACCGCGTACCTATTTATTTTTCGGTGGTTCTAGATCTGAAATTTTATTTAATTATTTAAATATGCCGCACCTCAGTTAAGTTCCATCCAAAAATAACATAGAAGTTTATTTTCGTTACGTATGAAATTTCTGTGTGTTCTAATTCGTTAGGCGTAGAATGATATCTATTTGTGAGTACGATATTGTGCATTACTTCCAATGTACGGCAAATAAAGTGTATGGACTACTTGAGAAATCAACACCTGTCAATGCGATAAACAACTTGTTCAACGTATTTTAATAAAGTTTAGATCTCTCTGTTACATATTACATTAAACGCTGACAGTGATTGCTTTACAAATAAACAATTGGAAGCGGCTTGTCGAAGAACGATGGATGATTTGCAAAATTATTATGAAACGGAGACCCTTCTTTCCTCTTTTTCTCCATTGGCAATAAACGGCGGCTATTTTTAATTTTACTATGTGAAGATATCAATGTTTCAAACTGCGGCTGTCCGCTGCATTCCTTCGTAGAATGTTTTCAACGTCGGTATTTGTAAAATAAGCGATGTACTGACAGCGATTGACAGGTTACGAAATATCAGTTTACGAATGCTTCAATGATTGATTCGGTCAATTAAATTCAATAATGTGTTTGCATGATACAGTGTTTTAACCAGAAATTTCGACAAGAGTAGGAAAAGATCGTGGCATAAGTAGTTGTAAGTTGTTGTAAGAATTGCTGTAAATTCTCAAAAATACGAAAGCCAAAATCGGAATTCAGAAGATTTACCAAACGATTGAAAACTCGGAGGAAATAGAATAAATTGTCAATAATATAGGCTTAAATACGTGAAAAACCATTAGTTCGACATTTATAGAACACATTTATAAATGTGAAGCCAAGGCATGGACTGCCATTCATCTACGTCTGAAAGCGCAGCAAAACCTTTCTGGAAAATAAAATACAACATATGCAAATGGAAGTACCAGTAATAGCAGAAATAATGTTAGAAAACAAAACATGTGAAAACATATATTCAATAATATTTAAGTTTCGAAAAACAGAAATCTATTGAAGGATTGTAAACGTTTTGTTGGAGTTAATAAATAGCTTTTATACATCATTGTCTTAAAGCAATACATCATCTATAAACAAGAAAGCAAGCTGAAAGATCGGACGGGCACGATACCTAGATAATATTTCCAAAGTAAACCAACAAACGAAAGTGACTAACTATATTTCCTTTTGTAGCAATATTTACGTCAGCATGGAAAATAAAGTGAACTACTTTTTCTCTGCCGCACGAGCTTAAACACGATTTTTTACACCGCTGAAAATCGGAAACATCGTTGGCATAAAACTAATGAGCGTGAACATTTTTCATTTCAGAACATTCGAGTGTTATTTCATATAATGCCGTCCAAATGAACGAAACAGTCATCCCCAATTACCGCATTGCTGGACTTCAGATGGATACTAACTTCACTTAAAGTTTAACATTTGCTAAATAGTATAAGAATTTCTACCAAAACTTCTATTGAAGTAGTTTCTATTTATTTTCTATCAAAATAAAAAAAAACAAATTACGATACTTTGGACTCAACATAACATACTTTTCAATTGCTTCGTTAGAAGATGATTGAACATTATTTGACATAACTTCCTTGTAAAAAAAAAACTCAAAATAAATTTACAACGCAATCCACAAGCGGAAGTAAGATTTTTAGCATCACTTCAATTTTCTAATGTGTGTCTAAACTTTGATATATGTTTATGTGATCCAATTTAGTTTTTATTATAAACAATAATAAATAATTGACCTGCTAAGTTATAATTACTTTTTTTATTACATTTTAGAATTTATTGCCTCTAATAAATTCGAACTAAAATTGAACGCAACAGGTGTATAGCTTGAAGCAAACTCGATTTCTACAATATCATAATAGTGAAGTAAAGAATTTAACGACATAATCCACTATAATCATTCATTTAAGAAACGCAATAAGCCAAATCTCTAAAGCGAACAACACTTTGTCTTAAAAATAAAAATATAAATAACAACTTTCTTGTATCATTTAGCAGTAGACACAGTTATAAAAATGTTAAGTTATGGCTACTAGTATGCGCAGATGTAAAATCAGCTCCCGTTTCTGTTGAGAATTAAGTCCAAAGATCATTAAAAGCAGAATGCAATTTGATTATTAAAATTTCAATGGCTTATTTTAACATTTTCATGACTGTAACAGTTGGAAGTTGTCACAATTTATTCTAGTTTGTATCGACAAGTTGGTACATAGAATAGAATGATTCTAAGAATTCCTACATCACCCATTTCATGTCAAGCGACACGATATTAGAATGTTTTTACTTAACTATAAATCAATTAACTATGAACACGTTTTCTATGCGAAATATTTCTGATCAAGACAATTTGTTTATGAGAAGAAGAATTTAGGTGACATTCTCCAAAAATGTTCTGGTAATATTTAAAGCCACATAAGATGGTAGATACCTGGAAAATACGGACCGGCAACGGTAATGCTGCTTCAATTTAGAATTTAAACACATTGCAAAATGTCTATTTATCAATAATTACAAAACAAAAAAAAATTAGAATTTTTTTCCGAAAAATAGAAGGCACAAAGTCGCTCTCTTCCTTATTAGTGTACTACAAACGTCTGGTGTCTCCGAACATTAATACGATACGGCTGATCGCTGAAAAGTTGTTGAATCTTTTTGAATCCAATATTTAGTCAAACATTGGCTGCAAGAACAAATATTAGATATGACGTTATACACCCACTGGCTTTCTTTTAGACCTTAATCTGCTTGCAGTTTTGCCATGCTTCGTGAAAAAAGATCTATAATATGCACCTTGCTAGAGTGAATTACGTCTAATATTTTTATGCCGTTTGCGATTTAAATAGAAATTTACTCAAAAGTATGGTCTACATATGACCGAAACAATATTTACGCTCTGTATTGCAAACGCACCTGCAATGCGAAAACAAAATTAGAAAAAGAAAGCAGAAACGTTAGGAATGCCGTTAAATAAATTTCGAAAAGGTTACATGCATCTCATGCTTTTATAAATGCATTTAGATTGATTCAAATTTGAGAAGAAAATATTTTTTTATCTGATGAAAAAATATATTTGATCAAACTCGGTTATACAATTGAAAACACAAAGATGCGTCAACAAATTCAGAGATGATTTTTCAACATTGAAGTTGCTTAATTGACTAGCTTCAAATTACAAAAGAAAATGATATTTTGTATACTTTAATTCGTTTAATTTTGAATTCAATAAAATAAAAATTATTGCATATCTTCAAATTCGACTTTGATCTGCCAGTGTGCATGAGCACCACATATGGCACTACCTAATTTCAAAATGAATTAGCATAAATGGAAAGAATGTAAGTTAATATAGCAAAAATGATATGATATGAATACTATTAACAAAAGAGGATTTATAATGCAAGGTGACTACACCGATCACTTTCAAGGTCATTGCCCAGGCACTCTATATAGCGCACGCGTGTAAAAGAGTATTAGAAAGTATATTTTAATTAGTTACTTCAATTTTCCCTTTAAAGTTGGGCGATCAGTTGAGAATAGCGAAATATTTTCTTCATACAAGACCATGGTAAAATTTTGATGTAAGATTTCTTAAAAATTATTAATTAATTGGTAATTACAATACTAGTTGTCATTCTGTCGAGATACTGACATATTTCTAATTTAGTAGAAGCAAGAAAAAGTAGGTAGTAGAAAAAATTTAAAGCTAAGGTTTACATCGAAGCAAACATAAAGATTCTCTACAACAACGTGATAGTTGATAGTACAATTTCTATCTTTGTAATTTTTTAAAGATTGAGATTTAAAGATTCATACATCTGAATATATCATTGATCACACTATATATGTCATTATTAATACAGTTTTATATTGCCACTATCACAATATTTCTTCAGGTATGTATTTAAATCTCTTTACTATAATATGGAAAAGTAGATCGATTAATTTAGAAACCATTGTTTGTTCTAGACTGTAAATCTGCCACTTTGTACATTACAGTTATATTTAGGACGGTTTCTATTTTATTTAAAATTTTATAGGATCTTACCGAATAACAGATGACATATCAAAGACTTACCATTCATCAGATGACTAAAATATCCTGCATTTTGATTTATTATTTTAACATGAATATAAATCTTCCCGTGGATTATTCATTCACATTAACAAAATTCCATGAAACCCTATTTTTAGATATGTACTATAAAGCGCAAGGTGTTGAAATTTAATAATTTCATTTTCGCCGAAATTAAGTTATACGTAAATAATCCAACCCCAAAGAAAAAATTCGATACGTCCCGAATCGTTTGAGCAATGGTGTAAATTAACTGTATGTCTACATAGAATGAGTGAACTGATCACATGATCTATGGCCGGTTTATTTTTGTTGGTAGGATGTGATATGGCGCGAAATCAGTGTATCCAGATGCTCCTGACGCCCGGTTTATAAACACCGGGTTTAATGCTCAAATGCAGTGATTAGTTAATAGGCTCATTAAGAACGGATTTAGAACTCCACGAAACGACTATTGGGATAGGATATGTGGGAAAAAATTTAGAGGGCACTTAGTGATGCATGTACGAGCAACTACCTTCGTATAGGTAAACATGTACACAGTTGTTGATATGGTCGCGGTTAAAAATAACCATATTAGCGAGGCGGCATCTTTTAAACCATCTTGCGCGATATTACTACCTAAATATGCTGCTTTCAATATATGACATAATTTATTAATGCAATATTTTTTTATTAGACAGAATTCAAAGGAAGACGTTAAAATTTATTGGCATGGAAAATTCTGTAAAAACTAAATAGTGTGCTGTAACAAGCTTACAAAAAGCAATCTTAATGGTTTTTACTTTAGAAATAAAGCTACTACGATTTAAAATATAAAAGTTATTGTAAAACATCAAACAATTTAAAACTGTAGACTTTTCTTCGACAGAATGTAATACACGCATGACCCATCTATAACTGATTGGTCACTGGTTACTACTTTAAGAAAGTAATAACTCTTTTTGTAATCCTGAACGTGCAACCTTTCCGATGTTCAGTTCGAACTATGCTGTAACGTATCAGATATTCCACACAGTACAAAACTATAGCGTACGACGAGTCTAATTACCCACAACAAGCCAAGTGCAAAATTATAAAATATAGATTACCATAATATTTTACTTTTTCGATAATGTCTCTATTACAACAGGATAATGGCAGACGTCAGGATTTTTCATAAGAAAGAAAACCAAGATCTGGGCAAACAGCCATTATAAATGAAATATTGAGCCAACAGTTGATGGTTTGAGACAATTTACGAAACCAAACTGAGTCATCAGTACAAATATTCAAGTAAAGTGTATAAACTGATTAGCTGGTTCATTGCTCATTGTTTTCGTTATTTTTAGTGTGTAGTGGATTATTTAAAAATTTATTGATGCTACAAAAAAGATTAAGACTATTGGCGAAGTATCACAGAGCATGAACTTACCCAAATTGAGGTACATACAGTGTTGGAAGAGATAATAGAAACGACTTATTCAAAATTGTTAAATCAACAATATTGACAGTTAAATATGTACATTTCTTGGAATTGTACACATGGCACCAATAGCGCTTAACGTTTGCTTTTTTCCAAAACTTTTTATCCTAATACGGCGTCTCAGTTTTATTATTAGTGCGAAAGAGTGAAGAATCAAACAGGTGCGCTTGAAAAAAATAATAGAAACAACAAGTCTTTCATGACATTTTTGCACTTTAAAAGGTAAATAGTGTGCTTTTAAACCTTATAAAAACGAACACAGATCAAAATGATGACATGTTCAAAAACGTAGGTGTACAGTGCCCTTCACGGCACAAGTAAACCCGAAACACGAGGTAGAAAACGTAAAATAACCCACAGAGATCAAAAGCGATTAATAGGTTATTGCGAAGCCAACCCTTTTCTGTCTTCAAACGAACTAAAATCGATCTAAATTTGTATATATCAAGCCGAAATATTAAGTACAGATTGGCAGAAGCCAGACTTTCAGCCAAAACTCCTAGAAAAGTGCCGCTGCTGAGCGCTAACAATAAAAATAATAGACTTGCGTTTGCCAGAAAACACCTTTTCCGTCTAAATTGGAAAAACTTTCTGTGATCTGATGAAACTAAAATTGATATGTTTGGTTCTGATGGTAAGCAATATGTAAGATGACCTCCGAATACAGCATTTGATCCAAAGTACAGAAACAAATCGGCAAAGCACAACGGAGGCTCGATCATGATTTCGAGTTGTTTCTCGGGGGAAGGCGTAGGTCCAATATTTTGGATAAAGAACACGATGCAGAGGAGGAAACGCCGTTACCGTGGAAATTCATGCAGGACAACCACCCTAAACATGCATCCAAACTGATGAAGGACTGGTTCAAGAAGGTAAAAGTCAATGTTATGGAGTGGCCATCGCAATCGCCCGACTTAAACCCAATAGAGCACCTTTGGGAAGAGCTAAAGAAGCGAATCGGGCCTTTCAAAGTCACAAATAAAGATGATTTATGGAGACAGATACAAAAGTCCTGGTGTTCTATTCCGCAAAGTGTTTGTGCCAATTTGATATATTCCAGACCCCGAAGATACGAAGAAGTACTTAGACAAGCTGGCGGTGCAACAAGATATTAAAATTATTCAATTTTTGTGAGAAATTTTGTCCTGAAACTTAATTTTTTAAGAGTAATGTTTTGTTTCTATTATTTTTACCTATCTAAATTTGAAAACAAGACAAGAATTCTATTATGTCTTATCCGACAAACAAAATTAGCTTTTCATTAAAATTAATAAGAAGTATGATCTAGTGATATTTGGAAAACTTTAGCTGATCAAACAATGTAAAAATTATATTAGAAATTTGATGAAGAGGCGGGTTTCTATTATTTCTTCCAACGCTGTACATCTGAATTCATTATCGGATATTTTGGTACAATAAAAAATTATTACGTACTTAGATTTTATGATCCTTGATAGGACGGGACTCTGTGAGAAGATATAAAAACTAGGAAGCACTATACGCTTATATGATCGCAGTATCAGAATCATCAAGCAAAGCGCTTTCTAGTATATTTTCCTGTGATGGGTGCAATTATAGCTATCGGGTTTTTCATTAAGAGCGACGCATTTTGTTTTTTCAATTAAAATATTTGTGGTTTAGTTGTGGCAATGATTTTTATTTCAAATGAAAGCACAGTCGATGCCATTGTTTATGGAATACGACATCCTTGAAATATCTGCCGCGGAAGCGCTGAGTAAATACGCTGGACACAATTTTCCATGTGTCGAGCACATAAATTGGTCGAAATAGCAGGAATTGCGTGTTCGATGTTGACCTGCAGCTTTGCTAACGTCGTTTGTTGGCATAGATCAGCGATTTAATGTAATTCAAAAAAGAGTCTAAAGGGGTTAAATCGCACGAACGAGGCGGCCATTCGCGAGCATCATTGCGTGAGATAACTCGCTCTCGTGCTTGGTCTTCAATAATTCGATTGTGTCGTATGCTGCATGGTACGTTGCGCCGTCCTATTGGAAACACATATCGCCCAAGTAAATAGCGTCGAGCTAGTCTCAAAAATACTCCGATGTCATGGCCCTGTAGCGATTGCAGGTGATGATTATTGGTTAGCAGTTTTCATCAAAAAAGAAAAATGGGCCGATGACGCCGCCGGCATGAAAAGCGCACCAAACAGCTAATTTTTCGGATAAAGTTGTCTAAAGTCTAAATGCAATAATTTTGCTTGTTGACAAAACCATCGACCCAGAAGTCAGCTTCATCCGAAAACATGATTTTCTTGTGAAAATCGTCGTCAGCTTGCATCTGGTCCAGAGCCCAATTAGCGAATGTACGACGTTTAAAATGGTCGGTTGGCTTCAGTTCTTGAGTTAACGCAAACTTATACGACCGGAGAGCCAAATCCAAGCGCACAATTTGCCACAAACTGGTCACACTGATGTTCAACGACTACGAGCGGCGTGGAATTGGCATCCTTAACTGCTCATGCACACTCTCTCGAACGGCCACGATATTATCTTCACATCGAGCATACGTCGGCGCACAGGTGCTGGGATATAATGCAATGGATAAGTTGATTCGAATTTTTGCACCAAACGTTCAATAGTTCGTCTTGTTGGACGATTTCGTCGACCGAAAATTAGCGTAAGAGCACGCAACATAGTCGTGATAGAATGTGAACTTTGATAAAGCAAACATTGTTGAAGCATACATCTTTCCGTGATTAAATGGTATAGACTGACGTTTCAAAATGTGAAAGAATTGCGAAGCCTTGCTTATAAATTCTATCGCTACAACTCTAGCTGTGTAATTTTGGTGTTTACAAAAGTATTTTCACGGCATTATTACAGTGTTATCAAACTGTCAGTAAACTGACTAATTATGCACAGAGACATGGACAATACCTATACTCCATCACTTTAAAAAAGTGATGATTTTTTGTAGATCAATGCGTTAGTTATTACTAATGCACTTAGTTTTATATAACAGCTGTACTAATAGGAATAAAACTCTTATACAACGAAGAAAATAATTTACCAAAACCACACTGTAATTGAAAACTATCAGTCACTACTTCATTTGCATGTCACAGAAATCTGTGAAGCCCAAACAAACGCTTTTGTCGATGAATTGATTCAAATTTGCTCAAGTAAGAGACGATTAATTATTACAAGAAAAACTGTTATTGTGACGAATTATGCAGCTTATTTTTTAATAATTTCGTTCAGTATTCATTCAGTGTTTTTTTTTAATATGTTGTGGGTGCTTAGTTGCAGTGCTTCCGTAAGCTGTATTGCTTGTATGGCTATCACTGCAACTCTCGCGGTGTAGTTTGGTGTATCTAAGTTGTGTCCAAATGGCTTTGTGATAGCATCATATCGCCTTTTATGATGCCGCGCTGTTAATCACTTCGCTCCCAACAGCGAATGGCAAGTCGATCCGGGATTAAACTCTCTGAAAAAATGTCACCGTCCCTCCAGAGAATTGAACCCCGGCACCTATCGTCCTCTCACAACGATAGTCAGCCGCCTAACCACTGCGGCCATCGACCCGTTTAAACCCGTTGGAAAATATATCTATAGTATGCGAGATTTATAACAAGAAACAATACATCTTTAAGAAGGATTATTTAAAAACGCAATTCCGAATATTAAATTTCATTTTATTAATATTGTTCTTTTTTTTAACGTGTGGTGGGTGGTTATTTGTAGTGACTCCGTAAGCTGTATTACTTGTCTGGCTATGATTGTAATTCTCGCGATGTAGTATGTGTGTATAAATTGTGTTCAAATGGCTTTGTAACAGCATCATCATAAGCTTTTTATAATACCGCGCTGTCAATCACTTCGCTCTCAACAGCGAGTAGTAAGTCGATCCGGATTTCAGCGCTCTGAAAGAATGTCGTCGTCCCTTTAGAGACTTGAAATGCGACTCCTATCGTCCCGCTACCATGATAGTCATCCGACTAACCACTGCGGCTATCAACCCGCTTTTCTTACATACTTTATTAAAAATGTATGTACCTACTTTCACTATCACTTCTGTTTTTGATCCAAAATGGAATATTATCTTCCTTTTGATTTTTGAACTAGTTTGTTCTACTTCACTGATTATCAAAATAAACTCTTAAATAAATTGATTAACAAGTGAAACCAGGAAATTCAACATAAAAGATGTACTACTTGAATCTAAAACAACTTCGTGCTCAGTATTTGCTATTAAT
The DNA here is from genome assembly GCA_023690525.1 of Holotrichia oblita. Taxonomy (NCBI): domain Eukaryota; kingdom Metazoa; phylum Arthropoda; class Insecta; order Coleoptera; family Scarabaeidae; genus Holotrichia; species Holotrichia oblita. The sequence goes on from CM043017.1 coordinate 118,559,400, forward strand.
GTAACGTTTCTAATTTAAACGAATACTATTAACAATAAAAGGAACAATACACATTTTTAATTCGGTAATTAGTTCGCTATGTTACATTTCACAAATTACATGTTGTTGGTATTTGCAGATTCATCTTCATTATGTACTTAAAGAGTTATTGATTAGCTAATAGTTCTAATTCAGCTTAATTTTTCTAGTATGCTACCTTTTATTAAGGCTAAGTGAGTATGCGAATGATAGGCTATTAATGGCGATTCAGTCAATTAAAGTCTTGTGTCATCGACATAACGTTTCCTTGTGTCACTTTAATCTGTTTGCATACAGGATGTTATTTAGATAGCGATAGTTGTCATTTTAACGTAAATACCCTGCAAATTCACAAGCACAACAGACCTAAATTTATAACACAAATAAAGTTTTGTAACGCGCACTCGTAAGTATAAACCCAACGTTCGTTTGTTAAACGCATCACAAATGTTTCTATTTTTAGGCAATTTTTACACGCATTACTGTTATTGACTTTGGAAAATTTATTAAAATATTTACTTATTCTGTTCGGCGTGAATGCGTTTTCTATTTACACGCTACATTTATGTAAATAATGAAGGGTTTATTCTGACAACAAATAAGATGCTGTATTCCGGAACCTAAAAGTATTATAATATGTGTATTAGGCAATGTTATATAAATATTACACAATACGACCGTACGAGTTAAAACAGGTGAAGAAAGAGGCACATCGAGCGAAAAGTCAATGCTAGCACGATATTTGAAACAGGTATAATAGAATTTAATTTCACTTATTATGAGATATACGTTAATAGGTAGATTATCACAAACTGTGGCTCGCCTTTATTTATTCAGAATAATGGGTTAAACAGCAAATAATATGTCTTGTAAGCACTCAACATTATAATGCCTGGTGTTTTATGACGTTAGCAAGAAGAAAGGATTAGTGCATTTCAAAAGATCACTTTAATAGTAGCCAGTTGAAATTCAAACGTCAAATCACTTGAAGTCGTATTGTCAGATAAAAAAGGAGTCAATTAAAATCTGCTAACAATCATAAACTGTCAACCACCACGAAAATTTCAAAAATATTAAATAATCCAAGTTTTGGTGTCTATAATATCAAAGTAAAACTATCAGAATTTCCAAAAAAAATTAGTTTCTGTAAATCTTGTCTAAGTTCACAGATTTGTTACCATTTCTGATAGTTTCTTCTGGTTTCGTACAACTTTTCTCTAAAATTAGGCGTAACCACTTCTCACCATCGTTTCCTTGGTACACTATTTCTTTTCTTATATTTAGTTTGACTTATTTGAAGTTATATTCATTGGTTCTTTAATTTGTCATTTTTTTAGTCTGCTGCATCCTATGTCCTCTCCTACTAGAATCTATCTAAACATCTCATATAATGAGAACTTCAGTATCTCGGTTGTTTTCGTTTCTGTAAAATTTTAACATAAACCTTTTGCGAAGACAAAATGTATGCCAACCAATTATCAATAAGAAAATAAGCAAGAACACTTGCTCGTACAAGGCTAATAAGGCTTGATTTTAATCCCAATAATAATTTATAATTATATCAGATATAGATATATTGCTAGAATATGCTCGTTTTATTGTAAATAAACTCCTAACCTCATTGTGTATCTTAATTTAACATTAAGCTCGTTTATTTTTCTATTATATACACACGCCACTTGCACAATGGCTTATTGCTATAATTAGTGCGAATAATGTATTATCTGTTGTATATCTTTAGTTCAAAATCTTAAATAAATACGTTCACAACTTTACTCATCTAAACTTTCCGATATTTCATATATGTATATTTACCTAACTATAGCTAGAAATATTCCGGTAGAATGGGCCCCTCCTATAGCAATGTATTTTAATGATGTGTGTTATATTTAAAATACAGTTGTATATGTATAATATCTATTTTTGCCATTTCTTGGGCTACATAAATGTTAGAGAAACAAGCTGACGGAAAGTGAACTTTAAAAACGCTGGGAAACGTATCGTTTTATAAACATTTACCTATGTCGAAGAATGCACTAGACAATTTTGTATAAACTATTTTGGAATGGCGCAGTACACTTATTATTACCAACATATTCGAAGTACAGTTACGAATGTGATTTACTGTTACCGAATAGTACAGCAGCTCTAAACGTTTATGTCTCTCATTCTGAATCTGAATCCAAACCAAAATTTTTCATCGTCATAGTGACAAAAGACTATTATAAGCAGGAATTACCTAAATAAATAATGTAAATACAAAATTTAATATTTTGGTAAAGTACAGCGGGCTTAACGCATCTGATACTTCATACTTCATTATTATAATTATATTTGCTAAAAAAAATGTTTACTCTATTCCACGTTTGGTCTTGATCCGCTTATAACGTATTAACAATATATGTAAACGTAGCCTAATATATGTAATGAATTTAAAATGCAACGGCCTAAGCCAATAGTACTCGTAAGTGCAGGAAATGTATAAAAGATAACCAAAACTACAAACTCAACTTAGTTACAGGGGACATCAACCATTCGTAGTGATTGTTTTTAACGAGAACGCCTTCAACTCATGTTTTAACTTTCTTATTTTAACTTCTTTACTATTTCAGAAATTGTAAGCAGTACGTTTCTGGAAACTATGTTGGTCTCTAATGTTTTACTGTTACCTAGAAAATTTGTTTCCGTTTTTAAAATAAGCTAATATATGAAAAGTATAACATTGTATATAAAACCAAAATAGTAACTTTGTTATTAGATGCTTTAATGACGATTGCTCGACCACGTCGATTTCCATTCTTTCTTGTACAAATGGTGATCTAGTTGACATATTACCAAAATTGTAAATCATACCATGTATCTATCAACAACTGTTTCTGGAGTACACAAAATTAAAATACAAGTTTTATAACAACAATTATCGTAAATGTTAAAAGTGTCTCACACTAATGAGCTGACATTGACCAAGATAATATCCACTGTTTATTGTTCTATTTCCACTTGAATTTGTTGAGGTATTGAGTTTCTTTTATGTGTGGCGGGTGCTTAGTTGCAGTGCCTCCATAAGTTGTATCGCTTATATGGCTATCACTGCAATTCTCGGGATGTAGTTTTGTGTATAAATTTTCATCAAATTACTTTGTGACAGCATCATGTCGCATTCTATAATGCCGCGCTGTTAATCACTTTGCACCCAAGAGCGAATGGTAAGTCGATCCGGATTTCAACTCTCTGAAAAAACGTTACCGTCTCTCCAGAGAATTGAAACCCGGCTCCTATCGTCCTGCCACAACGATAGTCAGCCGCCTAACCGCTGCGGCTATCGACTCGTTAAAATTAATAGTAATAATATATTGTTTCTGCTGATCTAGTATATTAGATCACAGGTCACCACTAGTATGAGACGAAAATAAAATCAATGTGTTCAAGCTATTATCATTAAAATTTGAATCACGGTATTGAATTTATATAAACGTAACCGTGTGAAATCAAGTCTCCACTGATTTACTAAAAGTTAGTAAATAAAGTCGACATAAACATTCTTTCTTGATTTTTTTGAGCAAAGTTCAATCAAGTTATCTGATATACATACTATTTTACTAAACGCTACTCTATACAATACATAGGCCAATATTCTTCAATGTGTACTCTATACAAGTTCTAAACAACAACTCTATACTACTTCTATACAAGCAATTATATTAAGATATCGACATTTAAGATACAAATGCTGTCAGTACAGATATAATTTATTTTATGCATAAAACGGAATTATAAAGATATTAAATATTTGTCATTTTTGGTTATAAATGTGGCTAATACAATAAAGAGAAATCTAGAAATAGCGGTGCACAGGCTATAGTTGTTTTTTCGCTTTGATTTATGTTACTATAGAGCGTCCGCTACTTAGTTAGCAGACATTTAGATTGTCCGAGAATGTACATACATATTAAATATCAGAAACAAGTCTGTACCAAAACTTCACTACAAACTAGAGTAACACGAAAAATACATTTATATAGTGCTTTCAATGTCAGTGTTAGCAATGCCACTTACGTAACGTAATGGGAAACAAAACGAGTTGAGAACACCTTCTCTAAATAAAAGCTGGTTTACGTAATTTTCTATCTCACCATCAGAGGTTTTCTCACAGTTAAAAGAACAGAAGATGTAGGAATTATATAGAAGAAGTGAATTCTTAGAAACAGAAAAGTTGACGCTTGTGTACCTTATACACATATACATACATAGATGTTTTACTTTCCGCATTGCTTAGAAGTTCATGGTCCTTTATATAATTTATATAAAGATGTAACTCTCATAAAGAATGGAAGTATTGTGACGTTAATTTTTATCATCAATATAAAGCTAAAGAGAAGTAATATTCATTAGATTAGCTAGACGGTTATAGTAAAAATACCATAAGACAAAAGACGTTGATACCAAATAAATAACCAGTAATTGAAGCATAACCGTAACATTTATTAAGAAACTAAAATTCGCATAATAATATTATTGAATTAATGATTGCATTATGAAATTATTTTGCCTGATTGACACCATTTGTCCCCAACATTTTAAGGAGCTATTATCACAAATGACAATGTTGTGGATCCAGAAACACATATACTAATAATATATCGTTTAGATTTTGCTCAATATTACTAGCATGATGTATGTACATACATACATACATATGTATGTAAGTACCTGCTTTGAAAATTCACAAAAAATAGCACCAGTACCAATTTTGCGTGTAAATAATATCGCAATTATTCGTGGAATATGTGTATACACCAAGATATATATGCTGTACGCGTTATATAGTCTTCGCCGAGTTTAGTTTATGTCATTAGCACATAAACTGTTGATTGTACATTATTACAGTAATGTGAAAATAGTACTCCTTAAAAGATATAATATTAAAAACAGTTAGATCATTATGTTAGTTATACTCCTCATGACGAGAAGAACGCAGTCTATTGCAGCATGCATGGCGATAAGATATGTAGGTATTTCATTTGAATCGTGTATATATGTTTGTACGTAATATTACGTAGTGCCAATATCATAAATCACTAGGAGACTTTTTGACATTTCATCGTAAAATCCGGCATTCGAAGATGTTTACACGTTACTCGCTATGACAACATTATAACCGTATAATAGTACTACACTTCTTACATTATACACAACTCCAGCTTTAGAAAACTGTAAGATATACTATGTAATATGTATTCATGCCTTACAGAAATATAAATAGAAGAGTATTTATTTTTTTGTTATAATCCAAATTCTTTTATTATTTTAAAATTTCAACACATGAACATTAAAAGCTGCAAAATATGTATTCATATAAATAACTTACTTGTAACTTGTAAAAAATGTGCCCTAAAATCATGACAATTAATCTCATAGTGATTTCGTAGATACATATAGATGTATGTATCTGTTACTCTCTTAACTGTTACATTACAATATAGAAGTACTATAAAACGGTGCAAAAGAGGTCTGAATAAAAGTCGTATTCATTTTCTCGATTTTCCGCTTATTGTATGTCACGTGGTGACTCAATTACGTTGATTCTCTACGTTGAAAGGGAATTTCACCCTGTGTACGCTTACAGCAAACAAAATGTTAAAGCATGAAATGAGCAAAACGAGTTCTTCGCGTATATAACAACAAAGGCTCCGTGTATCGGCAACATACATAGATATGCACCTACTCCACTGTAGTGGAAGGTAAGGCATGTGCGAAGGCCCCGCTATCAGATTTAAGTCCATCAACACCCCGTTTTATTAATAACCCTTTCGACACCCTTCTCATTATACGACCTCGTTCGACACGGATGTGTGCGATTCAATTCCAACTTAAACAGAAACAAACAGGGTCGTATTTCGAATGATTTTTATTCGTCACGGTTATGATTAGGTTTCGTTGATGTGGTCTTGTTAATTTTCAATAATTTTTTATCGATTAATATCCAACGACGTAGACATAACATTATAAATATATTTAATGTGAGACCACAAATAAAGCTACTAGTTGAAAGGGCTCTGAAATTAGTCGGTCTATGAGGTTAGTTATCAAGTAGTAATAATCATTACAAAGTGTGCAGAACTAAGAAAGATAGTACTTTAATATTATTTCAGTACTTTACACCTACATGGAATTAATATAATAAGTAAGTAAGACCATAAATTGGCTTCCTTATATAAACTCTTAGAATAAGGAAACTTATTAAACTAGGCTTTATCGCATTACTGATACTATTTTGTTTACCACGAATAGGGTTTATCCAAGATTCTCTTATTAATTTATTGAAAGTTCGTTCTCAAATAATCAAGGTTGTCGAATCCTGTCTAGGGAGTCATTTAACAGGGCGCAAGAATATCTATTCTTCAAGTAGACTAATTACTCTCACGTGGGGATATTACAACTATTTCAATAGAGTGTGGTCATTATCAGTTCTAAATGCATGATTATGAGATTTGCAGGAGTCAAAGGAGTATTCCTCGGAACAATTTTGTAATAGTTAATGAACACCTTCGTCTTTAAATCACCTCCAACATTTGGAAGTATACCCAAGCGAAATTCGTTGAAACTGTGTGAAACTTCGTGAAACTTCAGTGGAACTACAAAGTGATTTTGAAAGTTCCTCCTTCTGTTGAGACAATCCACTGATTAGACACCATCTCTGATTAAGTATTTGGAAGATGCTTTCAATAGGGGAGCTCCGAAAGAATACATAGCCAAACTTTTTGACACAGTAGCGTAAGTCGCATTAGTTCTCTATTATTTAGCATCTGAAGAGTAAGTTTCGTTAGTGCCAATGTGAGGTGCTCCTGCATACACACAAGAATGCCAAAAAATTACTTAGAAAAGTACAGAAGCAGACCTGCTTTTGGCTATATCCAAAGCGGTAAGTACAACACCTACATACCTTTGAAATGAAAGGATTACTTGACTTACTCGTCCGGACTGGTCAGCAGAGATGTTAAAGCCTTACGTACTACGTAAGGGTAATACAAAGCTTAGCCTTGCTTCCTGTCACTCATTATGAAATGGTGACAGACAGATCGATAAACACTATATATATATATATATATACAGAGTCGCATAACTATTTAAAGAAGTAATTTGCATATAGATTAGGTTAGTCAGCAGCTGCTACTCTGGAATCCGATAAAGTAATCTTGGGATATCCTCGGTGCTTTGGGAAACACCATAAAACTAGTGTGGGTTACTTGATACTCAGATATACAAAGAAACCGGAAAGCCGGCAAACTTGTTAGATATTCCTTGCAAATCCTGGGTCAGTGATGTAGTGGATACTTTTCTGGAAATAGCGAATCCATTCGTTGAATAGATTCCAAAATTACTGAGCAAATATGGAAAGGTAATCTCTGAAATCGATCCATCGGGTAGGAGTAATTATAATCAAGTCAAGGCAGAATATCAACATCAACGCGATACTTGGTGAAGGATTACCAGATAGGGAACTAATAAAGCTTTCCCGTTAAAACAATCAAACAAAGAGAAAATAATCTACTTTCCCTTTATGCTGCTTACATCTAACATCATTTTCTGCGAATGCGGGAACACTTCCTTATGTCTAATTGTAAAGCAGTCATTACGAAACAAAACGTTGGCGTGACTAATGCTTGGTTGAATATATTGTCTGCCCAATAGATTCTACTGTTCTTGTGCAGGAATTCTATTAAAGAAGGAACACAATAGGCCCATGGCTGTACGCCGCGTACACTTCAGTGGGACTAGTAATAATTACAAACGTAGGTAATAATCACAACAATTAGGTGATTTCCCAGCGATATGAGAAAACGTTGGGTTCCGGGTTCAATTCTCCGAAGGGCCGTTGACATTTTTCTCGGAGAATTCTATCCCAATTGATCAATCGTTTGCTGCTGAGGACAAAGCAATAAACAGAGCAGCATTATACACGCTAAGATAGTAGTGTGTGTTACAATGCCATTGAACACATTTCAAGACACAAAATTACGCCGCAAGTGTTGCAGCACTACAAGGCAAAAAATTATTATAATGTCCATGAAATACTAATCTCTGACAAAGTTAAGTTATAAGACGTGATGAATTGACTTTGAGAAGATAATCGTGGATAATAGAATATATACTATTTTCTGATAAAATAATGATTAGAATTGCTTAATACAAATCAGTTACAAATAAAAAAATCCTGAAATTAAATAGTATGTGAGAATGAAATGAGTGTTTATCGTAACTAAACTATTTTATTCAGTAGCTAGTGAAAACGCGAATAATCACTGCGTGGGTTTCGCTAATAAGAAAAATAAACGACCTGTCAGAAAAACTACTATACTAACAGGAAAAAACTACGAGCAGGTATACTATTATTTTCGATAGTTTTAACAATTTATCGTACTTGATCTAGATAAATTAAATCTTGAAGTTTTCCATTAAATTTATAATTAGAAAAGTACTGTAAAATTGCAATGTCACGATAGGACATTTACACAAAAACAACTCTTGATAAATAGAAAAGCATTTGTCTCGTTAAACTCTTCACTAAAGGAAGTCAATTCTGAACTGTTTATTATGATAAAAGTGATAGACAATTTCTCAATACACCCTACCGGACAATATTTACATAAACGTCATAACAAAGCGTAAAACATAAATAAATTATATACTATAATGTCAAAGCAATGTATGACGAGGCGGTATAGATCGCGAAGTAAAAATTTAAACATAACGTTTCTCAAAGACGAATGTTGTATAATAATAGCAATACCATTGTTTCAAAGGCAACGTATAAAGAATGAGTAATTGGAGAAAAATCGCCGATGTGCTAAAGATACTGACCAGTAAAAGGAAAGATACTCCACGTGGCTCTGTGTGTTTGTTATCCCCATTATTGGTTTCATAATGCGTCCGCCAGAGAAACGAATGACTTAACTGTACAGAAGAATGCTTCTCTGGGAATCCATAATGTGCCGTTTGTTACAAAAGGAGAATAACAGTTTTTCTGCGTCAGTGCTAGGGCATCACATTCTTCGTGCACTCGATCATTTGTTTAGAGAAGATCTATTTATTCTCACGAATAGATCTTCATAAAAGACATTGTTTGGATTGTTTAGATTTTATCAATAGTAATTTTTAATTCAGATTGAACTGGAATAATACAATAGAGAAATAAATACCTCACCTACGGGCCAAATTTCTGTGCTCTGAAACACAGACCAGAATCATTTTAATGTCAGTTATAAATATTATTTGTGTAAGACTCAGAGAATCTTACAGATTGATATCTTTGATGTTAAAATGTACAATAGATATTGAAACTATACAGTAAGTACATATACAATCGCTATGCATTATTTTCAAAGGAAAAGAAAGTTCTAAGTCGTCGTGATTAATAAATTCAGGCCACCTCTTACGATCTTTACATCTAACTAGCGTATTATGGTATATTAATAACTTTAATACCAGCACATTTTGCAGTTTATTTCTTCCGAGTCGTATTGAAATAGCAATTACGCAATCGTCCTTTGAAGACGATACTGTTAGAGATAAATATTGATATTTCAATATTTGTCAAGACTATTCTTATGCAGTAGATATTAAAGAAATAACTCAACTAATATATTCGCAACTACGCAATTGTTTCAGTTTGTGGACTATATTCTTTAGAATGAATCGCTATAAAATCCTTCATCTATTAGACTTTATTTATTATTAACGGGTCGATGGCCGCAGTGGTTAGGCGGCTGACTATTGTTGTGAGAGAACGATAGGTGCCGGGGTTCAATTCTCTGGAGGGACGGTGACATTTTTTCAGAGAGTTTAATCCCGGATCGACTTGCCATTCGCTGTTGGGAGCAAAGTGATTAACAGCGCGGCATCATAAAAGGCGATATGATGCTGTCACAAAGCCATTTAAACACAACTTACACACACTAAAACTACACCGCAAGAGTTGCAGTGATAGCCAGACAAGTAATACAGCTTACGGAGTCACTGCAACTAAGCACCCACCACACATTAAAAAAAAAAAAAAAAAAAAAAAAAAAAAAAAAAAAAAAAAAGTGAATGTCCAACAGTTATACATACTTCTTTCGAGTTTAGTAGTTTCATAAGGCATTCGAGTCACTTCAATCGCTTCTCCTCTTTTATTTGCGGCTTTTATTTTATTTTCAGTTTTCACCACATATATCTGAGTTTTTGATCTAATCCATTCTAACGACTCTTTCCAGTTTTCCGTACAAAAGCACCCACTGCTTTGTATACTGTTACTTTTATATGTTTTTCGTGGTATATTCTATTGTTGCTTTTTCCTCCTCCTTCATTTAGCACATCGAGATATCTGGACTATTTTATTATCCAACATACTACAGTATTCTTTCATTATTGCCTTTACTTCACTTTTTGAAAACAAACTTAATATGTCCAAACACTACAAAAAAGGTTTTCGAATTTTATGAACGCATCGTACACCTACCGTTTGTTTAGGATATCTCATTGGTAGTTATTATTGTAAGTTAACGCCTACTATGTATTTAAATCTCCCCGCATCCTAATAAAGAAAGCCGCCAAACAAAGGTGATGGTCGAGACTCATAAGAGCTCCGATTGCTGCGTCATGACCTATGAAAGTACTTCCAATTTATCGACTCCCATAATCGGGACAGAATCTTTTTATTTGGGAATTTAAAAGATGTGAAGAAGGCCAATCTCTAAATTCTAAGCTTGTGGCTAATATACTCGAAATACATTTATAATTAATTAATACATTTCTTAAAACCTCTGAGTTCTCTTAAAGGTGGAAATAAAACCCAAATTAACAAATTTCATCCACAGAAAATCATTCAGCCAGGTCTTCACGACAAGAAAGTCACTGTTTAGTGCACCTTCAGTGGTAATTTCATCATTGGTCAGGCCCTGATAAGAGATTTTTTAAGTTTATGGCCATTAAAATCGCATGAATTAAACACAGTGGATCTTTATCTTTTGGGCTACTGTTTAGAATACAACCAAATACGCTAGGAAAATCACAATTTGTAATAAATTTCAACAAATCGTTTATTTTATAATTTTTTATCTTTGATGGGTGCTAATTGCAGCAATTTCTTAGACTATGTTGCTTGTCTGACTACCGTTGCAACACATGCTGGTGTTCAACAGTCTTGTTGCAGCATTATCTTTACTCTTAACTGCGAATGGTAGATCGATCGGAATACATTTCACCGAGAAAAATGTCACCATGCTCTTGCAGAATTAAATCCCAGACCAACAATTTCTCACCTCACTGAGTAGCCACCTAGTGCAATTTATTAACGAAAGATTGCTTTCTAAAGTTTTTGTTCTAAAAAGTTGAATGAAAAAATATAATTCACCTGAATTGCTCCTTATGATATCTGATTATTTTTATTTAATAAGCTCCAAGCAAATTCTACCGAGTGAAATTTGCATTTGAAGTATATATGTTATCTGGTAATCCTCAATAATAATGCTAAAAAGAATTGTACTGCAATGTGCACCACTTAGTGACATACATATAGTTATAACGGAACAGCGATGCAGAGTTGCACAACTTCTCTCAATTTTTGCGGTACCAGTCACATAATGGACGTTCTCTTCGCAGTAAACGCACTCACGACATCTTCTAGGCCCGAGATGTTGATGTTGGCACTGCTTGGGACAAACTAAGGTTGACTCGAATCATTCCCAATGTGTGGAGGCTCAACAGAACAATACCACGAATATGCGCCAACATGACGCCCATGTGCGCCCCATGTGCGATTCCGGGCTGAAAGGCAGTAAATGACGCGCAACAATATTGTAGGAGTAGAAAGTAGAGACCGGTAGATGAGCGATTAAATGTATGTATTATGTCAGAACTCACACAGCACCAGGCTTTTTTAAGATTAGGTTACATACTAGAAAGCCGCCAATTAAGTTCACAATTGAAAAACTGAATAACACGCACGCATAACAATTTTAAACTATGCTACTAATTACTAAATATGTATCTATTAATTCAAATTACAAACTATGTCTTGTAAATGTTATTCTTATAACCATGTCGTTTTAAAGAGTAATCGCTATATTGGTATTTTCAGGAAAGAAAAAACTATGGTGCATAGGTACTATTAAAAGGTTATAAAATTGTAAACCATCCGCTGCTGTCATTGAAATTAAAAAACTGTAAAAACTAATTATGTAATGGCACAGCTGTATAGGATGAAGTGTCAATAAATACACGTTATAAACCTTACTACTTCACGTTACGCATTTACTAAGAACTTATTGTTTTCGTTACTATTGCAAAACTATACATACCTTTAAGATATAATAGCATTAACGGTAATGCCATTTTAATAACACTCATTCGCTGTCAGGGAGCAATAAAATTTATTGCACATACAACATTGGTTGTAAATTGTAAGATTTCCTTTTATAACTTATACTTGCAATGTGTATTACACAATTTTGTCGTTAATAATTGACAATTACCTATCGGTTAAAATATCTATGTATATGTATACATATTAATTTATGTGCAGCTGTCATCGCTACTAATTTTTGCTGTGCCTCAACGTATGGTGTTTCTTTTTCTGTTTGTCCTGCTGAATTGCCTCGTAATTTTACATCAATGTAACCTTATCTGATAGTTTTGTAGGTAGAGTGACAGTAATTTTATTGATTGTAATTTATTTATGCACCTACTTTAGCAATAAGTTATCTAGACTTAAAACTGATTTTATCGACGTACACTAAAAATAAATAATATATCATTTAAGGTAGAACAATGTAAAAACAGCAGAAAATAGCATTAAACTGAAATACATTAAGTAGAATATGAAAGTAAATGAGCACACTGCATTCCAGAGATGCGTAAGTGCAGTTTTACGATGTCGTATAATACACAAATGTAATCATCAAGGAAGACTGTTTTATATTGAGAAGACATTTACACGGTTCATATAAGTAAGCGTACAATTCGCTTGCACATTGCTTCGATTCATCTAGTTTCTTCCTATTCATTTGACAACATTGTCAATATTGTCGTATACTTAAAGCGTACAAGTACATTTGTATGTAACGTATATAGTTTTGTAATATCTGCATTTTACAAGTTAAAGCAGACTCTTTTGGGTAAAGATTACCATGACATATTAACTCTAAAACGTATAAAAATGCTTCATAATGAGAAATTTTTCATAATTCTTACAGTCTGTTTTTATGATCACTGCTACGCAGTAGTTATCGATTCACAAATTTAAAAATGTCAGTGCTCTGATATTTGGAGGAGAAGCAGTGTTATGGAAGTTATAATAAATGCGGACGTTGCCAATTACTTAATGACTATAGCCCAATTACTTCATCAATGTCCAAAATTGTGTAATTCAGGAATAGTTTCAAAACAAGCTTGTGAATAATGAGTGAAACAAGTTAGTCGAGCACAATAAAATCAATAATAATGAATATTCTAACAATCATGCATATAATGGAAACCAGGATACCCTTAGTTGATGAATCACCTTAGTTGATATACTTCATTATACAGCGTGTTTAGCGAGTAATAGGCCAGCGCGATATCTCGAAAACGAATGAATATTTTCAAATTCTGAAAAGTTCTGAAATGTTTATTTTTCTTGGCGTAAGTACATGTATATATAATGCATTTTTCCAACCGCCAATTAATTAAACATATTTTTATTTTTTTAAATATATCGTCTCCACCTCCGGACGACATATTTCTCTAAATAAAAATGTTTAATTAATTGGCGGTTGGAAAAATGCATTATATTCAGTTTGGTAAAATGTTCGGAAACGGCGCGGCACCTAGTTCGGCATAACAATTTTTAAAATTGAATGTAGCGGTGACATTGAATTTTAAAAAATGTTACACATGTGTCACATCTAACTTTATTTCTTCTATGGAATTCTTTACTTTTTATTCGTTCTTTTGCAATCTACAACATACGAGGAAGCGTTTTTATATTCGCGGAATGAGCGGGTTGTAGAGGGGTGATTAGGCGCATTGGGGACGTGGCCTGTGCAGCGACTCATAATTAGTATAAATATGAAGTTTCATTGTTATTAGACAGTTAGTCTTTGAGCTATCGTCAACCAAGTAACATAATCAGGAGTGAAAAGTGAAATATGAAAAAAATCGAATATCGTGCCGTTATAAAGTTCCTTACCAGGCAAGGAAAATCAGTCGCGACCATAGTGAATGAGATGTCAGTGGTTTACGGCGACTCTTGTCCAGGAAAAACCATGGTGTACAAGTGGCATAGTTTATTTAAACAAGGAAGGGAATCCCTTGAAGACGACCCGAGGCCGGGCAGGAGCATTGAGGTGACCACGCCACTACTTATCCAAAAAGTTGAAAAAATTGTATTCGAAGATGCTCGACTAAAGAAGAAACAACTCGCAGAAATGGTTGGAGTATCCGATACAACAATTTTTGAAAACCTACACGATCATCTCGGCATGTCTAAGGTCAGCGCAAGATGGGTGCCGAGAATGCTCTCGCCGCCGCAAAAACAACAGCGCGTAGAGTGTTCGCGTGCATTTTTGGACCTCTGTAATGAAGACAAGGATGGTGTACTGAGTCGAATTGTTACTGGAGACGAAACTTGGGTTCATCGTTATGAACCTGAGTCCAAACAAGACTCCATGCAGTGGCATAAAAAGGGCACAGCACCTCCCAAGAAATTTAAAGTGTCACAATCGGCTGGGTATTTTGGGACTCGGAAGGAATATTGTTGATTGATTATAAAGATAAAGGTGTTTCTATAACCGCAGAATATTACGCTTCAATATTAGAGCGACTAAAAGAAGCCATTAAAGAGAAAAGACGGGGAAAATTGACGAAAGGTGTGCTGCTTTTGCACGACAACGCGCCCGTCCACAAGACCCGCGTTGCGTTAGCTGCCCTGCATAAGGTGGGCTTCGAAATTGTGAATCACCCACCCTACAGCCCAGACCTGGCTCCTGGTAATTATTACCTGTTTCTGAAAATGAAAAAAGAGCTGCGCGGTATAAAATTTACTGCCGATGATGAAGTCAAGGAGGCAGTTTCGGCGTATTTTGCAGATAAAGAGAAATCATTTTTTTAAGAGGGTATAAATAAATTAATTGAAAGATGTGAAAAATGTATCCGTCTTGCAGGTGAATATATTGAAAAAGAAAAATAATTTGGTTTTTTTATTTCCACTTCTTATCCCCCATTCCGCGAATATAAAAATGCTCCCTCGTATTTCTGATAACCTTCCTCGCAACAGTTGTCAACCTGCCTGTTGTAGGAAAAAATCCTAATTTTTTAAAAGTTAACACATAGATAGTACATACATATGTATTCCGTAAAGATAAAATACAAAAAAATTTATGAAATATTTTAGTCAAACTCAAATGACAAAGGAAAGCGTAATTTAGAGTCAAATACAACAACAAGATCTTTAAAAGCAAATGAAATTAAATGCTCGAATATGCTTGCACTACATTCCATGCATTTTTGATAACTCATAATTAAGACTGCACTGATGGTTATTTGTCGCAGTTTCCGGTGCTATGCTGGCACATCTTGAGAACGTCAATCACTGTCAAACTGAAATACTTTCATATGTTTTGTTCTCATGGATGTCTGTCAACTACTGATAGATAATTAATAAATTTTTAATTTATTGGAGGACATAATCTCCACATAACATAATAATAATAATAATAATCCATGCCTTAGCATCCCCCAACAGCTTGCGCCAATTACAGGGGGCATCGGCTGGCCATGAGTTATTATTATAGAACTTAAGATGTTACCTTTCCGCATTTGCCGTGGAATTTGGAAAACTACAGAAAACCAAATCTTTCGAAGATCTTAGTCAAGTGTGCAACCCACTAAGCCACCAGCCCGACTAAGCACTATCTTTAGATCTTGTATTAACTTTTTAAAAACTATGTTTTTTCCTAATAGTACAACAGGTAGGCTGGCAACTGTTATAACGAATATTATCAGAAATACGTTGAAGATTGCAAAAAAAAACGAATATAAAAATAGGCGGTGTAATTAAAAAAATTAAGTTAGATAACCCCACCTAGCGATGACATGTGTGGTGGCTGCTTAGTTGCAATGATTCCGTAAGCTGTATTATTTGTCTGGCTATTACTGCAACTCTCGCGATGTAGTTTTATGTTTTTATAATGCCGCGCTTTTAATCACTTTGCTCCCAACAGCGAATGGTAAGTCGATCCGGATTTCAACTCTGAAAAAATGCCACAACTATAGTCAACCGCGGAACTACTGCGGCTATCGACCCGTTAAAATTTTAAAATGTAATGGTTTTGTTATTTATCTAACTTCAGTTCAATTGTAGGTTCGAAACCATTTCAAATTCTGTTCTTTTTTAATATTGATCTGCTTATACGAGTATGTATATATCTACTAGCACTTAATCGACAATTTTTATAAGTGGCGCTATGCGCCATAATTTTGTTCATAAGCCTTCAATAATTTCATAATGTGCTTTGCGGTCACATTTTATAACCTTACACAAAATTTATTTCCAAACAATTCTAACAACCGCGAACAAGCAGCTAGTTGCATTTACATATTTCGGGTGCTTTAGTCAAAGTTGTGCCTGTAATTGTTTGTCTCATAGAAGAGAATTGGGAATTGGTCAGAAGAAGAATCATATACTGACCACAAATATAGAATTTGTAGAGTAGCGGTACTATGGTACTAAACGGAGCAGAACTCAGAGTGACACATATTGGATAGGCTTACATCGCCAGAGCCAACGCAATTTCGTACATTTAGCGAACACATACGACGCCTTCTAGCTATTGGTCCTTATTTACAAGTACAATTCCAGATTGAAATTGTTTACGATATTAGTGCAGAAATGCAGGAATGGATGTAAATGAATTGGATGGATAGAGCTTGTGGACATTCACTGGCTGTTAATTGTGTAGGAAAACCATAGTTCAAATATTACTACAGAAACTGCTGAATATTTTAGTATGATATAACAGAGGAAAGTGTATGATTTTTATGATCAAACGAAAGTATAGTGTAGTAGATGAAACGACTATAATTTTTTTTTATGTGTGGTGGGTGCTTAGTTGCAGTGACTCCGTAAGCTGTATTACTTGTCTGGCTATCACTGCAACTCTTGCGGTGTAGTTTGGTGTGTGTAAGTTGTGTTCAAATGGCTTTGTGACAGCATCATATCGCCTTTTATGATGCCGCGCTGTTAATCACGTTGCTCCCAACAGCGAATGGCAAGTCGATCCGGGATTAAACTCTCTGAAAAAATGTCATCGTCCCTCAAGAGAATTGAACCCCAACACCTCACAACGATAGTCAGTCGCCTAACCACTGCGGCCATCGACCCAACTTTATTATTTATAAAGTTAATAAATAATAAAGTTGTAAATTGTGTTATTTTAAGTCATTGGATTACATAATTTATCATTGTTTACGATCTAGTTTAGAAAGAATTTAGTTTTCAATAGGTCAATGCTTTACCTTAACGTTTTATTAACAACGTAATGTAATTTAAAACAGATAAATTGCTTTTGCCTATAGTTTACAAGTTGGCTGCCTTCTTGCAGTGTACAAAGTAAAGCTAAAACGTATATAATTTCGGAACGAAATGTTTCTGAAATATGTAGTATATAATTTTATTGAGCTGTAAATTTTAAGATGCACCTATTTTATAACAATTACTGTGAAATTTAATTCAGTGTACAGACTTCCGTGAACCGTACTGTATGTATATTTATGTTTTAATTCCCGTAGAAAATTCGGCGGGCCTCTATTAATAAACCAATAGACATCGGAAACTAATGCTATGATAGTGCTTTATGTATGACGTAGAATTCACACAAATGTTATAAACGAAGTGAGTCGCAATGTAAATTGCCGTAAAATTAAGTCGTTAGGTTGTTAGTTCAGCAATAACAATTACTAAATTGATTTAATTGGTATAGCGATAATACATATTTAGTAGTTGCTTGCTGTCATTCTATATATGTGTGGAAATCTTTTATGTTCACTATCCATTTACTTAATGCATTAAGTAAACAAAATTTATTGTGTTCATAATATTTTATATAACAATTGCCTATTAGTATTCATAGGGTTTGATTTATCTGATGGAATTTGAATTGTTAATTTTAATTGTATGTAATATATTTACACTCGTTGTGGAGATACAATGTGTTGAAATTTTTAAATGTATATGTAGAATATTACATTAGTTGTAATGATGATGTAGATACTCACAATCTCTGAATATGCCCAGGATTGTTATTGAGAGTACAACGAAATCTTAAGGACGTTAATTTTTTGAGCCGATGTAGTTTTTCCTTTCTTCCCATTGTCATATAATTTCTCTCTTGTTTTTCTTTTTTTCAGATTATACTTGGATTATATTTTGGTTACTTTCCTAAAAATTGATAACACGAACACAGAGTTCTGTTGCGCCATAACAAAAGTTGAACAAAACAAAAACATTAACACTGTCATAGTAATTTTTTTAAGAAAATTACCGCAGAGCTACGCTGGATAAGAGTTTTGACGAAGACAATGACCCTCTTAAAAACAGCATTACTTCCACAGATAAACTTGTTGCTATTTCGTCTTGGTTCATTTTAAATATGTGGTTAGTTTATTTAAGTATAACCGATGAGGGTCGTAGACATGATCATAGTTTGAATGTTTATACTTTTCAGGGGTATTATTTCATTTTCAACGGGGTATTATTTCTGATTTTGAGTCAACGTATCAGGTACGCTGCTGAGTTTTCGCGATGTCAGTATTTAACAAAAATGTCTGAATAAAACAGTTTCATTTGTTTAGCATTTTCCCGTCCAAAATATTCAGGTAAACGCGTATTGCTGAGTTTTCGCGATGCTTCAGTTCAAAAATTATTCCATTGTTTACTTTAAAACTCTTTTTGAGATGGCATATTGTACTCTTTGTCTAATGACAAATATTCGTCCATAACCGATAATAATAATAATAATAATTGAAAGAAGTTCGTTTAATTAAGATAAAAATTTGATAAATAATAATAAGAAAGCAACTCATTTAAAACTTAATTTTGCTTGAATAAATTTCATCGTCTAAGAGCATTGCTCTCGAAACACTTAAGTGAGGCTATTTAATCAATCACTTTTTAGCAATAATGTTCTTACTACTCTCCCATTTACGTTTTTAATCTTGTCGCGTCTAGTTTTGCCTCTTTTTTCAGCCCACTTCCTAAGAAAACTTGATAAGTGAATAAACATCTTTACTTTTCTTTTTTTTTTTTTTTAAGTTAGTAGCAATGGTCTAGATGTTCGTTTTACAAAGTCATCTGCTATTACTTAGATATAAATAAGGTAAATTGTGACAAAATGGGTAGATAACGGATCGATGGCCGCAGTGGTTAGGCGGCTGACTATCATTGTGGGAGGACGATAGGCGCCGGGGTTCAATTCTCTGGAGGGAACGGTGACATTTTTTCAGAGAGTTTAATCCCGCATCGACTTGCCATTCGCTGTTGGGAGCAAAGTGATTAACAGCGCGGCATCATAAAAGGCGATATGATGCTGTCACAAAGCCAATTGAACACAACTTACACACACAAATCTACACCGCGAGAGTTGCAGTGATAGCCAGGCAAGCGATACAGCTTACGGAGTCACGGCAACTAAGCACCCACCACACATTAAAATAATAATAATAATAATAATAATAATAATATAATGTTAATGATTTTTGCGGATTTTTTTATGTTTCATTAAGAAATAATAATAATAACAAATGATACAGTTTGTGTTTGTGTGAAGAAAATGATTATGATTCATCAATATCAAAGATATTTTGAAGCTTTCTTATGCAACCACCGATAGTGACACGCTGGATATATGGAAATAATTTAACAACAATATGATGTACATTAGGGGAGAGTAAGGCAAAATGACATATAAGGCAAAACGACATACCAATTGTTTTCTCGGCGCTTTTGCGAGGACGGTATTTTATGCGCATGCGAACAGTGCGATTGTACTATTCTTCATGCTCTATGTCACAATAGACACATTGGAAGTGATTTTTGTAGTAATTATAGCCAGCTTTTAAAAATACATATTTTAAGAGAAATGTAAGTACAATATTGTTACCGTAATTATGTTATTATGCGCAAACCTGCTATTGTTTACCTTTTAATTCACATTAAATACAATTGCCTGCATAAACATTCTACCCTACAAATTGAGATAACCGTATCCACAGCGTATGTGGGCAAAATGACATATGGAGTGTGTCATTTTGCCTTACGTATATACGAAGTGTGTTGTTTTGCCTTACGTTAATGTTATAATATTCTTTTTCCCCTACCAGCGTTAGAAAACGTCATTATTTGGTATGTTTTCGGGCCGAGAAGATGAATTTCTCTCCTAGTAGTCAATAATAAAAATTATCTCCTACTAGTAAATAATAAAAACAATTGACAATAATAAAATTATGATTTATTCAATAGAAATGTATAGAATAGAAATAATTTGAATATAAAACCATAGATGTCGTATAGATGCACGAATGAAATCCGCAATTCAAGAAAAAAGGTTAGGTTAACATTTAACATAAATAAACAAAGTAGGAAATACGTAAATTGGTAAACACTACTTATTAAAATAATAATTAAACAATTATGGCAGGTTATGTTAATTATGACGTACAGGTTAAAATCTTACCTAGTTTTACCTATATTGATTTCACGTTTTGTGAGATTTCTAATTTGGTTTCATTTCCAAAAGTACACTATATTTATAAGTCAAAACCTCTATGCATAGTGTCACATCCGTCAAATCTAGTTTGAAAAATAATCTTCAAAAATTCTTGCTTGACATTAAGGTGTACGAGATTTTATTGCAACAGTGTACCAGTATTTTTCATACTCTATTTGATTTGCTTCCTTGCGGATTTTTTACTGTCTGATATTTTTTTTGTATTGTGACAAGACATTAATAAAATCTCAATTTGACAGTAAATGTTTATTCATTTGTTTTTACAGACTAACATGTTTTCTATGGATATCTTAAATTAAACATTTATCGGAACGGCTTATTATATTACATTATTATTGAGAAAGCGGTTAAATATGCTAGTAGTGGAAAAAATAGTATATAAACCACGGCAGAGAAGATTTTTCTCAGCCTCTTAGCCATTATTTCCCTCGACGCTTCGCGTCTCGGGAAATAATGCTACTCGGCTGAGAAAAATGTCTTCTCTCACTTGGTATATAATTACTATTATCGTTTAGATAGTTTCTAATTATAAAAGAAAGTCGAATCGACAATCCTGGTCGAGTGAAGACATGCTGAAGGCGATAGAAGCGGTAAAAGATAACAGGATGGGATGGAAAAAGGCATCTGTTATGTTCAATGTTCCTCAGGCGACATTGAGGAGACGCGCCCAGGAAAAGAATACCCACGCTCGTGGTGCAATTTTATTGCACCACATTATTATTCTTCTCGTTTGAACTATCTAGTTTTGTTGTCAAAGAAATAAAGCATATGAAAAACATGAAGCTTAATTTTTTATATAACACGGAGTCAATATTTACATGCGATTTTTAGAACGTATGTCATTTTGCCTTATTCTCCTACATATTAGCTTCACCAGATCTTTCCAGAATGTTCCATGTAATTTCTTTGTGCAGGGCTGCATGATATATGAGCCGTTCTGGTCAACCTTACCCACTGTTTGTTCCTGAAGAAGCCATTACATTATTTGTAAAAGGTTAAATTAGTACATTTTGCATTTTTCTGCACTTATTTTAATTGATTTTATATTTAGTTCATTTTTGTACTACTATATATAACCACAAGCGTGATACGGCCAAGACCCAAAGGTCCTTATAATAAAGCCATGGGTAGTGGAAGTCTTCAGTACAGCAGGAGAAATTAGTATCCTGCCAGTGCATGTAAGAAAGACGCCCTTCACTCAAAATGCACGGGTACTTTATTGACTTAGTATAGCTACATGGACTGTCTGTGGCACAGACATTATTTGTATGCAATCTAGGACAATAAAGTTTCCGTAAGGTTTGAGTAAGAAGCCTCCTTCTTTCGCGCACTGTCCGGATATTTTTTTCTCCTGCTGTACCATGATATATGAGGTTCATAAGAGTCCACATATGATCGAGGATAAATTGAAGAAACCAATCACAGAAATATATGTAAATGTATGTATGACGTGATTAACTCAGAAGAGAAACTTCTGTCTGAGAACGTATTCAGTGCTCCGCAATGTTGTCAATGGGCATTGATTATCGAGTAATTAAAAGGAATCGATAATTATGCTGGCAATGTTAGGGTAGTAACTAATCTTTGTAAGGTTTGTTAGATTTCAGTCACGCATCTTTTTTCTGCAATTCTGAGTAACGTGTAAATAGGTTGAAAGATGTTTGGATGTGTTTACTATTTTCTGAAAGATGTATTCGTATACATGTCAAACATGTAAAAATGCATCAATAGCCTTACAAAAATGTTCACTACTTAGTGAGTATCGCGAGGAAAATTGCAATCAGCATCCTTAACGAATGTAGCTGAATATAACGTACGTAAAGTATATTTGGTATTAATCGCTTTTGATGGGTAATTTTAGAAGCATTTATTTTACTTAATCTTTTTCAATATTTCGACATATTCTATCGCATTCAGACACGTAGAGCTAATAATAGCTATTTTCCGTTACAATTTCGAGGAAATTAAAACTAAACCACGAAACAAAACAATAAAGGATCCTCAAGAACATCGCATAGAAATGCATTGAAAAAAAAATTAATAAAATACCTTAAAAATTGTTCTTAATTTATTCCAAAATCGTCTAACAAAGTTATACACCAATTGAACAGAAAAAAACTATTTAGGAACGAAGGATTTCTAAATAACGTTACAAAAATAGTAATGAAAAGAGAACGATCAGGAAGGTACCGCAATCGCAAAACACCATTATTAGAAAACCACTTCCGTCAAGCGTTTTATACGTAGTAAAACCGTATGTGGACATAGTACTTATTTTAAAACATCTTTTCCCCATTCCATTTAATAAAGAAGAATTTGCGAGTGGCTGTTAATGGCTTTTTTAAATATTTGAGAATTGATTTTTGTTGCTCGTCTTCTGTTGATCGACGTAATTCTAGCTCGGCCGCTAATCGTATAAACAAATTGTGCAATTACGGCCAGATTAATGACTTTTCCTATGTTTATGTTCCCTTTTAAGAAGTATAACTCATTACAGTCGTTAATGTCATAAATTAATGACTGTTCAATTTTGTCACATTCACGGCCTTCGAAATACACATCGATCAGTAACGTTTTCAGTAATATCTATGTATTTGTCATAACATAAACTGCAAGCTGAGATTTATTGTGAAAGCTACATTGTTAGTGTTTATGTACGAACCCACGATACGTCGGATTTATATGAGTATTAAACAAGAAATATGCATTATATACTTTTAAGATATGCACGTCAAATGTAAAATACGACAAAATTGCTTGGTGAAGTTAAGAACAATACAATCTATTCTAGCTATTGTTGATAAAATCTCCTACAACACAGTATAAGAAATGATATCTTTGAAAAAATCGTGTTAGAATTATACTATATATCTTGCTTACACAATTTCACTTTTTTCAGAGACTAGATTCCGTTTATTTATTCGTTGTAACTTGACTGATTATTGCCTTACTTACATGTATTGGACTATGACTATAGAAATGTTACAGTAAATGATGTAAGACGGCTCTTCAGAGAAATATTTCTTTCGAATAACATTATTGTATGAGACTTTCAATACAACTTTTCGCAAGTCAAGTTGTTTTATTGTGATGCACCAAAAGAAACAAACAAAGAAACAACTTGTTCGCAGTAACAAGCAAATTGACCTGCATAAAAAAGTAAATATAACTAATCGATCTGTGATAAAATTAGTTCCCGTTTCATACACCTACTAAATGGAGGTTTAACTTGGCCTACGATTCCTACGTAAACCAAAGACTAACTCGTATGAAAGCGAGAATTTTCAAAGGAAGGTATTATCACCTGGAAATATATAAGTTCTAAATGACATCCATCTAATGCTGAAGGAAACTAAAACTCCACTTCCTTCTAATATATCTTTTCTATATTCTTTCGCAACATCTTGAGCAGCACGTCCTTGAGCAATTCCAACTACTGTAGGTTTACAAAGAAAATGATTTAATCCTGTCATATAGTAAAAGTTCTATCTAGAAGGTTGGAGTTGTCGTTGAAGACGCTTGTTGATACTTTATTAAAAGTTGTCTCAATAATTTGTACACAATTACAACCTGCTTCACCTTCAATGCTGGGAAATCTATAAATCGTTCAAAATTATTTCTTTCGAACTACCAGTTCATTTTTGAAGAAAAATATGTCCGACCAGTATCGGTATATCTCAGATTTGAACGAAACCTGACTCATAAATAAAAAAAACTTACAAATGTTCAAAATGTTAACTCTAGGGTTACTACAACGTTCAAATTTTTAATAAAATAGCGTATGTATATAATATACTCTCCAAATTTTAAAAAGAGGGAACATGGACACACACATGGAGAACTGGAACATAAGCACTAAGTTTTAATAATGGAAACATTTTAGCATCAGATACTAACTTCACTCGATAAAATTTGTTTGAATTTTTGACGTCAATAGAACTGAAAAAGATAGTGAAAGTTGATCTTTGATTTAAAAAAAAGTCTAACTCTGGCGAAATTATCAAAATAATGTCTCACTGGCTATAGAGGCAGAGACTGTTGTATAGTTTAAAATGCTCAGTCCCAACTTCGGTTCTACTGAAAGTATTAAACTCTGCATGTCAGTCTAAAGAAACATTTTCAATATCATACAAGACCTGTGTACCATGGAGTTCCACATACAAAATTATTAATGGTTAACCTAGATAACAAGTCAGGGATTGGTTGAGCAGTAAATTAAGATGCTAAAGCTTACGTTATGTGCTTGACTTCACAATAACACACAAAAACTAGGCTACCAATTGCTGGTTTGTTTCACTTCAGAAGAACTGCTCTTTTCATCGTACCACTAACAATCGAATGCCGTAGAAAGCATTATTAGAAACATAGCCACAAACAGGACCCCGCTTTGGTCATATTCCACATTTGTTTGCTACTGACGAAGAAGTACGATTATTAAACAGTAAGACTATGTATAAAATCACCAGTTAATGCTAGAAATAAATCAAATCTAATTATTATTACATTAGATTATAACTATTGGATAATTACATTAACCGTGACTGTATGCATTTAAAAATAAAACTAAATAAGTACTTGAGCTAATATCGAAATAGCAATAAATGAAGTTAATTGGTCACGAAATAGTTCATGCATAGAAAGCAATTATAAAAACTAGTGTACAAAACTACTCGTACTCGCAGATATTACCCAGGTTTTTCCATTTGGCATTTGATATTTAGCATAAAGACAAGTAGCAATACAAGAACTAACTTCATGCCGGCAAATTACAATTATTCCTCGTCTTAGTGTTGTAATGTACAATAGTTCCTTACACTATCTTATAATTTCTCTCTTTCTAATAACCTTCATCTATCTAACCTTTTATTTAGTGTCACTCAGATGCATACAGATACGTTAATATAAATATCCAAAAGTTATAATCTAATAATACAAATGAGTTAGTAATTTAAAGACATAATTTTAAAAATTACAGGCTTGAAATTAAGACATTTATAATAAATTCATAGTCCTTGGTGATCAGTATCAAAGTTGGTATAAGCAACATTTCCGTTTACACTTCTATAATAAATCAGGTATATAAAAACTTTCTACAAATATATCTTTTTACTCATTTGGAAAGATTAACATCTTGTACTGCTTCAACTCTATACTAGTTACTAGGATAAATACATCATCTACATTGTAATCGATGGTATATACAACAGGCTTGCCATCTGATTTGATTATATAAGCGTGGAACTTGCCATGTATTATTCATATGAATATTGAAAATTAAATTTACACCAAATAATATATTTATTCATGCAATTTATTATGGCTTCCGTTAACTGCATCTTATGCAAACTTATTATATATTATGTGCATAATGTATTTGCAATTTGTAAACAGTATGAATAAATAATTATGGCAAATTGAGATGTTGGTGTCGACACTAAACCTACAGCGACGTAATGATTTTCTACCATAACTTACACTCAATTGGCAAGTTTATTACTCTGCACTAGATAGCTACAATAATTAATTACACAACTTATGTAAACGTCAAAAGACGCACATTTACATGGTACATAGTATTACGTGCATACTTCTAATTGATGCTATCGCTAGAAGGCCTACCTTTTAAGGTATACTCTACATTTTATGATATGAAATATTCTCCATGGAAGTATCTGCATCCTATTAAATACAGGAAATGTGTAAAGGAACTTGCAATTTACAGTTTAATTTGTTAAAGCGAAATCCTAATTTATGAACAAAAGCAAGATGTCAGTTAAATGAATCACTGCTACGTTAACAGAAAGATATGTAAATAAAAGCCAACTATAGATATTACTTCCTTGTAATACATCAAATGTCATTTTAATAACAAAGCAGTAGTTAAACAAATAGTAAAATGTACTTATTACTTGTGAATATGAAAAAAATTATAAATATTAGCTACTGATGACTGTATTGTACTATTTGAGTAGGTGTCACACTTATGTCATTTACAACCATGGTGTGCGGTTATAATATTATAAATAATTCAACAACTATCCCTACTTATTTCTTTACTTAATGAAAATTTGAATAAACTGGCAACGCAGCACTCCTAAAACTAGGTTTTGTTAGCGTAGATATGACACAAAACATGAACTCAATGCAATATGTCATGTGAAATTGAATTACGATTAATTGAAAGCTGGATGTAATTTTTTTCCTGCTTGTCAGTTATTGGAATCACCTACTTTTTATTAATAGTACCTTTTCTGCAAGGATACTCAATTACATGTCACCTACTAACCCTAATTGTGAAATATTGCAAAGATGACATCACGTCAATAAATACGATAAACCCCATTTACAATTAAGGAATGTACGTAAGATTTGCTAAATGTAACCTATAAAGATACCAATTTAATTGATTTATTAGACGCCAAGACTTTGCAATTGCAATTGCAGTAAATACGCCTGATGCTTCTTTCGAATCTAATTCGAAGCCAATTCAATTGGAAAATAATTAAAGAATTCAAACATAATATTTAAACATTCAAGAAGAGGTTCTTTAGTACATAGTACTGAGTATTACCTATCTGGATGTGAATGAAAGAAAGACGATTTGGCACTATTTTTCTCACATAAAAATTTTGAACATTTTGAACACAATTCAAAGTTACCAACATTTACTGTTCGATGTTTTAAATTTTTGCTCACTAGATAAGTAATTTGAATCATAATGATACAATAATAAGTAGTATAGTAGTTCATCAGGAAGCGATTTTATTACATATACTTAACAACCAACAGAAGTATCATGTGATATCTTATGACCAATTTCTGATAAAATAGACCATTGGGAAGTGTTTGTCAGTTCAAGTTCTCGTATCAAACACTGATGAGAAAGGAAAGTCCGAAACATGTATCTGCGTGTCAGAATTGAACTTTCCAACATTTCTTTGTGCACTATTGTGTTTTACGTGCGCCAAAACGTTTGCTATGTAATAGGTTTATTCCTATTGTATTGCAAAGTTATTCTTCTTTCTGTCTCTGTATTTATTACGAAATCTTATTTCACACTGAAGTACAAATGCATTCTGCTTTGTTTTGCAATAGAATTCTCAAAATTTAATGGTGTTCATATTTCCTCAAGGAACTTTCAAATACTTTCTAAATCGAACGTATCGTTTAGCAAAAGCAGCATTTTTTTAGCAATTTGTACACGTAAAAGAAATTTGGGGACAGTCTACTTTTGTACATTTTATCTTTCATATGGCGTCAAAAATAGTACAATGATGTAATGTCCGATGCAGGTCATCTGTTTTCACATTATCAGAAAATTGTATTAACCGAAAGAGATAAAGTTAATTTAGCATAGATTCCAATAACATCAAAAGTGCCCCATGACTTTTTCAAGGGTGTGTCGTCAAAGCCCGATATGGACAATTAATTTTGTAACTACTAACTAACACGCACGATAATGTAAATACAACACTAGATTACTTATTTGCAATTAACACTTTAAAATCCTGCATTTTGTAGCAATTATTATTGCCTTCAAATCATCATTATTCCACAGAAAAGTGTGGTACATTGAAGCTTATATGTATGACTCAATAAGAAAGAATCTAGGGAGACAAGTCTGAAGATCTACCGTCTCTATCGTAGCATGATCTTTCTCGCAATCCGTCTGCAAAGTAACATTTTAGATGTCGCCTTACAGTGAGTAAATAAACAGTTGACGCAATTTGAATTTACGTCTTATCTACGTAATTACTTTCGTTATTCTGTTTTGTTATATTATAATATATGTATATAATTCTTGTGATATTTATAAGATATATTACTTAGATATACTCAAACATAGGATCATTTGGTATTTATATATTTCCCTAAACTAAAAATGTGTTCAGATACAGTACATACATAATAGTCAGACGTGTTGAAATTAGATTATACGTCACAACTTTATGACGTACAACTGTAGGCGTGGTTTCTGCTACTGTTCAGTATCTTTAGTAAAGTCACCATGTGGAAAGTGGTTAATAAAACCGCAACAAATATCTAGCGCACGTCGTAAGTGACGTATACCTACTTCCACAAACTCATAGAACAGATTCAATGTATACTTTGTGGAAACATTACATAACGTAAGAAGTGTTATGCACTGTATTAATAATATTGATTTGAAATATCTGACCCATAGGAATAAATAATAATCGTATTGTAACAACAGTACTGCCAACTATATGCATCCAATATAGTTGCACAGACCTACAAAAGACTGGAAGTAAACATAATAGTTTCATCATCGATTTTATCCGGACGATTCTTATAGTATAATTTTCTTAACTTATTCAATCCTTTCTGATGTAAAAATAAAATTTGATTTACAAATTCCATCAAATTATGGTAGACTCTAAAGTAACTGTCAAAAAAGTTGCATTTAATGTATAGGTTTGGTTATGTGTCCATTACGCAGCTTTACATATATCAAGAACATACATACTGTTTTTGAATACAATTCAATGCATGTTAATTTACAGAACAATGTTGCTGACATAATAGTTTCATCTTATGGGACATTTTTACAGTAGCCCTGATACACTGTTAACTTAGTTTAAACGTATCCATTGAACTGTACAAATTACACGCAGTCCACATTGAACAAATTACCTTCTCTCCAATTTTTTACGCATATTTAAATAATTTCCTGCAAGTTCAATTAAGTACATTATTAGAAGGCCATTCACTCAAAGTACACCCTCACAATCACTTCATCTTATTTGTTATTACCAATTTGTTTTAAATTCAAAGTGCAATGGAAATGGACAGATACTATACGACGTCTCTGATTATGGGGCGTGGAATTAGGGAATTTTGTAGACTGATGCAATATTTCAGTCTACTACAAATATGCATACTAACTAAAGGCGCTCGTTTTCTATTGAAGAGGAATCATACCGGCAAAATAATGTTCATACTGACGAACAACTAACCAGCTCTCGTTGTATTAAGATCCCACGAGATCTCTTCACAATTCATTCTTGAGTATCTCAGGGTATTGAAAAGCTGACTGTGGAAAACACAGTCAAACTAGTCTCGGGTTCTGGACATTGTGGAATAATCAGCGAGGTTATCAAATAGAAGACAAACGCAGTGTTGAGCTTCGCTAACATTGTGACTACTGTAGTAAGCAAATTCCCGTTGAAAAAACATTTACATAACTTGATCTTGTATTAAAGCTCACTTGCAGGGGATGTCAAGAAGATAACTTCTTTACGTACCATGTCATTGTCAGGCATTCAATGTTTGAGGAAGCAAACCCTTGGTGTTCAGATGTTGGAACTAGCCGAGGTAAAGAGGTTACGGCCACAGTGAGGGTACGATCTGGGACTATACCGTAAAATAACATTTTTATAAATCAAGAACCACCATATATTTCACCTGTGCGTCAAACAAATTTACCGAACAGATTTGCTGAGACCGTCAGATTTGTCAAATACCTCCAGAGCATAAGAAACCAGTGTATTAACTCTCGCACTCTGTGATAAGTCATGGCGATTGTGAGTTGGTCAATCAAGCAGGATTTTGTCACTATTATCAAACTCATTATTTAGTAGTTTGTGTCGTATCCATATTAGTCAAAACATATTATATACATATGTATATTATACGCCTCTGGAGTAATAATAATAATAATAATAATAATCTTTATTACCCAACAGAAAATTCCATTTACAGGGTAAAATTACAAGAAAAATATTATGAATTAGTGCATAGTACATATTGTAATACAGTTTATCATTTACCTACAGTATAAAAATTAAAATGATTATAATAACTAGCAAATAACTAATAAGCAATTAATCGGTGCAAAAAAAAGAAACTACTAAGATTTTAAGAATATATCAGTGTATAATTTGTTTGCATTTTGACACATATGGACCAATGGAGCTTTAGTCAACACATTAGAGCGCGCTCTAGGCGTATAGAAAGTGTTCGTTGTTCTAATATTGAATTGGGGAATCGCGAAGTCAATTTGTTGTAGGAGGGAAGGAGAATCAATATTATAGTGTACAAGTTTACATAGAAATTTACCACTAGCATCAATTCGTCGTTGACCCAATGACGTAAATGCATGTCGAAGAAGCAGATTGTTGTAATCAGACCCACGAACTGGATAAAATCCATCCAATTTATATGATAAGTACTTCAAAAATCGTTTCTGAACTCTTTCCACTAACAGCTGCTGATAGACATAGTGAGGGTACCAGACCAACGACGCATATTCCAATTTCGTGCGAACCAAAGAATAATACAATGTTTTAACTGTGTCTAGGTTACTAAAGGATCGTGAAGAGCGAATAAGGAAACCTAGACATTTAGAGGCAGATAAGCTAATATCAGTGATGTGCTGTATAAAAGATAACTGGGAATCAAAAAGCACTCCTAGGTCTTTGAACTGCATGACTCTCGGAATAACGGTTTCGTTGATAGAGTATTGATAAGTAGTGGTTACAGAACGCTTAGTATATGACAGAATGGCACATTTGTCAACATTCAAACGAACTTTGTTCTTTATGCACCAAACGTTAATAGCAGTGAGATTTCTTTGCAAGTCTAAACAGTCTGATGCAGAAGTAATTTTGTTAAAAATCTTGAGGTCATCGGCATATGCAAGTATCCTACAGTCTAATGAATTCAAAAGATCGTTGATGTAAATAATAAAAAGTAACGGTCCTAAATTGGATCCCTGCGGTACTCCAGAACATGCAGTAAAGGAATTGGAAGTGTAGCCGTTGTAATATACATAGCAGTTGCGTTGATCTAAGTATGATTTTAAAAAGGTAACAGATTTCGGGGAAGCACCCATCGAGAGTAACTTTACAGTAAGTATTGAGTGATCAATTGTATCAAACGCTTTACTGAAGTCCGTGTAGATAACATCCACCTGTTGCCGAGTATCCAGGGCCTCACTCAAATATTGAGTAACCTCCACTAAGTTAGTAATGGTAGACCGGTTGCTGATAAAACCATGTTGATTGATAGACAGATACGGCTTAATGCTATTCGATAGCTTATCATGCAAGATAAATTCAAATACTTTGGCACAATTTGACGATATGCTTATAGGTCGATAGTTACGGATATCGCAACGATTTCCTTTCTTAAAAACCGGCGTAATTCTGCTAATCTTCCAGCATGTTGGAAAGGTTGAAGAGCGAAGTGACAAGTTAAAAAGTGTAACAAGTGGGTCACAAAGCACTAGCACACAATCTTTGAGTAGGAACCCTGGAAGACCGTCATGGCCACTGGTCATATCAGCTTTAAGTTTTCTAAGTCCCTTCATAACGTCAGAACTGGTTATTTCTCCAATGTCGAATGCAGTAGGGTTCATATCACAATCCAGGTCTGCATTTAATCATAGTAATCATTAGCTCTTTCGATTAACTTAACAACGCTACACCATTTACAAATAAACAAAAAAAGTAATACAGCCCATGAAGCATAACAAAATAAGCAAAAACCAATTTTCTCAAAAATACAGGCTTATGTGGTAAGATGAACTTTGCGAAAATTTATTTAAATTGAAACCAGTTTTCTGATTGATACCTGTGACAACTTCCTTGTGTAATATAGAGTAAATCTGTTGGTAAATACAAACATACGCGGATTGTATAATGTAGAGGGAAAACACGTATTAAAAATCATGTTTCTATATAGCTCGATAGAAATAAGGACAATTCTAACGAAGATATTTAGAATGTCCTCGGACAGTACAAGCCTGTAGAAGAAAAGAATAAAATGTCATTATGTTATGTGCAACAACGTACAATTTAGTTGATTTTTTAATCACATTTTAGAGACTAGTGGTATTTTTTACAATACAAGTACACGACATATTACCTAGTAATAGTTCTACCTTTAACTTTGCATTCTAAATGTTCCAAGGTTATTAAATTCTTTTACAATTACTTTAGCTTGATTGCTTACAGTTTATATTAGCATACGAAGTTATCTTCCATATAGAACAATTTTTCATCAATTACATAGGGAACAGGTGTACGTATCGAGGCTTTAATCACGTAATTTTTCATATCGCATTAATTAGATTCGTGGTATGTTAATACTAGCACACACATAAATATTATTTTTCCCAGCAGAGAAAAGTCACATGAAAAACCTCATAATTTCACAACGTTTCTCAATTAGTAATTGCACGTTTAACATATGTAGTATATACGAGTAGATTTACAATTATTACTGACCACATGAATTATACTTTTATATTAGATGTGTATATTGTCAACCTGCTCCATACCTATGTCTCTAACTATATAAAAGCTTGTGTGTGTGTATATACATATATATGTACCTTGACTTTCCATTCATGATTATTGCCTCATTAATAAGTGGACACGTAATAAATATAAAAGACTTCTTTTTCTAAATCGTGAATATACTTCACTATACGTATACAAATGCACACTTCCATACTAGCTGATGCAAGAAATCAGTACTGCTTATTGAAAATATTTATCGTGCATAAAAGAAATAAAGGAAAGTTATTGACTATTCTTTTGCAGTTTTAAAAGAAGCGGAAACATTTATTATCGATGTAAATGATACACGGTGTGGAATTTATTCCTAACGCAGATTTATTATGCTGCATTGCTATGCTTTTTATTTGTAGTTCCACGTTCAATGCGTGGATAATAAATAAGTTTATAATTTTGCTTTATGACTATTAAATTATTATTCTTTGTCCGCTTCCGATCGTTACGATTTTTATTACCTGTTATAAGCAGATACTTATCGTAAATTGTTCCAATATATTTCCCTTATTAATGTGTGTGAACACGTTGTGCAAAAGGAAGCCTAAATAATCCACTTAATTTATTGGCGCAGCAAGGTTTTATTCAAGCACCGAGAATTCATTAAATATATTCTAACGGTGTTAATGTCGTTGTGCGTACAGTTCCATGAATGTATACCTATGTATAGCGTGGAGAAAATACATTTTAAATTCTTGTTAAAAAGTTGGTAAACTATATAAAAATAAATTAATTAATAGAAACAATAGATAGAGTTCGGCTGAATTTTATATTAATATTTTTAATATTTGTTGTTTTGCATACAAAAATGCTTTACAAAGTACAAGTACAGACATGAAATTATTGTCATGTTTATAGTCTATTCCAATAATTACAAGGGAAGAGATTTTTTTTATAACAGTACAGTAGTACAGTATTGCAGTAAATGATAGAAATCATTCAACGAACCTACTATTTATTTCGATGTGGACTATTTTTAGATCTCATTGTATGTATACCGTGTCCGAAGTTAAGTGGTCACCATTGGTAACTTTCTTAGTATTGCAGCTACAACGTCGGTTAAATTAGCAAGCTGATGACATTTTTAATTCTGATTTAGATTGTGAAAACAAAAAGACAATTGCACAGTCCGTTTCAGAGATAATCACAAAACAGATATTATTTTAAATCAATCGCCCTGTATATTTTAAAATATTCTTAGAGAAAAGCAATATTTTGGACAAAATATTATTATTAATATTAATTAAAAATAAATAAAAAGCACTTGAACTTTCTGATAATTCATAAAGTAATTTACGAGTAGGATATGAACAAATATTGTTCATATGTACCTATATCTAATTTGTAGAAAGTACATAGTACAGTTACTTTCCCAGAATGTCCAGTAGTACGTATCCCAGCTTAATGTTACTGTTATTATTATAAACGCAGAAAGTATTGCTTATTTGGCGTTCGAAATTCGCTATAATAAATAAAATGAGGTAGTTTGCATTCCCTTCCCTCCTCCCTCCCCCCCTTTTGCCTTTCCCCCATGGAAATAGATTGCATGGAGCGACAGCTAGTCAGCTCCCGGAAGTATTCAAAACCAACTCAAAGAAGCCAAAAAAGTAGCTATTAACTACAAAGGTGCATGTGTTTATTGTAGAAACTTAATCGCAGCTGCATATAATAATGCCAAAATAATAACGACCATGTTTGTAGTTCGCAGCTTGTCACTTAATCTACTAGATTAACAATCATTACCAAATCAGAAAAATGTTACAAAGATTTGTATTTGTGCATTACAAATGTCGTAATACGCGCCTTGTACCTTTAAGTAAATTTGTTTCTTGATTGTTCCTAACTAACAAAAGAGTATTTCTTCCACTGAAGAAGTATTTTTACGAAAACATAAGTAATTTAGGTTCTGGCATAAATTGATTTTTTAATTCATTCCTGTTTTATTGCCCTACACATTATCAACAGGTAGTAGTGCTGGACAGTTCCCCGAGAATCTTATTGTCAGCCAAGCTTCTGGAGTCATCTCTGGCTATTCTTAAACTTTGACAAACTTGATTGTTGGCAGCATTCAGCAATCACCAGCAAAAGTAGTCCCAAAATTTAATATAATTAAATAGAATTCCTTCGAATCAGTTGAAATTTTGTTGTAAACTAGATTCCAAGAGTAAACTTTTAAGAATTTTTTAAAAAACTTGTACATCGCGACACTTGTTTAACAAATATTTCAAAAATTGCTACATAGAGACAAATGACTCGGTTTCTTGGACTCCTCCATCTTTGAATCTTTAATTTTGTATTGTGGAGTAATATAAAACATAAAACATACGAAAAACAAAATATAAATGATTTTTGATCTTAATATAATAAACTATCTAATACATCAAACATGTAAACCTTGATGAACGGCTGTTTTCATCACAAATAGATGAACAGACGAGAGAACAATATGCAATATTTTTTTAATATGTTAATTATTAACAAAATGACGAATGCAAAATTAGCTCACCTTTATAATGAAGGTGAGTTTAATATTTGATTTGAGTTAATTACACCGGAGATTGATAGAGATTCAACTCATTATACATATGCTTGAAATTGTGATATATGGATATGTACTTGTACCATCTTTGGCAATTTAAATGCGAATTTTTGATCGGGGAATGTTTAGTTTGTAAATAAAGGTTTTGCTTTAAAGTGAATTTAATTACTCTAAAGAAGTTCATCAAAGCAGTACTCTCTTTTAGAGAAATTAAATTTGCTTCAAAGTATAGCCTTTATTTAGTAAATGGAAATTCATCGCTGAAAAATTCGCATTTAATTTGCCAAAGATGATACAACATCGATCTATTAACAAACAACATGATTCTATACTCTCTTGCTTTGTAAATTATAACAACCTTACGGAACACCAAAAAGAATATATCTAGAAACCAAACACCCGCCTCTTATCCCTGAGCATTCCATTTCCTTCTGCAATACTAGTATTTAATATTCCCAACAGGCTATGAAGACAATTACATTTTTTTCGCTCGAAAGCTCGAATACAGAATAGATAGTGTCAATACTCAATCATCAATACAATCTCGAACAACAATAAGCGATTAAATGTGCCACGACAAACCTGTTGAAAATTTTTACGATTCCGCTTAAGCATAGGTGCTATTCTTTATTTTTTCTAGCATTGCTTGTGCAGATCACAACGTCAGCTAATAAATCCTTCAAAGACATCAAGAATACATGATACACAATTCTGTAGTTTGCATATCAACGATGCTGCAAAGGGTATACTACATCTAAATAGACGCATTGCCCGAATATAGATACAATATCGTCCAAAAGTTTCTTTTTATATGAAATATATGTATTATAAATGTAGCTTAAGTTTATCTATATTTAGAAAAATGATATTCACTTGAGAGATACAAAATAGAGTAAGATATCTCATCTAGATATAGTTCTCATCTAAAGAAACACAAACGAAGATCCGTATTTCAGAGCCAGATTTTATTTTCCATGTTATCAAAAAACATCTTTGCAGTTCCTTCTAGTTTTTTTTAATATTACAATTAGTTTGACATTTAATGTAATATGGGTGACAGAACATCTCTTTATTGTAGTTTTTGATACATATGGAAATAATACTAAATATTTGAGCATTCCATGCAATTCAATTTGCAATGTAGTTTACTAAAGTAACTTGTTCATATACATTAGTTCAAGTTTTATTTTCAGAAACAAACAAATGATATTTAAAATTAATGCATCAAAGTTATTCGAACAACTTCTGTAAATAACCACAACTATATATATATGTATATATTAATTGCGCCAATACATTATGTTTTGTACAATATGTGCCTTAAGATCAAACTATAATGTGCATTTACAATACAAAACATGGAATAGATCTACGTAGATCTTACGTGACATAGAATGCTTCCTTCATAACGGAAAAAGGAGAAATTCATATACATATATTATGATAAGAATTAAATTATCTTAAAAAGAAAGACATAAAATATAATAACATAACATAAATCAAGACAAAAGTTAATTTACATGACGTTATGTTTTCGTGGATTTCTCTGAGTCTCCTTCGTTGTGATTAAACTTATGGCTGGCATTATACATCGCAATAGGCTTGCTCCGTAATAAATTCTATTATCGAAAGGCAAAATCTAAAGTTGCGTTGCACATGCACATATTTACTTAGTTTACTTCGCACACCGGTTGAAAAAACGTAACTGTCCCAAGCATATACGGAAAAGGTAATATTTTATTGAGATCTGACACACTTTTAAATTCTTTATAACTTACACATACATAGTGGACGTTTTTTTTTCTCTCTGAAATACCTCTCTCATTAATGGTCTCTAATTATTTAATGTCGCACCGCAAAGTAATTGTATCGGTAAACACACACAGTAATATATCATTAACAATGGGTTTCTTTCAAACTAGGTTACACACTCATTACCATTATGGACCATTAGCAAGGCGGAATGCTTTTTCTCCATTTTTATTCTTAATATTTCATGGTACGTTTAAAGTATGCATAGACATGATTAAACACGATTTACAACGAAGGCGATAACTAGATTGCTAAACGCGAAATTATTTTAACATTTATGAAATGCGCGATTCATGTACTGTTAAATTGGAAAAAATGAGATACATACAGTAAGAAATCGTGTCGATGCTATAGAAAATATTTACTCTTGTGCAATTTTAGGAATACAATAAGATGATATTTTCTCTTACTAATAAGCAATAACGTTTTCTTGTTATTATTGTCGTGTTTAGTAAACACACTGTTCTAACACCTTCTCTAAACGTAACCTCAATTTATACACTGATTTAAATTCTGGAATTCACGTACATTCCTAAGCTCATATAGCAGAGACTGAAATCATTATCATGTTAAACATTACGGATGTATTTAAACTTCTTCCAACTAAGAATTGAAATTACATACACTGAGTATTCATGTAATCGACGATGACCTAGGAGATGTTACCTTAATATTTTATTACAATTATCTCTTTAAGAATTATTACTTGCTACATACCTATTTTTAATTAGTAAATGTTTGGACCATGCTTGCGTAAGACACTATACAGTACAAATCTTGCACCTATGGTGGGGGTTGGACTTAATCACGAACAGAATTAGATCGATAACTTAAAAACTATAACAGAATAGTGCTCTCGCACACTTTTTTGGAGAAGCTTTCATGCTCTACAAAAAAGTCTGAAAATTTTTTGATATCTTCTGTCGTTAAGCCTACGTCTGCAAAGAAAGGGACAATTAGTTAGTTTTACGATATTTTTCCCCTTTTTGCGAATCCAGCTTTTACCGTATAAGATATCAAGAAAACTTGTAAGACTTTGTTTGTAGAGCATGAAATTTTCTACAAAATGTCGAGGAGAGCACTAGTTTAGTTGTGCATGATTTGTACAGTGCATGATTTGTACAGTATAGGTTCGATCCACACTATGATGCCGTTCACGGTTCAATCTCGTTCCGGTCTCGGTCCGGTCAAATATTCTTAAACAAGGTAGAATCAGAGAATTCTCACTATCGTATCCCTCTAGTTCCGATCCGATATCGCGCCGGTACCGCACCTGTCCTGACTTGTACCGACGACAGTGTGAATACGCTTTTGTTTTAACTCCAGTCTTTCATCGGTCGTACAGCAAGACGTTACATATATTGTAGAAGACGTTTCATTTAGAATAGTGTTTAATAGAACAGAATTTAATTCCATGTAACAATATTATTACTTACCTTAAACAAACCATCAGTTTTTCTCGTGGAGAAATTGCCTCACGAAAAGAGGTGTATGTTTTTGAAATTTTGCACTCAATTTTTTTAGTCCAGTCCACTCGAAAATATTGTAAAAATTTGTCTTCGTCGTCTATCAAAAGACGATAGGTATGTTCGCAGAGTGAATTTCTTGCGATTTCAGTTTAATTAGAATTTGTCGAATGTGCATGCGCTGCCAGAAAATCGAAATTGTCAACTAATACGTATTTTTGTTGTGCGAACGGGTTTCCCGTACTTGTAGCATATTTCACTTATATTTGTAATAGCACACTTC
The DNA here is from genome assembly GCA_023690525.1 of Holotrichia oblita. Lineage (NCBI taxonomy): Eukaryota > Metazoa > Arthropoda > Insecta > Coleoptera > Scarabaeidae > Holotrichia > Holotrichia oblita. The sequence goes on from CM043017.1 coordinate 118,598,636, forward strand.
ACTTATATTTATAGCAGCATACTTCACTTCTATATTTGTATTATTTATTTTTTATTTTATCCTATTTTGTTTCGCCGTTTCGTTTTAAAACTGGAGCCATGCAGAGAAATATTACAGGTAGACCTAAACTTTTCTGTGCGCAGACGCTAATTCTAAATCGGAGATATTTCTACCGACTCTTTTGACTGTCCAAATACAATTTCCAGCTACGATTTCGACACTCTGCGAACAACAACCTGCTAATTTCGAACTCATCAAATTTCGTATTTCTTTACTGCGAACGCTTACATCTTATTACGCGTGCGTCGTACAATTTCTGATTAATTTAGTTTACTCTGCGAACATACCTGATATAACGTGTGATATTCGCCTTCTTCTTTTCTCGTTAATAAACTGGGATGTATCCACATTCTTCTTTTTGTATTTTATGTTGTACTTTTTTTATTTGTACCCTGTTTATCCAATAATAGCTATTATCGCTAATTCTTCAAGTGAAAAATTAAATGCCATTTTTTGCCGAGTCAAATTTATGCGATTATTTTAAAATACGTCGTATATCGGCCATGGGCACAGGCTGATTGTGAGACTGGTAGTGTAGACACATCGAGATTTGATCGGACCGAGACCGGAGTGAGATTAAACCGTGAACGGCATCATAGTGTGGATCGAGCCTTAAGTATGCATAGATCCCGAAACGTATCCCACTCAACCAACTAATTTGCTGTTAGACATACATATATTGAATTGACAGGATGGTATCACGAGATTTACAACACAGATTTGCAGTAATACAAATTTATCTATTAAAAGCGAAATCACATTAAATTTTGCACATTTTATAATTAATCAAGCATCAAAATAATTAATTTCCTGCTTGTAGTTTTACATATATTAGTACGCATCGTTAAGTATGTAGTGGGTAAATAAAGCTAAATCCTTGATAAAAGCGAGTGTAGTTGCAAAGAGAAGTAGGCATAGAGCATAACGAAAACTGTAGCAAGTCAATTTTGGCAAGCTCTTAAAACGTTCACTTCATGTATAACGGAACATTTAAAAAGAGCAACTACAATTTTAATAGTAGACGTAGAGGACGCTGCATAATTTAGTAAGACTGTCCTTTCCTTTCCTAAACTTTATCGAAATAAACAGCTCAATACCAGAGGATTACACACGGTTACTGTTTGTTGAATACTTTTATACTTTTTAAGTAGATACTATGTTGACCCTTACATTTTTTTAATACTAGGGTTTTATAATGTAACACATATGGAAACATTTTGGAACGACATCCACCAGTTTTAACATATAATAGCAAATGTTTCTAGATTTACAGTCAGACATACATATATAGATACATATACTATGTCTTTTTTTCACGTTTGAACCGATTCTGAATCAACCAAGACCTAAAACAGAAACATCGCATCGGTTTTAGAAACAAGCTTTTATATAAAAAACCGTTCTTTATAATGGTTCTGGGAAACTATGCTAATTGTAATGCCGATGAGCATTGTTCGATTGTTACATTGATTACACTTGTTTTTAAGAACTAGATTTCATGTGCCTTTTCCAAATTTGCCTACCATTGATCCATTATTTTATATACCATTATTTTAATCTTAAAAAGTCCTTTGCTGCCGTCCCTACAAATGTAAAAATGAGGCGTAATAATCATAAAAAAGTTATCAAATGCATGAAATATAGAATTTGTAATATCATGTTGTCATTTGGTTATGTCATAACATTGATTGCGACTTAATAGTTATAACAAATAAGAGCCGACATTAACGGTTATCAAGAACTATTTGAGAGGTTCTTAAACAAAAACCATCACTATTCGGAACAAAAGAAGTAGAGAACAACATTTAGTTCAAATAGAAAAAATTAGTGAACATTTTAGAGGCAGTTCTACAACTAAGAACCGTTCCACAGAAAAGGCTAATGGCTGTCAAAATGTTATGGAGACCAACAATTTAAACTATCTCCACACACGATAAAAGTCAAAAATAGTGTTGCCGTCGACACTGGAAAAGACGTCTCGTCTGATGAACCAAGATCTTTACATCTCATTTCTCTTGCGACAAAACTTACTTAGATATAAAAACATGTAGTACCTACTATAAAGGTATAACTATTCTACTATAAAGTAGTGTAAAGTTAAGCTATAGAGAGCTATATAGTTCGACAAACCATTGCTTAGCGCTATTCAGTCAAGACGAAATAAAATGTTGAAACATGATCAACAAAGTAACAGGGTATATAGAGCAAAATACTAGTGGAATTTGTTTTGATGAAGGAAGCCAATTGTGTATATAGTAGAAGTTAGAACACCGCTACAATTGTAACAACTTCCGAACCAATTTTGTTCTGTGTGTATTGTGCGACATTAATTAAACAAAACACCCAGAATGAAGTTGAAACATTTAATCCAAGTAGATTAAGAAAATGTATTTTGAAAGGATACGAAAGACTAAGAAAGGATATTTTGTAGAAGCTCGTTCTGACCTGCAAACAACTAGCACAAATATTTGCAGCGAGGATTTATACTACTGTTCACACGATTGAAAGAGAATTCATACAGACTTCTTTACGAATTCTGCCGCATGTGTTTTGTATAAATTTAATTTAGATCTTAGAGATTAACACTGGTAAAATTCATTTGCGGCAATCAATATGAGCAAAATGTTTGCAGGTTACAACGAGCCGTAATAAATGATTAACTGACATTGAATTGATATTGATATTGAATGACTTTACCACCACATTCTGACAAAAACAAATCTATTACTGTTGAAGCAATAAAAATATTCATGGAACTATTAGTAAGTTATTAGACACGGCAGTATGTCTAAGAGACAGTTGTAGAAAAACAGTTGCTCTCGTTACTGCTCATTATTTATTCATAGCAGTGAATTTATATCACTACCAAATACCTTTATTGAATGATATCGAAGGCGTCTATACACCGAGTCTCTATCATGAGCGCTTCCGGATTTTGACAGCATCATAGTAGTGTAAGTATACACAATACAAAAAATAAACAAAAAATAATAATATAAAAATGCAAAAAGGCAAAATCTACTGAGCTCGACGTTTTGTCACAAATCTAAGTGGCTTCTTCACAAGCAAATATGGATAAATGGCGCCAGAACTCGACGTATAAATCACGCAAAAAACACTATTTCACCCACAAAACATTCGACACAACCCGACGCGTTTCAACGTCGAAGCTGTCTTTATGAAGACAATAATAAAACTAATATAATCACAATAATAAAAGTAGCAGTATTATTATCACCGCGATAACAACAGTTTCGCAATTAATACACGTTGTGTTAAATTTTTGGTGTTTTGTGGGTGAAATAGTGCGTTTCATTTATAATTTCTACACTAAGAAATCCACTGAAAAACTTCACCCTTCAAAATTATAACACAGGTCAGTATTAACACAAGAGAGGTAAATCGATCGGATTTCAATTCTCCGAGAAAATTGTCATCGTCTATTCGGAGAATTGAAATCCGACGGCCTGTTTAATTAAATATGGTTTCTTTGTCAATTTTTTTAAAATTTGGCACATGTCGAATCTTATGTAATTGCTAATTATCTTTAATTAAGTGTTAGCTATATAATGAAATTTTTTATTTTGATTCCACAGCTACCAATCTATTTATGTCAACAAACAATTGTTTAAAATTTTATACAGGACGTCCAAAAAGTATTACGTAAACAGAAAATTTGATTTTTTCGAATAAAAATTTCTCTGTAGTAATCATTGTGGAAATGTTGATCTACCTATTAGTACTGGTTCCATCTACTATCATTTATGCATGTAGTGATGTAGTTGTGTATATACAAAATAGACGGTACCTATTATTCTATTTCAATCGCAGAGAGAGAGAGAGAATTTGGAGGAGAGGGTTAATATTAAATGTTTAACACTTTTGTAAGATATGTCAACAAAGGAACCGTGCAAATATTTTATAAAAACTTTTGTTTGTTTCCAGTTAGTAGAACAGTTGACCATTAGTACAAAGTCTAAAAAGACATAGAGGATTAAAGCAAGAAAGAGCGTCTCTTCTGAAGAACAATCCTAGAACGTAGGCAAAACAATTATTTTTTCTTTCTTGTATTACCGTTTTCTATTTGACATAGTGTATTCCCATAAGTAATCAGTCAATAAATTCTGAATTGATTTATATTAGTAATGAAATATAATAGCTGGCTAATTTTTGTTTGAAAGGGATTGCTATTTAAATGAAACGATGGGAAGTTTAGTTTGAAATCTGTAAAACAAAATTAAAATTCCCAGATCGGAACGAATATACGGCAGAATATAAGTATAGCATCACAAGTACATTTTTATAAACTCGAAAATCCTGTATTTATTGCTTCAGTACCTTAATTTATATTATGAACATCAAGAGATATGATGTGTTAAGTTTGTCGGTATTAATTTATGTAATTACTATTAATAAGGAAGATAAGTAAAATTTGCTTCTCTTACATATTTTTAAACTTTTACTAAGCGTTTGTATATCCTAAAAGTCAGCGACACATATATTTATTTAAAATAATATAAATACCTCATCATAAGTATAAATGATAGATTTATCAAGTCAACGTGAAGCGTATGTTTAGGTTAGAAGCAGAAACTGTACGATGTATAAAATATTATTAATCATTAATTTTTGGATGGAAAAATTTCCATATTCTGACTCATTGGAATATTATTTTAAATTACACATTCCACAACATATTCTTGATAATCAACAGCAAAAGATTTGATTATTTTTTCATCAAAATTTATTGTTTGTGATACTTACATAGAAAATAAATTGCACTTATACTACTAAAACCAACTATATTGAGTCATAATCATCAAATCATACGAAAATAAATTATTCAAGTCATAAAAATCTATGTATTTGTTTAAAATGGACCCTCTGACGTACGTTAATATAAAACATTAATAGCTTACTACGTAGAAAGCTATGTTAGTATCTGTCAAATAAGGAAGCACTAACTTATATGAATTACTTTCCAGTATTTTCTCCCAATATATTCGAAGGTAGATTCAATGTAAACACGGTGCGAATTTTTATTGTGTTAGCAGTTAGAATCTGTCGAAGCGAGGTCGGTCAAGTTGATAAATATCAATAAATTAAGCTTTTTTCTAGCAGTGTGATTTAATAATTCGTACATACTTTACTGTATTGTTGTAGTAATAAATTTATGCGTATGTAGTTTTTATATCGCAGTAAAAGAATAATAAGAGCAATTTGGATGAAACCCAAATATTCAATACGAGTCAATTATTGTAAATAGATACATTCGGTTCAATCTAATTTCGCTGATATATTCTTGGTAAAATGTGAGATGCAATATTTCTAACTTTTCTCGGTTTAAATGCTATTATAAGCACATAATGTTATTTTGGTTACGAGAATGTACGCGAGTAAGGAAGACTAAAAACATTTTTCTTAGAATAAAAATTGTTTTGACCAATTACTCAATTACATAATAAAGTAGTATATACAGTAATATCTTTGCAATTTAAATGATATGCCATGGTGAACGTATTGAAGTAAGGAGGTAAGTAAAGGTGGGTAAACATTTTGTAAAATTCTTACACGGCACATTCGGACTTTTTTTTAATATATACACTTATATACAGGATGTGGCATCTTCGTGGGATCCGCTGATTGTCGCTTTGGTATTTATTTTATTGCAAAATATTCTTAGCAAAAGATGTCTAGAATGAAGTTCTCTATAGCAAGAAAATATTTTCTTATATACAGGGTGTTCAGTTTTGTCTGTACAACAGGTTACTTAGCTTATTTAAATGGAACACCCTATATATTATTGCATTTTTGAATTCCTTGGTGTAGTATAAGGTAATATTAATTAACATACTCTGTCCTAAAACCCAACAGTTTTCGAGATATTCCGTTTCGAAAGGAAAAAAATGCATTTACACAGAGTACTTAAAAAATGAATCTAGCCTTTCCTAATAATAGTTTTGAAACAAATCGTGGCTACTTCAAGCTTTATTTTTCATACTAAACATGCTATTATATCATACTGGGTGTTTAATAATCGAACTCGAAATTAAATACCTTCAAACGACTGAAACTCGTTTATTTCAGACGGAACACCCTGTATATTTTATGCTAGCTATTGCAGATTTTTCCTCTCTTTCGATTACGTATAACATTCCCTATATCTAAAGTTTATACATTTATAAGTAATTTTGTACAAAAATCTAAAATTTGACATAAAAATCGGGTTACAATTTAATTTCGGTCCTCCTTATTTAGAATATTTTGTAAAAAGTAGTAGTTTTAATAATAAAATAATCAATATAATGAATAATATTAATAATATTGAAACTACATTATATAAAGCTATATTTATTACAAGCTGCTTTAAATCAATAAAAATCGTAATTTTCATCTTAAGTAAAACATGACAAATAGACAATGATTAAAATATTTGTTTTTAATTAAATTATTTAAGAACGTGAAATTACTATAAAAGATGTTCAATGTGGTGACCAACCTCTCTGTTAATGCACATTTCTAAACGCTGTCGAAACTATAATTTTACCCGAAAAAGTGCTACAGACTTTGACAAATAAGTAAATTTATTTCAACTATTATTCAAAGCATAGATTACTAGATTTAATTCATTTTTATTTAATTTGATAGTATACGTATAAACGTTCTTGTCGGTTAATGTATGTTATATCACTAGTTTATTCATATATAAAATACTAACAAAAACAATTATCAGCAACAATCTCAATAAATAAGTACAAAAATGATATTACAGTGCTTTGATCCACGCTTCTTATGTCAAATTTTAGATTTTTGTACAAAATTACTTAGAACTCCAAATGTATAAACTTTACGTATAGGGAATGTTGTACGAAATCGATAGAGAAGAAAAATCTGCAATAGTTAGCATAAAAATATACAGGGTGTTCCGTTTGAAATAAACGAGTTTTAGTCGTTTGAAGGTATTTAATTTCGAGTTCGATTATTATACACCCAGTATAATATAATAGCATGTTTAGTATGGAAAATGAAGCTTGAAGTAGCCACGATTTGTTTCAAAACGATTATTAGGAAAGGCTAGATTCATTTTTTAAGTATACTCTGTGTAAATGCATTTTTTTCCTTTCGAAAAAGAATATCTCGAAAGCTGTTGGGTTAAAATTACCTTATATTACATCAAGGAATTCATAAATGGAATAATATACAGGGTGTTCCATTTAAATAAACAAAGTAACCTGTCGTACAGACAAAACTGAACATCCTGTATATAAGAAAATATTTTCTTGCTGTAGAGAACTTCATTCTAGACATCTTTTACTGAGAACATTTTTCAATAAAATAAATAGCAAAACCACAATCGGCCGATCCCAGGAGGTTGCCACACCTTGTATATTATTGTGTCATCTCTAAGAACGTCCAAAATACGTCGTGAGATGAATACCGGGAGGTCTATCCATAGCGAGAATATAGTCAGTTGTACGAAAATTATAGTGGCGCATTGGAGTGTAAAATAGAAAATTGAAGAATGGCGACAAAGTTACCGATCACAGATACAATAACAGATACAAATCTATTAATACCTATTTTAACACTTTTGAGACAAATATAATGCTGCCCTACCATTGCCAATTTTATAAGTATGCAAGTATACAGTTAGCACATTGGAAAAGCTCGCCCAATGTCTTATCATAGGCACAATGTAATTTGCAATAGTAGTTACAAATAGTTTTCCAGCCTGAATGGTAAGACATCATGGTAATATAAATAAAGATAATAAAAAATATATTTTTGTACTCGCTTATCAAAACCTGTCATTTCACGATTCGATTTGCGTGCGTAAAAAGTCACTTTAAGCACGAGTGCGTAAAAGTAAAGTTGGTACTTCCTGGAACTTGATTAATTTAGTGACATTTTGAAATTATAAATCCCTAACCTTAATAATATGGTCATAAACGCTAACGTATTTAACAATTTGTGTGTATTATTATTATAGTTCTCGTACAAAAAGTATTGTACAAACTTCGTGCGTGAAACATTTCGCGAATTCGTGTCCATAAAGCGCTCGCCTTCGGCTCGCGCTTTAAACTGGTCACTCATTCGCGAAATATGATTTCACGCACTTGGTTCGTAAATAACTATTAAACAAAAAGATTTCGTTGAAACTCGCCACATACTATGAGATCCAAAATAATTGTCAATTCCACTCGTATAGAAAGCGGCATGGTGTAAGTACACTTGACACGACTTTGTCTTCGAACGGTTTTATTAAGCAACAGTGTGCCGTCTTTGTTAGTCGTTAACGTGCACGTTTCTTCGATAATCGCAATGTTACATTACGAAAAATACGCTATTACCCTTATCCAAGAAACAGTCATGTTAAATGTGGACAGGATGGACTGACAAAGACAGCACACTGTAGCTTAGTAAAGCCGTTCGAAGACTAAGTCGTGTCGAGTGTACATACCGCGGCACATACGTGGTATATACCTACACTATGCTACTATCTATAGAAGCTGAATGTTGAATCATTCAGAATCTTCTTTATAACCAGAAAACTCAAACTGGTTTCTGTAAGTACTATACAACATGGTTTTGTAAACTTTGGCTGAATTACTGAGAAGAATAGATAAAAAATTAGATTAAATCGTCAGATACAGTATATAAATAAAGATAAATTCAATACTATGTATGTTTAGACAAAGATATATTTTGGCGATAACACTAACCGACAATTTTAATCTTTTTTTGAATAACTTGTAAAAATAGCTGTGTAGCTCTTACGGTCTTTAATTGAAGAAAACGTAACTAAAAACCATACTTTTCCACCATATCTAGTTTTAGAATTATAATCACACTCTGTCAGTAGATAAATAATTGTATTTAGAAATTTTGTTTAAACAGAAGTAAAAAAAATAGTACAGCAATATAAAAGCACCTAATTGTACATACATAAAGGAAAATTGTTGGAATATCAAAGTTTTGCATAAATACGGTTATTTCTTCCTTCTATGATGGGTGTTTTTTTTATGTGTGGTAGGGTATAAATTGTGTTCAAGTGGCTTTGTGACAGCATCATATCGCCTTTTATAATACCGCGCTGTTAATCACTTTGTTCGCAACAACGAATGGTAAGTCGATCCGAATTTCAACCCTCTGAAAAAATGTCACCGTCCCTTCAGAGAATCGAAACCCGGCTCCTATCGTCCTGCCACAACGATAGTCAGCCGCCTAACCACTGCGACTATCGACCCATTTAATTGCCTTCTTTCATGAGAAATCAGCAACAATCTTCCATCATGGCGAGATGCCACCTACACCGATGTCACTTTTCCATTTCTGCAATATCTTGATGTAATATTTCCCTCTGTTTTTTCCTAAATTAGCAGGAAAGAAATCCAAATGTGACTGCAAAATATAAACAGACATACGGCATCCTAAAGTTTTATAGTAAATTAGCTACGATATCTTGATAGTTTCACTCTTTTGATTTCCCCCAGAAAACGTTTGCAAACATTTTTAAAAGTAGTCCATACTACCAGCTTTTTACTCTTGTCGACTAGTGCAATTGTATCACAGAATTTGTATCTAATTTCCCCTAAAACTTAAATAAATCAAATCGACATGATAATTTAAACCATATTTCTTTCAATTGTTTGTGGTTACATAGCTACTACTTCTGATTAATAAAAGCCGTAACCACATCATAGTCTGAATTTTACTATAACAAGAAATGACTTTAGTTTTAAAAGAAAACAGATTCTTTATAAAAAGTTTTTGCATACCTAGAAGAGCATAATACATTACTGTTAAACAATTAATACTGATATATGTATATAGTATCAATTTTCCAGTACAATTATCAATGAAAAATACATAATAAAATACCAAGAATCGCAATTGAATCGGAAAAGAACAAACAAACAAATTTTCCATAATAAATAATTAATTAATTTTTCAGAGCGTAAAAGACAAGACATATCTAGGTAGTATATAATTAATGACGTGTTGCAATAACCATTAGGTAACGCAACAAAGTAAGAGTAAATATTTTGATGTGTCATAAGGATATCAGAGAGCAACATCAGAACAAACAAGATACGCGAGGTAGTGCGATCGTATTTTTTTCATTTTAACAGTTAAACATAGCCAACATGTGCTTCTGGTTATGCATTCATCATATCCATACATACGACTAAAAGTTAATGAAATTTTTTCTAAATTTAAACGTTGGAATGCTAATTTATCTTCATAATGGCCTTTCAGTGATTTTTAAATTGGTTGAAGTAACAAAATCATAGCGAAATATTTCATGTAACATATGAAGATTAAAATTTGTTGAATTTTTTCTATACAGTTATTGATAAAATTATTCGACTTCTCTAAAATGCTCTGGTTTACGAACAATCACGTCCGACTGAAGTTAAATTGAATTTTATCATTTTATTTTGGTTTTTAAACATAAAAACTATCCTTTTCAGCAAAGTCAATTGTTTAAAGTCATTAATGTTTAGCTCTTATGATGATCATCATCAATCATCGTGTTTATAATATTCATGTTAATAGATTTAGGTCAGTGCAAGAGAAATTCCTAAAATTCAAAAATTACAAACTCTCTGTGATCAATTAGTTTATTATTATTTATTATTACTACCCATATTCTGTGAGCAATTTAAAATTTAATATTATTATGTTATAGTTAACGAAATTATCACTTAAATCTTATTCTATATATCGGATAAATCGTCAGTTCTTTTTGGGTAAACAGTATTTTTAAGTAGATTTGTCTATTTTATCACTCATTAAGGTAACTAACGGTTACTTCTAATGTTTTAATGTAATATTAACATATGAATTTCTAATCATTTCACAACGATATATTATTAAAAGCGAGAAAGTATTTGCACAGTTGTGCATCGTGAAACCATAAGCGAATATTAGGAATTAATAAAACTAAATCCGTGACGGATAAAGAAAAACAGAAAGATATATTTGTAGAACTATATATCAGGCAAATCAATAATCGAGTTAGCAACATCGATCAAAGAACTAACTTCTGTACTATATAAAAACAGCAATTTTTAACAGTCTATACCCAACATAATCATTAAAACTTTATACTTTGATATCTTGTCAAAAGAGTCAGAGGTATTAGTATCGTCGTTCCGTTCGCATCGCTTTCTTCTACAACCGCTTTGCAACTTGTTGCTTTATTGTCCTGTTTGAATCCGAGACTTTCAACACCCTTGAGGTTACCAAACATAGATGACGCTACCATATTTATGTAAGCTTCTATTGACTTTTTTCTCCTATAAATTAATATTATGTAAATGTCTTAGCTACATTGTAATACTGATTTATAGTAATTTACTAAATTTACATAATATTTACTGCAAGTACACAATTTCGGCACAATTTTGCATCACTTTTTGACACTATCTCAACTCCTTTTATGCTTAAACAACGACGTATAGATATGTACGGTTTAGTTGTTTCAGATAAATTTTGCTATTATTTTGACAGCTAAATTTCTTTACGATCAAAAATAATTCATCGAAGGTGGAGGAACTTTATCTTATGTTCTCTCTTTTTATTTTACCAGCTTAAAAATGTCAAACTTGTTTTCCGTCCTTACTTAGAATATAATCTATCTAGATTTTAAGTATCTATGCTCTAAAATTAAATAATTTTATAAAAACACATAAATTAATTTAGTACAATTTTTTACAATGAAACAAACAGCATTGTTTCCTAGTACAATGCAAATTAATAAGTAAGTAAAGTAAAAGTACTAGATTTTGTCAAGCATATACATAATACTACAATCTGTAATTTCCCACTAGAAATGATGGCTTAACTTGTGTATGTAAAATAATCTTATTTTCTTAAGAACGCAGTTGTTTCACCTAGATTACTATGGCATAACGACCTAATTATTAAAGTTTAAAGATTATAATGGGTTGTGACGATGAATAATATGTTTAGAAGGCACTGAAAGATTACGAATTTTCAAGTAAGTCATTGTTTAAAATTATTAATAAAATTAATGACAAAGGAAACAAAATATATCAAAATATTTATAATAAATACAATAACATTCTACTATATATTAGGACATGTAGATACTACGACATAATGCTGTTCTTTTGTTTTACGCACCTTACGAAGCAACAGGTTAACCTAAATTGACAAATCAATCAATCAAAAAATTTTATAATGGGCGCGAAAGTTTTCATTACTTGTGACAAGAAAATTAATACAGTATAATCATATATTCCACGTGAAATGAAGCAGATGCCTTAAGAATATAGATCGCATATTTATTTAATATAGTCTGTATCTAAAAAAGAAAACGAAATTGAATTTTAATACAGGAGAGATTAAACACCGTTCAGTAACGTGCGCGTTGTAATATTGAGGTTAATAAAACACTACCTACAAAAAAATTTTGTTAAATAGGTAAATAGACAAAATGTACATGTACGAGATGACACAGTTAACAAATTTACGATTGCGTTGCATGTAATATTCTAACGTGTTCCGCTGTGCTTATATGGCCCCAAGACATTTAAATAATTACACACGTTTCAATAAGAAACGTTTGCTACATTCTTCGTGTCTACATGAAACAAACCGATAAATTTCTAATTAAATATAATTGCAAAAAAAGTGAAATGTATTGAAATTTTTATATAAAATTATTGGTTTTGAATTTATATGAATATTAAATGAAAAAATCTAAATATAAAATACGAGTACTTAATGTAATAAATTAGTTTTATTTGACTTTACAACATTCGTGTCTAAATTTTAAGTACTAAACAGTTACATACAAACATTCACGTGTTTAATCTAAATACAAAATATTCCATTGATTCTCTAAATAAAATTTAAAAGGATATAACGATCTTGCTCTAAAATCACATGTTTTTAATGTTGTTTCTAGTTGTTATTGTTTTGTTTTCATCTTTCTCTCTGTCTGTACATCATCGTCCAAAACAAAACGAATAAAGAAACGAATCAGAGCGAGAGAACGATAAAGAAACGAAGAGAGCATACTATTAGAGGGGTTGGTACTTACCACCAGGAGGACGTGATGGGGGTGACGAGCAGTAGGTAGACGGGCACGAGCACGGCGTGCATGACCGCGCACTCACTGCACCCAAACGAGCCCCATGACTGGCGGAGCCGCTGAACGCGAGGCGTCCGCTCACCGGCCTCACTCACCTGGTCGGGCATCGCATGCGCAACTCTCGGACCGACCCGGCGTGACCCCCGGCCCGGCGACCCATAACCCCCGCCAAAACGGCGATGCGCGGATTTTCGGCGATCGAGTGTACGTCCGTGGTGAAAGACAAACAACGCGGGAACGCGTGCAAAATGATCGCGAAGATAGCAAAAACAAAGACGTCTTCATTGTAACTTGGATTATGTTGGATAAATAGTCAATATAACAATTTTTGATATATTTTGAAATTAAGCTCAGATGAATTTAATTTTATTATTTGACAGATAAGGGAAGGAGTCTAAATATGGAGACTCATCTTCTATATTCATACAATAATTTGCAATAATAATAAATTTGGTGTCTAGTAACGATGTACTTAAGTGGAAGGATTAGTCATTGTTCGAAAATTCAAGTAATCCACAGAAAATACCATCCACCATAATACCATTAATTATTTCAATCAACTTGAAATACAAGTTTATCTTGCAGTCAGTTAGTACTCTCGTTCTAAAAAAAATATTCTGCTGTTGAAAGAACAGCAAATTTCCCAGAATATAAGTTTAAAACGAATATTTTAAATGAACAAAAATATTATTGAATAAAATTTGATTAGCCTGTGAACTGAGGTCTACGCGCAACCAACGTAATTCACAAAATCAGTTCTTTTGTTTTTATATTACATTTCTCTATTTGTTACATAACTTTTCATTTCATAAACATCATCTACGTTTATCAAATGGAGTTCTCTTCTTGTGAAATTATTTTTATTTTATCAACTGTAAAATGTAATTTCATAATTCAAACAATTTTGCGGACTTATGCGCTCAGATGCATTGTGTACTGCGTCATATAATTCCACAATTCATTTTCACTAGTTGTCTGTGTTCTTATAACGCTTCTAGCTAGAAGCAGAAAGAAACACCGTAAAATTGCTACGAACTCTAATAATATCTAAGATTTCCTTGCTTATATTATATTATATATATTTCATCCTATATTGCTTCAATCCTACGGGATGTGCCTAAAACCAACCCATGTGTTTATGATTCTTTTTCCTTAGCTGAGAAGGTTAAAAATATTCAACTTCCCGATGGTCTTGTCCTTGCGTCTTTTGACGTTGTATCCTTATTCGCTAATATCGCCACTGATTTGGCTCTACATATGTATAATTGAAAATGAATGGGAAAATATAGAGATATCTACTTCACTAACTAAAGACTCTTTTATTAAATTATTACAATTAGTTTTAAATAGCAGTTATTTTTCCTTTAACAACAAATTCTACATACAAATAAATGGTGTTCCTCTTGGACTACCACCCTGCCCTGCACTTGCAAATTTAGTAATGAATTACTATCTCCAACAAATTGTCAATACTCTAGATTTTCAACACTCTATTCTTAACAAATATGTGGATGACCTAATTATAGCTTTACCAATAGACTCAGTCCATTAATAATACATTACTAAAATTCAACTCATTTAATGAAAACATTCAGTTCACAGTAGAGGTTGAAAACGAGAGAAGTGTACACTCGGTGGATTTAGAATCGCCTCAAACTGCCATAAAACCCGTTAAAAGTATGCTTTATTGTGGCCCCCGAATGCAAAGCAGTAATAGTATGGTCAACTGTATGTAAATTACTATCTATGTATATACAATATATTTTTCTATTAAATCCAGTTTCATATGCAAGGGATCATTTATAAATTCCTAAACCGATAATTTCTTAATGCGAGCTTAACATATGTATAGTTAAATCGCTATCGCATACAATTTCACTATAATTCTAAGTAATTATGTAATTAAGAAATTACATGAATAAGAATATGTATGGGGGCAAGATATAAAAGTCTATTACATATTAGAGTGGATCGAAAAACGCGTGTTTTTCTGCAATACAAATCTAATAACGCGGCAAACTTGCGCATAGGCGTCATTATAAGTGAAAAAATATTAAAATAAATTTTTCAAAAATTTGAAATCGCGCAGAAGGCCTAAAGTTCCCAAGAAAGTTAAAATACCCGTAAATTTCAAATAAAATGCAAAAATTACAAAAAATACATTTTTTGTTGTAATAGTGAAAAAAGTGTTCTTAAGAGTGTCCTTAACGCATACAAAAAATAATTAGACCCATACTTGTTTTACTGAATTCGCGCAAAAGGTCTAAAGTTGCGGGTTGTATCGCAAAAAAACGATATTTCATGATTTTCGACGATTTTTAAACATGTGACAAAACCCATAAAAGTTTTATTTTTAATTTGTAATAGTGTAAAAACCATTCAAAATAGTTTTCCCAATCCAGAAAAAATACTTTCAGACCTGTTATTCCTTAACTGTATTCGTGCAAAAGGTCTAAATTATAGTATAAGTTAAGTTATAGTCCCGTAAAAACGCCGTTTTCCATATCTGATGAGTGTTTATTTAACACATTAGGTTTGTAATAAGACTCTAACAAGTGATTTCCACATCCACCCTACGCAACCAACCAACCAGGGTGAATGTTATTTACAATATTTACAGTAACTATTTACTTTGTACAATGCATATGTTCGTTGTAGGCAAAAGATTATTTACATAGAAGCCTCTTTGAGTTCTGACTTTTAATTAAATGTGGGCATCAGTTGTCTTGATTTTAAAGTAGCTCTAATATAAGCATCTGGATTTTCATGCCCGGACACTTTTTCTGCTGCTTCTGTAACCGGTTTTACATACCTCTCAACTGACTGGGTGTGGCATGGGAATTTTTCAACAAAGAAGCAATGTGTTCAGTTGGCATCTTGGACAGTAGTGGCGGCGGTGTTAACTTGCAGATTGACCAATCAATTAGTTTGGTATAGTCGTTTGCACTAAAATTTATTGAAGGTATTTTGAAGTCTCTTACGTAACCTTCAGCCGATGGCTCATTTCTGGATTTAAGGATCCTCCTGTATCCAAGTTCTCTAGTGTGTGGTCTCTCATCCATTATCATAGCCAACATAATATTTTCAGGGCGGCAACCCTGCTTGCAACTTTAGGTGTTTTGCGCGAATTCAGTAAAACAAGAATGGGTCTAATTACTTTTTTATGCATTAAGGACACTCCTAAAAACACTTTTTTCACTATTACAACAAAAAATGTATTTTTTTTGTAATTTTTGCATTTTTTTTTTAATTTACGGGGATTTTGACTTTTTTTGGTAACTTTAGGCCTTCTGTCCGATTTCAAATTTCAATATTAGCATTGTATTGCAGAAAAAAACGCGTTTTCCGATTCACCCTATTACATATACTTTAGAGAATGAATGTTCGCATGATGGTGCAGAAAATGTCTGTCAGAACCAACCAATAATTCAAAAGCTTTTTCTGTGTATTAATTTGTTTTCAGTTTGACTGCCTTTTCGTTTACCTTCTCTACTATTTGAAATAAATTATTATTTGTTTACTGTGTTTTGTTATAAATTCTCGAATAAAATCAGTGTTTTTAACGAAACAAACTGATGAACATAGATTCCTGTCTATCTGCTTCGATAAATAATTTTTCTTATGGTTCTAAAATTGATTTGTATTATTATTTTATTTGCGTTTATATCTCATTAATGGTAATGGGTGTTGGCAAACGCTATACTACGTAATAACGCAGGTATTAAAAGTATCTGAAAAAGAATATATTTCTGCAGCGATCTTCCCATTCATTTCACATTACACATTTTACCTGCTCATAAGCAAATTGCTTTATTACTACAAACATCCAGTTAAATGTTGAAAGTTTCTGTGTGCTACGTTAGGTCTACGTCGCTTGCCGGGTGAGTCGATTTTTTATCAACCGAGTGTACCATTCCTTGATACCAGATTAATTAGGGATAGCAATAATAAAATTTTGATAGATTGGTATAGAAAACCTACACATTCAGGTAGATTTATTAATTATAATTCTAATCATCCCATCAAATAAAAGATCAATGTTATTTTTGCTATGAAAAACAGAGTCACTACCATATGTCACTCTTTCTTTGGGAATAACAACCTGATCATTCTTTCTAAGATGTTCACAAATAATGGGTACCCCAAGTCCTTGGTTAACAAACTCCTGTTTAGCACTTTATCCCCTAACAACCAGGGCAATAGTTCACATCACTTGCCCACTTCCCCTAAACTTCTCACACCAACAATTTACTGTAAGATTCCCTTCATACCAGAAGTAACCCCTAAACTCACAAAAGTGTTACTGTTATTAATAGACTTATTTAAAGAATATTTAAAGAATTAATGATTAACTTATGTACTTCATTACCTTTCTTGTTATTATTCCTTCTCTGACAATTAGTGCTATTACTTTCCATTGTAAAAATTGTACACATGAAACTACATTGACAAATAAGAAGAAACCATTTACCAAAAACGGAATTTATTGGAGAAAGTAAATCGACTTCTATAAAAAAAATGGAAATTAATTTGACAAATAGTGAAATGCAATTGACAAAACCAGAAAAGCAAACAATAAGTGTTGTAAGTGACAACTAAAACTAAAATTTTTGAAAAGTGGTGTGGTGCTTTAGCTTTAAGAAATTTCTAAGAATATCAACAATTTCTAGCAAACGTTCGAACTGGAAGTATGTAGTATGAGCACGAACAATCTTCACATTTAGTCGCTATTTAGCAAATAAATTATTTTCATATCAACATATGTATAATAACGGTAATATAAAATAGAGTATTCTCAGGAGCAACTTAAGCGTATAAAATTACACAAGTGTTCGGAACAAATACAAATTCCGTTTTCAGAAAATAATGTCGAAGTGTAACATAATAAACCTGATTCACAATATTACATCGTGACGAGAAATCGTTGATTATGAATAAACGAAGAACTGTACCTATATATGTAGAAAATATATACCTTGTAAGTGCGAGAAACCATTATCCGAGAAGCTGATATATTAGCAAAGATAACGATTAAAGAACACCAGAAATGATCTCCATAGCAGAAATAAACAAATCAACATTGGCTCTACATTTTTAGAAAATAGCCATAGACTTGCAGGAGCATAGCACATCGAGCCTTGAAGTCAATGCAAGGGATTCTGTTCTTAAATTGTTCAATTTTGATCATTCCTATGTCAGATTTAATTTTAATATTTTCAACATTCAAATTATAAAGTTCTTCTGCGCGGGATGTACTAGCAATTCCCAATATTAGCGCAAATTTCATCATAAGAAACGTATCGTTTGGAGCATCAATAACAATCTTTTTAATCTCTTCTTTTGTAAACATATTAGCTTTTTGGGAATGTCAAGATCTGTTCAAGGGTTTCATAAACGTACAATTTCAGCACTGATAGTTTACTCCATAAAGTAGTTGGAGACTTCCGAAAAGCTGCTTTTTCGTAAAAACATGCTAACGCCCATTTCCTTAACTTTTTTGCTAATACACTATCGTTTAAAGCTATTACAGCAAGCTCTCGATTTTCTGCTGGATTAATACTGATTCCAATTTCCAAACAATTTTTGTCCTCACAAGGTCCTCACAACCATCACGGAATTAGCCAAGAATATTGATAGAACCAGTCTCATCGTATCTGGGCAGACTGTGTAAGCAAAACCTTTACAGAGTTTTCATATCTTTCACATTTCTACTCTGTACTTATCAGCTGTTTTATTCAGTTTAATTCAAATAGCCTGGGTGCTCCTTCTAAGATGCACTGTAACCGATACAAGTTCCTTTTATCATTACCATACCATTAATATTGGTTGTGAAGTTCTAGAAAATATTCTCCTATGAGCCCTATTTTCGTTTTGCTTTAAAGTTTAAACATATTAAATACCTGAACAGTTAAATTGTTTACTATTATCATCTTTTGAAATGTTCTGTTTACGTCACTTTGAACGTTACATGTTCAAAGTTTAACTGTACGTCAACATACTACAATTAACGGAATTTATATAACCATAAGATATTAAACACAGCTGTCTGATTTTTCAATAAATAATATAAACAAGCTATCCTGTACTGTATACAATAACAACCACCAAAGATATTTACGTAATGAGAAGACAACGGTAGTATTTGCTCCTTAGGATTTGTTTAATTTTGTATCTTAATACGAACGCTACGAAGTCATCGATGTATATGTGTATGTATATGATTTCAGATATTACCATTACTATAAATAATCTCGCTGAAATCAATTTTGACGATAGCAAATGAAGTACGTGACATTTATAATTACTACGAAATTGTTGGAATGAACTTTTACGCTTCTATAAATAGAAATTATATTAGGATGGAGACATTGTCTATTATAAAACTTACTTTGTACTAAACCAAAACAATATATCTATCGGAGTTTTCTGCACTTGTAATTAAATCTTAATTACAAAAGAATACCGCAGATAGCGCACTCCACTGCCATGTAAGCAGCAAGTGAAAGGATGATACCGGTAACAGCTACATTACAATTCCAATTGTCACACTGCGACTTTTAAATTAAAAAACGCGCTTCCTCAGAACTCGAAGCAGTCCGAAATGGGCTCCTTAACGTTCAGTTTATAGATACTCGTATCTGAATAGATCCATCTATGGGTAGCAATAAATAAACATGCAAACGCTCTTATTTCAGATTTCTTCAACGTAAACAAGCTTTAGAAGTGTAGTACTTTCGTCTCGACGCTAACATTCTAAGTACACTGTCGATTATAAACATTTGTTTAATTCTTTTATATGACAATTTACTTTACACATAGCAGTGTTTGCTTGAATTTTGTAATCCAAGTATGTAAAATTCGTATTACGCATAATTACGCAAAAAAATATTTACTTTACTGAAATATATGAAATTCCTGGTAATTGAAATAAATATATCCTTATTTGAAGTAAATATGGACATGGTATATTTTAATAATATCAGTTTAATATATTAGCCCTACATGTGAAGTGTATGACTGAGTGAAACTGTGAAATAAAAATATGAAATACGATTTAACTCCGTTGAACTGAATTCTAATATTCCCTCCTGACCATCCTTTAAAGAAGCCCGTATCCCAGAGAGAGGAGGTAATAATATATTCCATACGGATGACATTCCCACCTTTAGAAGAGCGTACAATCGAGTTGGCTTGGATTTCTTGGGTAATATTTGTTTTGTATAACAGAGGGAATGTCGGAGAATTTAATTAATGAAGTGATTTGCTGTTAAAATTTTGAAGTGTGATCCCACGACAAGTGGGTGTGTTTGTTAAAAATCTAATACTTTGAACGTGTACTGTAATTTATCCAGAATGATATTTGCGTTTCTTTTGTCAGCAGAAAAAAATACTGTGCCTTTTGACATGGCAAGTATTTAGGGGTATACGTTCTACTTTCGACAAGTTCTGCCAACGAGATTTCGCGGAAGAAAGACATTGAGCTGTTTCAAAACGTATAATATTGGCATTTTCTTTAAGGAGTGTGCGAATGGATAATTCTACAAAAGATATAATCTTCTTTTGGAGTGCTTTTGTGAGTCGCGGAAAAATTTAAACCTTTGGATAACACTAATGTTTCTGCTTCTGACAAGGGGTGTGAGTATAGATTTTTGACTGCTTTTTTATGTGAATGGGTTACGGTTATTTTATTTTAAGCACGCAATTGAAATTTCCGAATATGATTACCTATCTTTAATGCATTCTGAAGTTCTTTGACCTTGGTTAGAAGAAATGCGGTTTAATAGGGATCAATCATCTTCAGACAAAGTGTTGGAGAGTTCTAAATGAAGAGTTTCTAGAATGCGAGGTCTAGTTCACGGCGGTAATATTTGATTCGTTCGTGGATGAGTACTAGGCTGGCTCATCGTAAGATGTTGAATTTTGAAAAATTTTGGGACAATGAGAAAAACGCCAGGCCTCACAGAATGGTAGACAGTTTGAAGCGCAGTTTGGCAAAGGTTTGGGCTTTATGGAAAATTCCTCCCCGTAGAGGTATGCTAGATGATATTGAAGGCTTCCCCGATCCGAGTCTCTGTTATGAGGGTCTCCGGATTTTGACGTAGTAAAGAAAATATATACAATACAAAAATAAAACACAAGCAAAAATTATGAAATAAAAATACAAAATATGTACAAAAACTTACTAAAACTCGTAAAATACGTTTCGCCACTAATGTAAGTGGCTTCTTCAAAAACAAAACTTGATGGGGCGAGCCTGAAGATTACGATAACTCATCGTGTAAACTACGCTAGATTTCTTGAGCGAGAGAGTTTCTTCTGTGAGTTCTATTAAGGCACTGAAACACAGCACTGTAGTAGCCGCCCTTTCCGGATATAATAAGAAAATGTACACACACTAGCATCATACAGGTTTGACTGTATTTGTAGGTATTTAAGGCTTAACAGTTATGTGAGTGACCACATGATTTAGTATTGTAAGCATGCAAGGAAACCTACTAATGCGTAACATTGTTAACAAAGAGCCATGTCTAGACCTATGGCTTGCTACACTTTGTTCGAGAGATAACATATAGGGTCAACCGACCCATAGTTAATACAATAGATTCTCCTACTTGCAGCTTGCACAAATACCTCGTTCATACCCCTAAGAAATATGTGTGTAAAAGCCAAATGGATTTCCTACGTAAAATTTAATTGATAAATTGACGTTCTAGGCAATACTCCATCTACATTTTAAATTTTTAAGTTTGTTGTCACACTTTGTTGAACTTATTTCTGAAATCTCTATCGAACCCAAAGATCTTCTTGTTAGTTTGACCTCATGTTCACAAATAAAAACGATGTTTGAATAGAGAATCCTAAACGCTATACATCCGTCATTCAGACATTTTTAGCCAAGTCAATTAATCAATTAAAATGTTTCGGGATTTTTTACACTTTAACGAAATATATAGGCAATACTCCATCTCACATTTTAAATTCCTCACACTTTGTTGAACTTATTTCTGAAATCTCTATCGAACCCAAAGATCTTCTTGTTAGTTTTACCTCACTGTTCACAAAAGTCACCGATTCCGTCGCTATAATCCGCCAGACTTAGCCAAGTTAATCAATAAATGCCTCACTTTAACGTACTTTACCTTCCAAGAAAAATACTATCAACAAATCTCTGGCGCCGCTATAGGATCTCCACTTTTTCCGATTGTAGCCAATATTTTCATGAAGGCATTTGAGGGCACTGCTTTAGAACACGCGATTTTAAAACCAAAAACTTGCTTGAGATAAGTGTATGACACTTTCATTATTTGGCCACCTAGTATAAACACTCTACTGACTTTCAAGGATTTCCTCAATACCCAACACCTCGACATCAAATTCACCATGGAAATTGAGACAAACTGTTCCCTGCCTTTCCTTGATGTATTAGTTATTTGTCTACCAAATGGTCATTTAGGTCGCTCCGTGTACAGGAAACCCACACACACCGATCGATATCTTCATTCCAGCGCACAAAGCGCACCCAGCACAAAGGCAATTAGTAATCAGCTCTCTTGTACACCGCGCAACCTCAATTTCGCAGCTCGACATCAACAAAGAATTAAAACATATAAAAACTGCCCTTTTCCAGAATGGCTAAAGCTCCAGCAACATACCTATAAAGGGACATAAATAGGTAAAGTGATCCACGATTTCCCAAGGTAACACCAGAATCTAGTAATCAGCTAAGTAATTTTGTTCTCCCTTACATTCATAGCGTTACAGATCATGTCGGTAAAATTATCCGCAAACAAAATATTCAGCCCATCTTTGCATCTTTAAACAAGATCTCCCAAATTCTTTCTTCGGCCAAAAACACTCGCCATGCTCTCTCCCATTAAGGCATTTACAAAGTTCCCTGTGGCTGTGGTCCAGTGTATATATAGCCGAAATTGGACCGTTAATTCAAACTAGAATCCAAGAAGACCAACGGTGTGTTAAGTCATGTTCTTCAACACACTCAGCCTTAGCCGAACACACTTGATCGACACGGGCGACAAAATTTGTTTTGATCAGGTATCTGTTGTAAGCAAATCTCAACGCTATTTTCGTCCCGTTTTCTGGCACAGTTGTATATTGTATTGTATATATGTATTTTACTATGACGAGGTCAAACCTCGAAAGCCCTGATAACGGTAAACTATATGATTTTGTTATATCTTTTTATTATGTTCAATAGTGTATCTTTTTATTTCATAATTAAATCAATGACATAATCTTTTTAGGAGGTTCATCTTTACATCCGACTTCGAAACAAACATGTAACCTGTAGAAATACTGTTTTCGCACATAAATCGCTAGTGAAACCTAAGAAAAACATCATCGTTACTTCAAGGAAAAATCACGACTCAGATAGTCGATGGGGTGATACGAATCGAGTAAATCGTACAGCTGTCAATCGGCGAGAGACATCTGCCAGAAGATATAGGAACTAGTATCAGTCACTAATGAGTGTCGTCCATTGTCAATATGCATCCATCTTGGATCGATCCACTGACAAATTTGCGAGACGTATTGCGACAGGTACATCGGGTACGTTGTACGTCCAGCCATTTACATATCAACGGAAGCTGAACCGTAACAAGAGAAGCAGCAGAAGCATCTACAGACACAGTAATAGCGGCAACGAACAGAACGTATATGTATATACAGGTCCGCCGATAATTTATCAGCATATCGGCATCCTAATGGGCGAGTACCAGTAACAAGTACTGTTGGAGCGCCTGGAAAAGAAGAGAAGAGCTCAACGAAAAAGAGAAGCCGGTGTGTATAGGGACGGGAAGAAAGAATTGAAGAGACGAAAGGAAAAGCAAGAACGTAACGCGAAACGACTGATTTGTGATACGAAACGGAGACAATGTTGAATGCGCCTCCATTAGCTCTGCTCACCTTTAGAGACTCGACGACGACTTGAAATACTTCGTCTTCTCTCTCAATTGAAATAAGCTTACGAGTAGATCGTTGGTATTTTAACCAGTCAGTTCGTTTAAACCAGAGACGTACCTAACATCTACTGTATTTGGCTAAGAAGTTTCGATCAATACTAAGAATAGATATAGTTTTCTACAAAACATTACAGAGTTAAGAGATATATCAAAGAAACCACGAAAACTTATATATAACTTGATTACATTTTTGTAAGCGTTATTGAATGTTGTTTGTGTACTAACAACGCATTTATACGTTCTCATTTGAAGAAGGAAATCCAGAAGCAACGTAATTATTCAAATGATACCACTAAAATTGTTGACCCCTGTAGAAACACCGTACATATTGGAGAAATTTTAATTTTTTACGACTTTGTCCCTAAACAAGAACTGGATACTTTCAATTTAATGCATGTAACTACTTCACTTATATGTATATACAAATCGATAAGGAGCACATTTTAAAAGTATTTATAATTATCCCTACAAAATCAATGGAACATGGATACAATTTCAAGAAAATTTGATTTTTTACGAAAATTTAGGCCTTCCTGAAAAAATTTAAAACACGAATATTGTACTACTGGAAAAATCCGCATTTAGTTATTTTGAAACATTGTGCTTTTGTTATATGGGCAGAGTATTTTAATATTTGCTATTGTATTTAGCATAACAATTCATAGTTTATATTTTTGCAAACATAAATAACTGATTTAGCTTAAATGGAACGCCCTGTATTTATCTATTCTGCGTAAAAGCATATTAAGTCCCTACCAAAAACAAGGATATCTATATCTGAATTTAACAATTAAAAAGTTATTAACGATGTTCTCGTCTAAATAGGCCAGGCTTTCTAATTCTTAATGTGTAGTCAACTATATTCCTTATAAATTGTATTCTAATGATAACTGAAGCTGGGAATTATATTCAGATAATTTGAATATTCGATTAACACACTTTAAATGAATTATTCAAGGAATTGAGTATTCATGGAATATTTGAATATTTCTGGTTTAAATGTATATTCGACCATTCGAACACAAAAATATTGAAAACTTCCTGCCCTAGTTTATAATATATTGATGTCCATGGTAGTACTAGAGTCGGCAAAGAAGAGCAAGTTTCAGTGCAGTGTGGAGAGCAACATACAAGGGGAAGTGCATGGCACGGAAACTCGAGCGTCCGTATCACAGCACACTTGTTTACTATTATTCTACTGGTCATTGTGAGTGCTTATCAGTACATACATACTTAGAAAATGTCGCATTTAGGTGCGTATGCTACATGTTATACGTTTGTCCAAAGATCTTCTTTCTTAAAATGTCTGGATGAGTTATTGAATGAAATACATTTTTTCATATCTTCAAGAATCGTAAGTGCAGTATTAAATATCCAGCAGATCTAGGTAGACACTAACATAGAGCTCCACTTCCACACAAGATAATTCTTCTGCGGAGGAGCCCCATCTAGCTGTTTCTCCTAGTATCTAGCGAAATATTTTCCAGCACACTTCAAAAATCATGTTATAAGAAATGGAAAAATGTACCATTTAGATGCTCGTCACAAAAATGAGGACAGTTCCGTAGTGCAAACACAGTGATGCTCCACTAAGTTTGGGAATCAATAATATGACACTTGTGATTATTTTTAATACTGTAATAATGAAAATTGTGTCTATTGGGTGTTATTATGAGCAGTTACGACATCGGTAAATAATATCCTACATATCTAAAAAGTCTTTTTCGATACACCACAAACTAAAATCTGATAATTGTGATATATATTTATGTACACTTTTCGTCAAAAGTAGTGTGTCTTAGAGATTCGGAATCAAACCTTTCTTCCTAATAGCAGTGGTCTGTTTTCAAGCGCTGTCACAAGATAGATCTCATTTACATATTTAATTGATGGATGGATTTATGGGAGTCAGTTTACATTTCTTAGGAATTAGACTGACAAACGATATATGACATATATACACAATGTATTCAATTTTATCCAAGTATTACGCTTGTGAATTTGTAATTGGAGATTTAATAAAATTACTTTCTATATGAATTGACTTTCAAAAATACAATGTCACTAAATTAATAAAAAGGTTATGTACACCTTTTTACGCTTTTATGATACGCTGTCTGGAATCCAAAACGTTTCAATTCGAATTCATTTGAAATTTATTTCAATTTAATTTAACTTCTTACCTGAACTTTCAAGGTTTATTAAAATATATGTTGTGTCCTTATCATAATGATCTGCTTGTTCTGCAAGCAAGTTACTTAAGAATAAGATAGTGATATATTAAAAATATATATTCTACTGACTTCTGTATTTCAAATTGTATAAGAATTACATACACTTCTTTATTGAAGTGAAATGTTTGTAGCAGTGTTTATTATAAATAAAAATTTGTTTAGCTGCTGTGACAACTGCAGAAATTATTATAAAAGTTCGAAAGACGTTGCATCAACTTGTTTAGAGCAAACCTTTACAGAATGTGCTCGTCACGTTGTTCCAGCAGTGTATCGTAGATGAAAATCAAACAATAAAAAATTCTGTTGCTATAGTGTTTACTTCTAACTTTCGATTTGGAAGTTTTTTATACAATAATGCATATAAATGCTATATTATCTATTGTATAAAATAGAGGGCTAGTGAATGACTGCGTTCTACACATATGCATATTTTGTATACAAATGCAGTACTGTCGTAACAAACCATTTCTCGAATACTACACTCAACAGCATAAGACGCAACAATACCGTTGTTTTGTGATTTGATTCATTTTAAAGAAATAAATATGTATGTTGCAAGATGGGCATATTACCTTACATCATAATCTCTATTTCAAAATACGAACGCGTGGCTCGTTGTTTACCAGACACATCCACTATTTAAAGGCTAGTTTATTAACATCGTTCTGGAAGAAACCCTTTTGAAAGCGACGTATATTGAGCAGCTGACAAAAAGACCTAAACTGCCACTACAAAGATAAAACACGGACTTTGAAAACAGATCCTTCTTTCATTACATACATGTCGACACTGTTACAAGCAACCGTAAGCCTCTTGAGTTCCTCCCATATAATCTGCCCAATAATGCGAATAAGTATAATGTTTAGGTACTTATTTAAAAATGTAATACCTTTATTTGACATCCTTTTCCAATGATAAGTTTATAGGTAATTGAAAAGAGATGCATTCATTGGTTGTAATCCATCAGGAGAATTTTAAGATGATTGAAATAAACATCTGTTTAAATCCAGGTGTATAGTGGTGTCTTTTAATATGATACTTGCTTCATTTTCGAGATGGACAAAAAGCCGTTTTTAACTGTATGTTCTTTTATTTCTTTCCGACTAGAAATTTTCCTTTCTTCGCTTTTGTATAGTTCTCTATGTAAAGTGAAGTGCCAGTTTTGAAGTGAAGGTGGGCTTTTCGATAGTAGTATAAATGGAGTAAAAAGCAAATCAGGCATGGTTCTCAGTAAACATAATTAGAATTGTTAGTAGTTTAAGCTGACAGTTTTGAGAATGTGAACGGGTCTATTACAAGAGCAAATACGTTTTTACATTTACTTAAATGTGAAAGTTCTGAATGATGCTGTTTGAAAGATTATTTACATTGACGAGTTTACTATTATTTATCTACTCATAATTCTTTTTGTAATAACAATGTTTGCATAAATGTTTATGTTTTTAAGATCCAGTACCTCTTCATCAATCCAAAGTCCAAATTGGTTCAGATAAAAGGGGTAAAGATTATCTTATATTAAATACGTAATTATGATGTAAAGAAAATCGTAATATTACACTTTTGCACATTGCGAGAATAATTGAAGAACATTTACCAATATAACTTCGCTGAAGTACCTTTCCGGGATTTTGGAGGAAAGGACTTGCACCAAGTGACTAAAATATGGCTTGATTGGAACGAAATATATAAAGTAGAATAGCGAGTTGACACAACTGTCCTCTATAGTCAAGCGGAGTGTGACCATCACTTGTCATTAAGTTTGTTTATTGTGCACTATTTTGTCAGTTCATCTCAACTGCATTTTGCAATTTTTACAATAGATAAAAATATCGAACAAAGAATCTGTCTTAAATTTTGCGTTGCAAATGGAATTTCGTGTGCCCAAGGGCTGAAAATGTTAAATAAGGCTTGACTCGACTTTGTCAAAAACACGTGCGTATAAGCGATACAGTGCATTTAAAAACGGTCGGGAGATGGTGGAAGATTTTCCTCGCTCTGGTCGGCCATCAACGTCTTCAACTGAACAGTTGAATAAATCGCTAAAGTAAATGAAATAGCGACTGAAAATCGTCGTTTAAATCTGAGAGAGATAGTCGCTAAAATTTCTGTGTCTCACGAATTGGGCATGAAACACGTTTCCGCTCGACTAGTGCCGAAAGACCTGAATTTTGTGCAAAAACTCAATCGCGTAAAGATCGCTGAAGACATGTTAGAACTAGTCAATTCCGACCCCACATTCATAAAACGCATTGTAACTGGTGATAAGACATGGGTTTATGAGTTTGACATGCAAACCAATCAATAAACTTCGGAATGACGCCTTCCAAGTGAGCCAAAACCGAAAAAATCACATCAAAGTCGATCAAACGTGAAGGTGATATTGACATTTTTTCGATTACCGCCGTGTTGTGCACTCGTAATTCAGTAGGTGAGACAGTAAATAAAGAATATTATCTGGGCGTTTGGCGGAGCAAATTCGTAGGAAAAACAAGTTTTGTGGAAAGAACACTCGATAACTCACCATCTCACAAGCCTTTCATTGTGAACGAATATCTGGACAAAAATTCAACAAACCTTATCGAACAGCCACCGGATTCCCCTGTTATGGCTTCGACCAACTTTTTCTTTTTCCCAAACACAAATTACCACTTCGAAACACCCGTTTTCAGCCCATTGATGACATAAAAGAGGATTCGCGGCGAGTATTGTCGACTCTAAAAACTGGGTTTAAAGATGTTTTGTTTATAGATAACACCTAATATACTGTGTCTAACAGAGCTATGCCCGTATAGTTCAAGCAAATTATTGTCTTTCTATTTTATTTACTAGAAATAGTATCGCTTCATTCCCTTGGCATTAATTCACCATATTGTTATAATCACATCATCAGCTTCGTCTATTCAGTATACATACATTACATTGACTACTTTCATAAGACTGCCGCTTATGAGTAAATTTATAATCATGAATGAACTCCAGAACGCGTTACAATAGCTGCATGACATTAGTGTAAATATTAGCTGTAGATGATTCACGTATTTAAAAAATGGCTATGAATGATAGACTAAACTTAAATTTAAAATTTCTCACGACGTTTATGTTTTCTAAAAAGTTTTCTAAAAGTAGCTTCTATAAAACAAAAGTTATTCAAATTCCTGTCCATTAATAGCCATTTTTATCATCGGCCCATCATTAGCAGCATTAACAAAACGCCAATCGAACTGAGTAGAGTGTAATCAAAACTATGTATAGAGCGCTTGTTTACCATAGAAGTACGTAAGTACATACACGTGAGAAAACAATTCATGAGATACGAAAGAAACAGTATCGAATCGATTCGGCAATCGGAAAAAAAAGCTGCTTCACCACAGCCACCTTGATATTTATCGGCGAACGCGTCTCAAAAACTGTCAAAATGTAGGTCACATAAACCTTTCGTTCTGTGAGCGACGAAACGAGACATGTATACATGCCCGCAGCTACCTCCCCGGATGGTATTCGCGATTCGATGGAAAGTTTAACTTCTTGAGTTGCTGATGCTGACTACCAAGACTAACAATGCGACGCATTCTCGATTCCCCTCACACGGCGAAACAAGTGAACGGCTACAAATGTATAATCCATAAATATTTCAGACGGTCGTAGACAGTGCTGCCACGTCTAGCCATTCTGATACAATTCTATCAGTTGTGAGATATTTATACATATTTATAATGCCTGCGTGGATGCTACTCACTATACGTTTCGGAATTCAATGGAAATGATCGACAGACAACATTAATCTTGAAGTGATCAAATCGAAATTGATTTTACGCATATAGATTGTAATGCCTCTATAAAATCTAAATAGGATATGCTAAACAGTCTACAACGACATTAGCAACGCACAAAAGCTAGTCATGCATAATGCGAAATAGAAAAAACTATAGAATGGAGAAAGTAATATTATCTATCTATAATTGAAGAATCAAAATTGTAAATAGTTGGTAATTAATAGTTTGCACGACCGTCGCCTAGATAACTCATCAGAAGTTTTCTGACGAAGCTGACAACTCGTCTCCAAGAATATTGAAACTTTACATATGTATATAATAAGTTGTTTAATAACCTCAATTATCAATCAATATTCCGCACTTTGTTAAAACAGCCATAACCACATTTTCTTAATTTTACGGAGAAATTGTTTGATATTGGATTTACATTCTTCTTCGTTTTATATTCATTGACATCTAATAATGGTATCAACTATAAAAGTGCGGAGTGACGTTAACTTTCTGTATTTTGCTCTGAATTTTGTATTTTGGATCCTTCTTATGTTCTTGCAAGCCTCACTTGTCTGTATTGTCACCATGTCAGAGTAAAAAATTGATTCTTGCGCGAAAATCAAGTAGAGTGTACAATCTTCAATCTATAATCTTTATTTTTCAGGATAAGTCCTTGAAATAAGTAACTATAAATGTCTTCCAATCAATTAGCAATCTACCCTTTAAATATAAGATCATCACTTAATTATATCAATCATTCAAAACGTTTTCCTCTTAATGAATAAAAATTCATTATCATTGTCCTCAGTTTACTACTTTAAAATTTTCTTCTTTGTTGATATATCTATGATTGCTTTTTTGAAAGCAATTAAGTGGTTAGGGTTACTGATGCTAACACTTAACTACATAGAAATTGTAGTCTGCAGCATAGTACAGGACAACCAAAGACTGGAGTACTTGTTCAACGAACCTTCAAGAAATGCCAATAATTTCCACATTGCTGCTATAGGCATATTGTGCTCTTAAGTTATATATGCATGGTCTCTAATTATCCCTAACACTGCGGACCACTGGGCCTATTGTGTTATTCCTGCCTTGATTCCATTTTACTCAAACAGGTTAGTTCCCTCGATCAGGTTTAGAAGCCTATTTGGTAAATCTTACCACTGGACAATCAAAGGCGCTTTGCATAGCAACCCCATGTTGACTTAGTGCTACGCATTCGAACATGATATAAGAGCCTATTTCCTCCTCCTCATTACAGAGTCTGCATAGGGGTTCATCTTCATAGATCCTCGCAGGTGATCTCTTAGACAGCCATGTCCTGTTAATAGACATGTTACTGCCCCAAGCTGAGTCTTGTTTAATGCAAGTAAGTCAGCAGTTAATCATTGTGACGGTCAGTCCATTATCCGTTTGCTGTGTCTTTGTCCAGCTACATGGTTCCAATTTAGTTGGTGTTGTTTTATCATCCACTAATTAATTGCACCACTCTTTGTGATATCTACACCTGGCTCCGGTTCAGTAAATTTCATTTGGGAACCCTCCCTCCCTAACTGGTCTGCAGTTTCATTGCCCGCTATACCCCTGTGTCCCGGCACTCACTTCAAGATGACCTCGTTGTTTCTGGCCAGAACAGTTAGGTTTTACAGACATTCCCATACTCATTTGAAGGCTATATAATAAGGTGCTAGAGCCTTTAAGCCTTCCTGACTGTCAGAGAGAATGCAAATCGCCTCCCCTCGCGGTTGGTGACGCAGACACTCTAACATACAGGTTTGCACAGCATATATTTCTGTTTGAAATACCGTTGTGTATCGCCCAAGTGGTTCACATACCTTGTAACGCTGGTATTCCTCATAGACACCAACGCCGGAATTAGTATCCGCTCTTGACCCATCTGCGTCTTGTACCTTGCACAAAACTCATCATCTGGTTACTTCGTAACTTTGACTGTAACACCTTAGGAAAACTTTCTGCATTTCTTTTCATTTGTTTAACACTCCTACAGCGAACAACGCAAGCAACACTCATTGTATGATTAAAGTCTTCTCTTAGTTATTGTAGTCATTCTGATATTCTCTGCCTAATTTAAAAACAATACTCTGTCACCACTAAAATCACTTCAAAAAGACTTCTTAACTCTCTAAATACTTTCAAACTAGTATGTGTATTAGGAAATTAGAACTATAGTAAAAAATTGGGAAGTCTATAAACTTTCTGGTACTAAAGGTTTAAAGAAAAACTTCAATAGACGAAATGCTTACTCCATTTAAGCATACAAATGCGGAGCAAACAACGCAATAAGATAGCTTCTGACATCTGATAATTATTTTACATTTCACAAATGTAGCTTAGAAGAAAATTTGACCAAGTCAAAATCTATGTCGTTGTAAGAACTGAGAGCAATTTAATTAAAGTGGACGGTATAATTAAACACAATGCTCCTTACCTGTCATTATCCTTGTAAATCTTAGTACAAGTATTTTGAATTGAAAAAAATATCGTTTTCGTGAACACCTGTACATATTAAAAAGTCAACGCTGCCCTACTCTCTTGCAATTCTTTCAATTATTGATCGGTAGTCAGGACTGGCCGGTTAAAACTTTTGTCCACTGTCGGATCAAGCATCTGCATCGCGACCAAATACAGACGCACACAGCACACGGGTCCGATCTCCGGTTAGGTTCATTCCGGGGCGCGCACATGGTTAGTAATTACCTATTCAGAGAGGAGTTACGAGACAGGCCGCATGAATTGTACAATTATGCATTCGCGGAATACGAATATCAACGCTATAGTTTCAGAAAGAGACAGTCGAGTCGACATAAATATCCGAGCGGTGATTTAGTGTACCCGAACACGGTGCGTACCACTGCCATGCGCTTCCATTCCTATCCTTCGTCTTCTTATTCTTATTACTCTTTGTTATCCGTCTTCTTCGCGTATCTATACACAATAATGGTCTAGCTTTGCAGTACGTCACGTATTCTATTGAAGATCGAATTTCAATGATTGTATTCTAATTGAATTGATATCTATGAGATACTCATTAAATGTTAAAAATTTTAATCAATCGCTTGAGAATGCGTTTCCAACCAAGAATAACTTTCAATTTATGTCCATCAACTGAGATATAACACGTTCTCACTAAACATTATCCTGACTATGTACCACATTAGTTGTAAGCTTAAATTTTGATGAAGGTGATTGTTTAATCTGGAAAAGCTTTGGAGATTGATGAAGTAAATAAATTTCGAGAGCTTCCAGTTAATCAAACGGAGAGCAATTAGCAGCTTATTTTCCTAGCACATGTGTATATAGTATTAGTAGTCCGTATTTGTTCCCTCACAATGTGAAACTACGGGACCGAAATTGTTACTGCATCCCTGTTGGATTACTATCTCGTTCAAGCACATATGTAGAAATTGCAAAGAAAGGTTTCTATGAATATAAGGAAGTGTAAAAGAAAAAGAAAAATTTTGTTAAAGTTGATACAAAATTAATCAGAATATGCAATAAAAGAGCAAGAAATAACAACCAAACTCGTAGGAAAAAAGCCAAATTATCCAGACTTTCTACTACAATTCTACTATGAACAAACCAATGTACATGAAAACATGTTAATTCTTCTCTCAGAAGGTATGCATTTACCAGAAGCATCGAGGGCAGTTCTAATTTAATTAAATTACATCCGTCTACATCCTGTTCAAATAAACCTAATGTTTATCGATCA
This sequence comes from Holotrichia oblita, assembly GCA_023690525.1. NCBI lineage: Eukaryota > Metazoa > Arthropoda > Insecta > Coleoptera > Scarabaeidae > Holotrichia > Holotrichia oblita. The sequence goes on from CM043017.1 coordinate 118,632,538, forward strand.
GGATTTGTCAGTGTTTTAATTTCTTCACTTCCTTGGAATAATTTAATGAAGACTTCGCTCCTCATCTCTTCTATAGTAATAGTAATTTTTGTGTAGTTGTCGATGTGCACTTTTATATTTTTTTCAAGCACTGACTAATCTAATAAAATACATTTTTATATGCTGGATGTTGGCCCAAATCTTCCATTTGAGATCCATAAAAAACACACTCAAGCGTCACAATTTTCTCTCATCGAATGCGATGTCTGTAACTAGTACAAAATTGAATTGTTCTGATAATAATTCGATCAAGCATAAAAATAATTTGTAAGGATTACAAAAAATGTATGTACTACAAAGTTACAATGTATATTAATGTAATGTTGGTATATTAGGTAGTTTTTAAAATGAGTACGAAATAAAGTGGCGATTCTCAAAAAATGTAACTAAACTTGGAAATAGCTAGCCCATAGAATTAAATCTAAATGTTGTAAATTGAATTCTAAACTTTAAATTAAAACTGTAAATGTGTATCTGAACTTTTCTTCCGTCTTCATAGATCAAGATATTGTTTCCTTCTGCGCGTGAAGATGATACTAAAACCAATTTATTTAGAAGCGATCGCTCTAATAGTTGAACTAAAGGTACGTTTTCTTCGGTGCGACTATCACGATGATCGTTGAACGGTGCAACGATTAAACGTTGAACGATAATCGTTAGTTACCATTTTTCTCAGAGCGTCTGCACTTTATTGATTTTTCGCTAGTCGTTTGATACTTTTCGCAGTCACATCGTTCTAGATGAAGGTTACAGAATTAGTTTAAGAATTGAGTAGACGTAAAAGATCATTACTTAAATACCTTCTGATTGAGGAGACGGAAGACGATAAAATACTGCTTCTTATGTATGTAATGAAAAGAGCCAAAAGATCTAAGATATGAAGTGGGACTGTATCAAAAATAGGTCACTACCCATGTGCGTGATGTCAACAAAAAATTCTCCGATTTTTTCCGTCTTTCTGGTGAACGGTTTGACTTCATACTAGAATCAATTAAAGCCGATATCTACAAAGAGTCCTTCTCAAAGCAAGTAAACCATAGGAACTCACGATTATATTCATCCGTCTCCTGAAAGACTATTCAAGACATACGATCATCGTCAACGACTCTAGCGGCAGTCGTTCGAAGCAAAACAGCTCCATAAAGATACAAAGAACAAGTGCTCAACGATTATCGTTGCACAATCATCGTTCAAAGATCATGATGATAGTCGCACCGAGGAAAACGTACCTTTAATAATCATTTGTTAACTTATATTTTTCTTGTTTTACTACGTTAGCTTAGACAAAACACTGCTGTTTGAAATTTCTCCTCCACATCGACACAAATGTCTCGTCTAAATAGTTTTCTCTAGAATTTTTGGATTTTCACTTCTTTGTGATTTTTTCTGAACAAGTTCTCTTGTTTCGGTTGTACTTTGAATAATATTGACAACATATTAATCATACCTGTGACTGTCCGGCAACAGTTTTTCTCGTCTACTTTTCTCAACAATTTTTACTTTTCTGTAACCGCAAACATACTTATATTATTGATAGGCCCACAATGATGTCTCATAGTGATAGAACCGTTCAAAAGTTAACAGTGAGAAGGAAAGAAACTGAAAAAATTCACCATATTTAGACATGACAACACGCTGTATATCATAATATGAACTGAAAAAAGTAATTAAAAGAAACCAAAGAACTAAAAAATGAGAAACGGTTAACTGTATTGGTAAAAATATACGTAATAAGTAAGTAATAGTCAAACTTTAGAAAATGACGATTTTTATATGTATGTACAGATATAATGACAATGATATAAACCTTAACGTTTTTGCTACTTTCTGTATATGCTATTCGATAACATATTATTATTCATTAGCATACAAAGCCTAAAAACGAAAATTCAATCAATTTTGATTAGCCATAGGTGCCTATTTGTAGTTGTCACACATTAATTAATAATGTAGATTTAGAATATACTAGAATGTTATCTTTATGAACGTAACAATACAACAACATTCAGGCACATAGTAAAATTAAATAATTAAGTAAATCACGAGACTTACCATTGACAAGATAAATTGTGCTTTACAGACGAAACGATATTCAAAAGAATTGGTTAGAAAATGTCTCGTAGATCGATGTTGTAGTTACTTATATGTATAGAAGGCTATACGCATGGGAACAAGACAAGTATTCTGCGATTGCGAATTCTTTGGTAGCTACTGCTGACGGTTCAGACAGTCGCATTTTGCTGTCAGTCCGGCCGAAGGGAACGAAAAGAAGAAGAAAGAGCAGAGGTGGAATAAAAGGATGAAAAAGAAGATCGGGAGTATTTTATTTTCTTGCCAAGGTTAATTCAGACCATCTCCACGTGAAATTGTGGTGTATCTCATACGTACTATCTGCATCGCCATGTAGATTTTCTGAAAGATTTAATGATGGCATGAAATTGACATCGTGGATATACAACATCTCTGCGCGAATAAAGATCTACCAATGCAGCTATTTTTACCATTGCATTGTCTCTCTTTAGCTCATCTTTTTTTCATTCGCGTATTCGTAAAAAAATGTGTTACAGTTCTCGGATTTAGTATATATTAATTTTTTATACAGCACAAAATTTTTCTAAACGTACAAAATTTCTCGTATCTACCATACATATGATGCAAATTTACATGTATTACTTTAAATAACTCATTTTATTTTTTCTCTTTTGAAATCTACTTTTAAAAGTCGAAAGAAAGGCCTACAACAAAGATACTAGTGATTGTTATACAAAATACGGATATACAATATTGTAATAACTTAGACCAAGTTGTTACTCTGTTCAAAACGGAATTCAGCTTTCAGAAACCAAACAAATGTAATTCTAGAGTATGCAATATTTGAGTTACAGAGTGAAATTACTCACAAATTGCAAGGCATTGAAATGCAGCTCTTGTGGGCAGAAGCGTTGTCCTGATGAAACGCCACACCACATCAAGTTTTCCTCCTTTTTTCTTTGATGGAATCACGTAGTTTTGAAATTAATGAGCAGGATAATATTGCCCAGTTATACACTGATCACTTGGTAAAAAGTCTATAAAGATAATTCCTTTGCTTGCCCACAAAAACTGCGGTCATGATCTTCCCCAGAGATGCTGTTACTCGAAATTTTTGAGGGGATGGTGAACCCTTGTCCCTTCATTCTATGCTCTACCTTTTCGATTCAGAATCAGAATGGTGTACCCAGGTTTCATCTACAGTAACGAATCTTGATAGGAAGTGTTCAGGATCTCGCTTAATGATGGCCAAATTCATCTCTAAAATGACCTGTCGAATGTGCGTTTGTACTGGTGGCAACATTTTTGGTGTCCTTGGTGTAGGCACCTTTTTTAATTATTTCTGTAAAATGGTTTCTACGCTACCAATTGAAAAGCTACAAGTCTGAATTTTACAGTGGCCATGTCAGTGACTAGATCAATATTTTCTTTGCAAAGAACAGTTTTTTAAACCTTTCTTGCAGAGATTTTTGATAACCGCTCTGTTCTTAAATTTGTGCATTTCGAAGATTTGGGCAACACGTTTTAATAATCGAGTCTATAACGCAATAACGCAGTAAAATGCACTAACTAAAATTCATGTGACTTATCACAACTAATTTCTCGTGTACTAATATGTGGATTGTTCATAACTGAAAGAATGTGGAAATGTTAAGAAATGCAAATCGATTAGTCGAAGAATATCTACAACGTTGTTTGATGTTTTTGGTGGACATTTTGAACATTTATTGTGAAATTCGTTATATCCCGAACATTTGGCTTGAATAATTAAATATTCATTACTGGTATAACTTTAACATTTTGTAGTTGTGTTGTATTTAATAAGTTTATCTCAATATATGATTTAATAGCCTTTTACTGTCATTCTTTCATGGCTAATTTGATATCTTAACAATTATTTTGAAAAAGCTCACCTTTCATTAAGAAAATATTAAATAACTCAGAAATTATGGTTTTTGGATATAGGGAGTGGTTAATAAAAATGAAAGTGCATACAGTGTCCTTCCCTTTTTTAACATAAAATATAGGGTGTTCCATTTAAATAAGATGAGAAAATAATGCATTTGTGTTTTGAATCGCCCTGTACAAAATTTTCGCAATATTGGCAAAATATCACTTTAGTATAAAACACTAACCATATAAGAAGTCATTCCAACACCAAAAGAATTTCAAGTTGTTTCGTGTGGAATACACAGGACGTCGAACACGCAATGATTTTCAGACGAAATTAGCCATAACTTCTGAAATACTCGGTATAACTCAATGAAACCTTATATCGAAGGAATGAGGAAGATATGCTTAATCTAGATTTGGAATAATATATAGTGTGTCCCATTTAAGAAAATGTATGTTTGGTTCACTCTGGCAATATGAAACACTCAGTATATACAAAAATAATTTTAAAATATGTAGCTTAAGACTATGATTTTTGTATATAACATTTTGTGATATCTTTAATATTAATGGATATATTGAGCTTTGACGAACTAATGCCTCACCCTGTATGCATATTATAGTTATTCTTATATCTTATAATAGCTTAAATCTTATAATATCTTTAAGTAACAGTATATGTATGTACATGTAATTTATTTTCTTTCTTTATGCTTATTCCCGTATAGCTTGAGTGGACGAATCAATTAACAACTCTGAAAGTATTTTATAAAAAAATACCTTTTTTGAACAACTCTTTTAATCTTATTATTACGCTAATGATGTCTTACTTATAATTATTATTAACAAAAATTCAAAATGCAATAGTATATTCTACAATACATTTCTTTAAATGAAGCAACAGTTTTTTATTGATTTCGGGAATCCACCGATTATAGCTTTATAATAATGGTTTGCAAGATTACAACTTAACTCCATTAATTATTATGGTTGACTATTAAAGTAAAACCTTCGCCTTTTTATTACCATAAATGTTACGTCAAGATGGTATTCGATAGTTGTTTCACACACACTCACTTAGCGTCCAATTCGTTTGATCAAATTCATATACAGTTAATAGACCTATGTTTTCTTTTAACTTCGTAACAGCAGTAAATATTATTAAACTAATTTGTAGAAGAAAGATATATCTCATTACAAAATGCGTTAAGGAAATTGTTTATGTCAAAAAATAACTACGTAAGGATCCCATTCGAGATAGTTTATGAATTTCCTGTTTAGTTTCTACAATTATTCATTTAGTCAATTAGCCACGATCATATATTATTACTTTACCTTTTATTATTGACATATGTTTACTATATTAACAAAAAAGAGAAATACTCCTAACGTCTCGATTATCCCATAATTTTTCAACTCCTTTGAAGAAAGAATAAATAATTTGAAGATATTATTGTAAATTGTACGAAATTTAAGTGACCGCGTATTCGGCAATAGTAAATATTCATTTTAAATGTTACAAGAAGGCAATAAACGTTACGATATCCATGACAGAATTACAGGTACAGCTTCTCGGACAGACTTACTTGTATTACGTCCATTGACAAGTTGAAATATTATGTTGTTTGTATAGTGGAATATAAAAAAGGGAGGAGGAAACATCAAAAGGAGATGTGTTTATTGTTACTTTTCCAGAAATTGACTTACTATGAAAAACTTACGACTAAATATAAAATGTAAATATTTTCTACACGGAATTACGGAAACTAGACGGAAATTTAGCAATTATTCCTCCTTTAGACCGGCATAACATTAGCAGGTATCTATTGCCGATGTAAGTGTTTATACTTTGTACATTTTGTAAATATTGAACAGTGAATAATTTATTAGAAATTCTAAATGGTCAGTTTTGAGAATGCATCGAAGGAATTCGAAATTGTTTCCTATCTTTTGTATAGATCGTTGAATAAAATTTTGAAAAACAGGATCTCGAATCATTAGTGAATTGATATTCAAAATCACTACAGTTAAAATATTTGTAGAAACAACATCATACATTTTGGTTGTAATGGCCAATTATTTACTATTATAAACAAAATTGAAGAAATAGTTAGTATTCGGCAGAATCCTATATCATACAACTGCTTTTTGTCTCAATTACACATTTATATGTGGTAAGCGTATAGTTAAAGAATAATCTGTTTAAATCTAAGAAAATTATGTCTAAGACCATAAAATCTTAGACACTCTCTTCTTAAATTTTTGCTAAACGATGATATTTTTATTTATTTCTCAAAATTGGAATTTGGGATCGATGCGGACAAGTTGACATAATATAGACAGATCCTTCTCGTGCATTCGACACTGTAAATCACAATATTGT